>CM071937.1:65492002-65889637 GCA_016081115.2 Rehmannia glutinosa | reverse complement strand
CACTTCCGTACGCAATCCTACCGCCTTTGGGATCAGTATCACATAGTGCCTGTGACCATGAACTCGTTGTGAATCGTATAAGTATATTATTTAAATGATGGATTAGCTAACATAGGGAACTTGTAGAAATCAGTGATTTACATTAACATTTCGTATAAATCGTTTTCTCACATTAACTATATTACGCCACACTCGCATTACGATCACCCCATCTCGAGATTTTTATCTCATCCCCTTTGTTCTAACCTTAGATGAGGATTTCGCCGGGGATCTTGAACCGGCCTCGATTGAGACCTTGTACTACGCTTGTTGGATTTACGCATCTTGTTGTTGATCGGACTCTTTTTCTTATTATGTTGTTGTTGGACTTTTGTATCCTAATCAATTCGGTTTGTAATTGAGGGGCGTATGACCCTTTGACGTTAAGTTACTACCTTGTTGAATTCCGGATTGTAATTTGGGGTGATGGAATGTAGACTTTAAGTGATAAATGTAAATATCAATATATTTAACATTCAAAAAAAATCTCAATAAAATAAACATAATATAAATTCTAAATTCATTGAACCCATTCAAACATACATTGATAGTTGACAAAGTTGGAAGAATAAAATTGTTAAGTATAAATGCCTTCTGGAGCGTAAAAAGCGACAAGATGATTGGTGTACACCACAGAACAACCATCCAAACAAAATTTTCATTTTTCATTATAGTTATTACATAGTGCAATATAAGGAATCTCCTTAACTTTTCAAAAACTTCAAAAATTTGGAATTTGAGTTGATTGATAAGTATCATATTAGATGAAAGTAAGCAAAGTTAACAAACAAGGGAAAAAAAATTAAAAAAAAAAAAAAATATATATATATATATATATATATATATATACAAATAAGGGCCTTGGAAAAAAGATATTGTATCATTGGAAATTAAGATATCATTTATTTTAATTCCGAATGAATTGCTCAATTTTGGGATATCCAAAACCTTTAAATAAACTTTATATATTTTCATCATAGTAACAATTTATTTTCATTTTCAAGAAGTATTATAAACTTATACCTTCAAGTAATCAGATCATTTCACGTATCTGTCAAACTCATTCTTAATCTTGTTCAAGTATTTTGATACCCTAGTTCAAGTCTTTTCATGCTAAAACACCATAATCAAAAATAATATTTAAATGATAGATATAACTAATCGTATATATTTTCATATTTACACAATAATCTAATAATAATATATTCAATGCTAAAAATATTGGTAATGTCACGCCCCAGACGGGACGCGACGACGATCAACCACTTAAACAGAAATAAACCCAACAGTCTAGACAAATGATACAACAATCCCAAGTGAAACAGAGTCTAAAGCAGCGGAAATAAAGAACAAGTACGAGTTACAACTTACAATCCAACAAATATCCAAATACATCCAACATAATAACCTGAATAAGTTTACAGGCCAAAACTAAAACAAAAGGTAAAGTACAATATCCAAATCTTAAACGTCAAGGGTCCAACATCAGTAGAAGTACATGAAATAAGAACAATTATCAATAAAAAGGTGCAAGATCGACAGGCAGGGCAAGGGCCATCAATCCGTGGCTGGTTCGACATCTTCAACATAGTCCCCATCTAAGGTTTAGAAAACAGGAGGGGATGAGAGAAATCTCAGTGGATGGGGTGATCGTGTGCAAGTGTGGTGATATATAGTTAATGCGAGAAACAGTTGTATGAAAACGCGTGAGATATGATGCATGAATTCACACACAGTCCACAAGCGTCGTGATAAAATATTAAGTAATATACTTATACAGTTTAAGAAAATAGTTCGTGGTCACACAAGCACTACGTGATTCAGGCAAGACAGGTAGGATTGCGTACGGAATGTAACGCCAATCCTATGCAAGACAATTAATGGTTGCGTACGGGTTTGTAGTGCCAACCAATGCAATACAAGTAGCGGTTGCATTCGGATTTATAGCGCCAACCAAACGGGTCCGATTAACTCCGGAATCGTGTGGATGAGGCAACGATTCTTCGTTGCCGTTCTTCCTTGTAACTCCCCGAGCAAGATGGTCCAAGACCTGTCACCTTATCGCTCCATAGGCAAAGACAAAATCCACAGTGGAGCTAGCAAGGCTCGGATTTGTCATAATCATGATTATACCTCAAGTACTACGACCCGCTTTCTTGGACAACTCCGTCCCTCAGTTGCGGGATTAGGACGATGGGGCCGGAAGAGTGGAATAGCAGCCGAGCTACCCGGTTCCATCCCCGACGTATCCATTCCGACTGTGAGCTCGACACACCAAGTTGACTCAAGGCAGAAAAGTAAAAACAAGTTCAGGTAGTCAACCAGGCAGTCGAGTATTATTGATTCAGGGAAGCAGTTCAGGAAAACTTTCGAAAATCGCGAGTGGCAGTTATGGCGTTGGTGAAGTTACTTGGATGAAGATGATTATCGGAAGGATAAGCAATCTTCAATATCTTGAAATATTAGGTGGAACATAAGTCCCGTTATGGATTCGAAATCGCAAGACAAGGATGTCGCCCCGCGATGGGGTATTAATCGGTCAAAACGATCCGATAAGTCAAGGGGTTTTTGAGAAAATAAAATATTTTAATTAATAATTAAAGTCAGAGGGTCCAGGGCTGTTTCTTTAAAAGGAAAATAATTGGAGTTAGGTCCTTGATAAAAAGAAAATTTACAATTAGCCCCGTTTTGTAAAAACCAATACCTTTGGGGTTAAAAATTGAATAATTAAATATCCCGACCTTGAAAAATTATGAGGTTGGTTCCTAAATTCTCTAAATTGTCAGAGATTCAGGTTTTTAAATTTTTGAGGTCGCGTTTTTATGAAATTCTCACATTAGCCCAAAATTTGTTAAAATTGTCATTTCGGGCCCTAAGTTTAAAATAATTGGAACTCACAAACCGGAAGAGCTTTTAATGTGATTCCAGTTGGAAAACTTCACTAAGGTTAGTAGGATATTGGGACAAAAACAGTTTGAAAAATAAATAAGTATAGGTCCTTTAACTTTTGAAAATCTCATTTTTGTCCCATTTTGAAATAATTGCCTTTAAGGCTTTTAGTGGTCCAATTGTTATGAAATTTGAACCTTGGGTCCAAAATACAAATAAGTTATAGTTAAATTAGTAATTCCAGGTACATGGGCTGTATAAGTCCTGGAAATTTCATTTGGGTCCTCAAGTTTAATCTTTTACAATTCGGTCCCTCAATTTTAGCAAGATTACTTTCCAAGCTCTAAACACTTGGATTTTTGGAATATATTTAAAATATGTCATTTCCAGTCCCTTAAGAGTTAAAATTTCAAAATTTAAAATTAAGGTCTGGTACAGTTTTGAAAATTACAAAAGCCCTTAAACTTCTCAAATTTTACAATCTAGTCCTTGGGCTTTTAAAGGTTGATTTTAATTATCTTAAAAAAACTTTATTAAAATGTTCAAAAGTCATTTTTTATTAAAATGTTCAGAAAGTCCTTAAGTTTTATTTTCTTGCAATTAAGTCCACCAACTTTCTATTTTTGCATTTTAAGTCCAAAAATTGAAATTTAATCAATTATGCTCGACTTGTCCAGGTTATAAGTCATACAAAATATGGATTTCAAGGATCATACACATGCATGTTCATTTCATACAAGAATTCATCAAATAGAACAATAAATTGTATATGCATGCACCTAAATTTCAATAATTAATTTTAGCTTGAGAAATTTTGACTTGATACATAAAATTTACATGCAATATATAAAATATACATATCTCAAGTGCTCATGATCAAAACACTACATGCATTTAACAAATATCCCTAGAAGTTGGAAAGATTTTTCCACCCACCTTAAATTTGGAGAGTTGTGAAATAAAAAGGATAAATTTCACAACTTGGTATGAGGTCACTTAGGTCAGCCCCAAAGTCAAGAAATATCAAAATTTAGAGTTAGGGAAATGAGTGAAAAATTAAGAAGAAAAGAAGAAGATAAGAAAATTGGAAATACTACACTTTACCTTGTGTAGTAAGTGATTTGGAACTAGTTGAAGCCTCAAGTTTTGAATTTTTGGTTCACCTTCAAAATCACCTAAGGTCAGCCCCTATTTCTCAAAAATGAAAAAGGGGTGTTAAAATTTGAAGAAAATAGGAAGAAGAAGAGAAAAGGGCTCTAGTGTCCAAATCTTACCTTGTTGTCCAATTTCTCTAAAAATTTCTCTTCAAGTCTTCTAAATTGACCACCATGCATGCATGTCTTCAAGTAGTCTTCTAAGTACCTCAAAATAAAAATTTCAAACTTAAATTAAGAAATGAAGGTGATGAGTTGTAAGATATCAAGTTGAATTGAGGAATGAAATTTCTTACCTTTGAGATAGGGGGTTCGAATTTTTTTGGATTTGAGTAGGAAGAATGTTTGTTTTTGTTTAGATGTTTGAAGAAAGAAGGAGTGTTTGATGATATTAAGAAGATGTTCTTGAAGGTATGAAGGTATGCTTGAAGATGTGAAGGACTTGTGTTTGAAGATTTGAAGATGTGAAGAAATGGTTCTTGAAGGTTTGAAGATATGAAGAATTGGTGTTTGAAGATTTGAAACAAAAATTTCTCCCCCTCCCTCTCATTGTGGATGGCCAAGATGGCCAAAATGAACAAAATTTGTTCATTTCATCCAACACATTCTAATCTCCTAACTGATTCTCCTCCTTCTCTCTAATCTCTCTCTAAGAATCCTTGATATCTTCTAATTTTGTGTCTTGAATTTTGCTTCTTGCATGGGAGACATTTTGGTGGTCAAAGGTATGGGCATGAGATGGGTTTGAATGAAATGTTGGGAAGACTCCAACATGTTGGAAGATTTAATATTAGAGAATTAATGTATAAGATAATGTGTATAATGTTTGAATTAATGGTGTAATTATACACAAGATGGCTAATATAAGGTGTAAATGTACAAGAGTTGGGAGATATTTCTACACCAAAATCACCATCATTGTCGTCCACCTAGGGGTATTTTGGTAATTCCGTATATATTTTTTTTGTCCCAAATTTGATGATAATAGATGAATAATATCAATCTCCAAAATAATTAGTGATTTCCTTGATCACTTATAAGTCTCATGATCACTTATTCTAAATCAAATTCTTACTTCTATAAGGTAAAAGTCTCTAAAATAAATAGTCTCTTAAATAAATACAAAAATAGTAATAATGATCAATCAAGTGATCATAAATGCGGAGTAGAATTAATAAATGATCATGATCACAAGTAATAAATAAAATGAAATAAATTGCAAAAAAATATATATATCATTAATATTTATCTGTCAAAGTGACGCGGTAAAATAGTCGATCAAATACATAGATGACAAAAGATCAATTACATGCTCGGAAAAATTGGGGCTTCACATCCTCCCCTCCTTAAAGGAATTTGGTCCCCAAATTCTCTTCAGAATAGTTCTGGATATTGATTCCTCATGTCTTCTTCCATCTCCCACGTTGCGTCTTCGTCTCGGTTGTGGTTCTGCCACACCACTTTAACCATCGGAATCTCTCTCTTACGCAGGCGCGAAGCTGGCGATCAATGATTCGGATCGGCCTCTCGGTGTAGGATAAATTTTCCATTAGAGGAGGAGTATCACGGTTGATACTTCTTCAATCTCGATACGTGGAATACATCGTGCATTCCCGCATATGGTGCTGGTAACTCGAGTCGGTAGGCTAACTTTCCGATTCTCTGTAAAATCTTGTAAGGTCCAACATATCTCGGACTCAACTTGCCTCCTTTTTTCGGATTGATCAATCCTTTCCGTGGTGAGAGTCTGAGAAATACTTCATCTCCGACTTCAAATTCCAAATTCTTTCTTCTCTTGTTCGCGTAACTCTTTTGGCGGCCGAGGCATGCGAATCTGCTCCTTGATCAGCTTGACCTTCTCCATGGCTTCCTGAACTAAGTCGACCTTTGGAATCGAGGGCGACTTTCGTTTCTCTTTCGGAGTCCATTGGTCATCAATCTCCCAGTGTAGTGGGGATCTACATTTTCTCCCATATAATGCCTCGTAGGTTGCCATCCCAATTGTGGCCTGATAGTTGTTATTGTAGGCGAACTCGGCTAATGGTAAGTGCGAATCCCAACTTCCTTGGAAATCCAATGTGCAGGCTCGCAACATATCTTCCTGGGTTTGAATCGTTCGTTCAGACTGTCCATCAGTTTGTGGATATGCTGTTGTGCTGAAACTTAGTGAGGTACCCAATTCCTCGTGCAAGCACTTCCAAAATCTGGAGACAAACCTCGGGTCTCTATCTGATACTATGTCAACTGGTACTCCATGCAGGCGAATGATCTCTCGGATATAAATCTGCGCAAGTTTCTACAAGCTATCAGTTTTCTTGATGGGTAAGAAGTGTGCAGATTTCGTGAGTCGGTCTACAACTACCCAAATAGCATCATGGCCTCCTCTGGTCCTTAGTAGATCCGTCACGAAGTCCATTGTTATGTGTTCCCATTTCCACTCGGGAATTCTCAACGGTTGTAGTAAACCAGATGGTCGTTGGTGTTCTGCTTTTACTCGTTGACAAGTCAAACATCTTGCAACGAACTCCGCTACCTTGTTCTTCATGTTTACCCACCAATAACTCCGTTTCAAATCCTTATACATCTTGTTTCCTCCAGGATGTATAGTGTATTTCGGATGGAATGCCTCTGCTAGGATTTTATTCCTAAACTGCTCGTCACTCGGTACACAAAATTGATTCCGAAATCTGATAACCCCATCTTCATGTACCGAGAATTCTGATCTCTCTCCTTTAAGTATCTTCTCCTTCAGTGTTTGAAGATGCACATCAGTCCCCTGTGCTTCCTTGATCTCATTCAGCAGATCGGGTTTAACTAAAATGTTAGCACATGAAATTTGAGTATTGGTTCTCGTTAGATTCCAATTGCTCAGTTCTTCTAATGATTCCCACTCTCGAATCATAAGTCTGGAAGAAAATGTAGAAGTACATGAAATAAGAATAATTATCAGTAAAAAGGTGCAAGATCGACAGGCAGGGCGAGGGCCATCAATCCGTGGCTGGTTTGACATCTTCAACATAGTCCCCATCTAAGGTTTAGAAAACAGGAGGGGATGACACAGAAATCTTAGTGGATGGGGTGATCGTGTGCAAGTGTGGCGATATATAGTAAATGCGAGAAACAGTTGTATGAAAACGCGTGAGATATGATGCATGAATTCACACACAGTCCACAAGCGTCGTGATAAAATATTAAGTAATATACTTATATAGTTTAAGAAAATAGTTCGTGGTCACACAAGCACTACGTGATTCATGCAAGACAGGTAGGATTGCGTACGGAATGTAACGCCAATCCTATGCAAGACAAGTAATGGTTGCGTACGGGTTTGTAGCGCCAACTAATGCAATACAAGTAGCGGTTGCGTACGAATTTGTAGCGCCAACCAAACGGGTCCGATTAACTCCGGAATCGTGTGGATGGAGCAGCAATTCCTTCGTTCTTCCTTGTAACTCCCGAGCAAGATGGTCAGACTGTCACCTTATCGCTCCATAGGCAAAGACAAAATCCAGTGGAGCTAGCAAGGCTCAGATTTGTCATAATCATGATTATACCTCAAGTACTACGATCCCCTTCCCTTGGACAACTCCGTCCCTCAGTTGCGGGATTAGGACGATGGGGCCGGAAGAGTGGAATAGCAGCCGAGCTGCCCGGTTCCATCCCCCGACGTATCCATTCGGATTGTGAGCTCGACACACCAAGTTGACTCAGGCAGGAAAGTAAAAACAAGTTCAGGTAGTCAACCAGGCAGTCGAATATTATTGACTCAGGGAAGCAATTCAGGAAAACTTTCAAAAATTGCGAGTGGCAGTTATGGCATTGGTGGATTTACTTGGATGAAGATGATTATCGGAAGGATAAGCAATCTTCGATATCTTGAAAGATTAGGTGGAACATAAGTCCCGTTATGGATTCGAAATCGCAAGACAAGGAAGTCGCCCCGCGATCGGGTATTAATCGGTCAAAACGATCCGATAAGTCAAGGGTTTTTGAGAAAATAAAATATTTTAATTAATAATTAAAGTCAGAGGGTCCAGGGCTGTTTCTTTAAAAGGAAAATAATTTGAGTTAGGTCCTTGATAAAAAGAAAATTTACAATTAGCCCCGTTTTGTAAAAACCAATACCTTTGGGGTTAAAAATTGAATAATTAAATATCCCGACCTTGAAAAATTATGAGGTCAGTTCCTAAATTCTCTAAATTGTTCAACAATTCAGGTTTCTAAAGTTTTGAGGTCAAGTTTTTATGAAATTCTCACATTGGCCCCAAATTTGTTAAAATTGTCATTACGGGCCCTAAGTTTAAAATAATTGGAACTCACAAACCAGGAGGGCTTTTAATGTGATTCCAGTTGGAAAATGTCTCTAAGGTTAGTAGGATATTGGGACAAAAATAGTTTTAAAAAGAAATAAGTATAGGTCCTTTAACGTTTGAAAATCTCATTTTTGTCCCATTTTGAAATAATTGCCTTTAAGGCTTTTAGGGGTCCAATTTTTATGAAATTTGAACCTTGGGTCCAAAATACAATTAAGTTATAGTTAAATTAGTAATTCCAGGTACATGGGCTGTATAAGTCCTGGAAATTGAATTTTGGTCCTCAAGTTTAATCTTTTACAATTCGGTCCCTCAATTTTAGCAAAATTACTTTCCAAGCTCTAAACACTTGAATTTTTGGAATACATTTAAAATATGTCATTTCCAGTCCCTTAAGAGTTAAAATTTCAAATTTTAAAATTAAGGTCTGGTACAGTTTCGAAAATTACAAAGTAGCCCTTAAACTTCTCAAATTTTACAATCTAGTCCTTGGGCTTTTAAAGGTTGATTTTAATTATCTTAAAACTTTATTAAAATGTTCAAAAGTCATTTTTGAACCTGAGTACAGTCCCAAAATTTGAAATTTGCAGAGGGGTCCCTTAAGTTTTATTTTCTTGCAATTAAGTCCACCAACTTTCCATTTTTGCATTTTAAGTCCAAAAATTGAAATTTAATCAATTATGCTCGACTTGTCCAGGTTATAAGTCATACAAAACATGGATTTCAAGGATCATACACATGCATGTTCATTTCATACAAGAATTCATCAAATAGAACATTAAATTGTATATGCATGCACCTAAATTTCAATAATTAGCATTTTTGAGCAACACTTGAGAAATTTCACAACTTGATACATAAAATTGACATGAAATATATAAAATATACATATCTCAAGTGCTCATGATCAAAACACTACATGCATTTAACAAAAATCCTAGAAGTTGGAAAGATTTTTCCACCCACCTTAAATTTGGAGAGTTGTGAAATAAAAAGGATAAATTTCACAACTTGGTATGAGGTCACTTAGGTCAGCCCCTAAGTCAAGAAATATCAAAATTTAGAGTTAGGGAAATGAGTGAAAAATTAAGAAGAAAAGAAGAAGATAAGAAAATTGGAAATACTACACTTTACCTTGTGTAGTAAGTGATTTGGAACTAGTTGAAGCCTCAAGTTTTGAATTTTTGGTTCACCTTCAAAATCACCTAAGGTCAGCCCCTATTTCTCAAAAATGAAAAAGGGGTGTGTTAAAATTTGAAGAAAATAGGAAGAAGAAGAGAAAAGGGCTCTAGTGTCCAAATCTTACCTTGTAGTCCAATTTCTCTAAAAATTTCTCTTCAAGTCTTCTAAATTGACCACCTTGCATGCATGTCTTCAAGTAGTCTTCTAAGTACCTCAAAATCAAAATTTTAAACTTAAATTAAGAAGTGAATGTGATGAGTTGTAAGATATCAAGTTGAATTGAGGAATGAAATTTCTTACCTTTGAGATATGGGGTTCGAATTTTTTTGGATTTGAGTAGGAAGAATGTTTGTTTTTGTTTAGATGTTTGAAGAAAGAAGGAGTGTTTGATGATATTAAGAAGATGTTCTTGAAGGTATGAAGGTATGCTTGAAGATGTGAAGGACTTGTGTTTGAAGATTTGAAGATGTGAAGAAATGGTTCTTGAAGGTTTGAAGATATGAAGAATTGGTGTTTGAAGATTTGAAGATATGAAGGATTCTTAGAGAGAGATTAGAGAGAAGGAGGAGAATTAGTTAGGAGATTAGAATGTGTTGGATGAAATGAACAAATTTTGTTCATTTTGGCCATCTTGGCAAATCCACAATGAGAGAGGAGGAGAAACTTTTGTTTAATTTTGTGTCTTGAATTTTGCTTCTTGCATGGGAGACATTTTGGTGGTCAAAGGTATGGGCATGAGATGGGTTTGAATGGAATGTTGGGAAGACTCCAACATGTTGGAAGATTTAATATTAGAGAATTAATGTATAAGATAATGTGTATAATGTTTGAATTAATGGTGTAATTATACACAAGATGGCTAATATAAGGTGTAAGTGTACAAGAGTTGGGAGATATTTCTACACCAAAATCACCATCATTGTCGTCCACCTATGGGTATTTTGATAATTCCATATATATTTTTTTGTCCCAATTTGATGATAATAGATGAATAATATCAATCTCCAAAATAATTAGTGATTTTCCTTGATTTCCTTGATCACTTACTTCTATAAGGTAAAAGTCTCTAAAATAAATAGTCTCTTAAAATTCTAAGGTGACTAATAAATACAAAAATAGTAATAATGATCAATCAAGTGATCATAAATGCGAAATAAAATTAATAAATGATCATGATCACAAGTAATAAATAAAATGAAATAAATTGCAAAAAATATATATATCATTAATATTTACCCGTCAAAGTGGCGTGGTAAAATAGTCGATCAAATACATAGGCGACAAAAGATCAATTACATGCTCGGAAAAATCGGGGCTTCACAGGTAATGCGATTGAATGTAAACCAAGCGAGGAAGTTTATCAAGAAAACATTTATAAATGAAAGCGTTTTCTAAAGAAATTCAAAGTTTTGAAACTATCTTCTATTTGAGTTTCATTAACCGGGGAATATATTCAAAATCATAATTTCATTGTTTTATTTAGTTAGAATAAAACTTCTCGTATAATATTTATATTTATTGTATACTCTTTCTAAGTTTTTTTTTTTATTATCTTTTGTTGTTTTTAGAGGGACAAATATGTACTTTCATCATTCAATTTTTTTTCCCCAGTGGGCAATCCTCCAATAGGATAAAAGTTGACCAAAGTAGTTAAAAATATTAAACAAAAGCAGGTATGTATGCATGATTACAACACACTAATATTGCATTAATTAGTTACATTAATTAGTATTTAACTAATTAATTTTTTTTTTGGGACCAATAAAAAAAATACAAATAACTTTTTCCTATAAATATGTCATTCTTCATCGAATCAAATGCTAAAACACTTGAAAATAAAACATAATTTCTAAGTAAGATGGGGAGGACTACTCAATCATCTATGGTTAATAAGTTGGGTTTCTTTGTTCTGCTTTTGCTTGGTAAGTCATCTCCTTCTCTCTATATCACACAAACACATACATGTATATATATGTTTTTTTATGTATTAAAGAATAATGATGAAATATAAATGATGTTGTATACACGTTGCAGCTGTTGCAGCGGTGGAAGCTGCAGAAACAACGTCGGCAATATTATCACCAAGAAAGTTGCTCCAACTTGATTGTGAACTTGTTCCTTGTAGAGACGACACAATTTGCCACGTTGTAGGATGCGGCTACTGCGAAGTTGATCATGGCCATTGTCACATGAATTGATAAATCATCAATCTATCAGTGTAATAATAACCATTCACTTGTACTAATGTTATTGTGGATGCACTATCTTAATAATTACAACTTAATTATAAGTTGTATATTTGTGAATGCAGAGCATGGATCTTATGTAATGCTCTCTTTGTATCTTTTTTCTTATTTTTTCTTGAGTTGTCTTAAGTGTTACGTGTGGATGCAATGAAATTTGATCTTTTGGCCTTTGTCAAATTCCAATGTAACACCTAGAGACTGTCATTTCCATAACAAAAATACATGCACAAAAAAATTGTAATTCAAAACTTATTTCTATTATGTCACTTAAGATTTAATTGTTGCAATATTTACTTAAAAACTTGGGATATGAGCGATTGATAAAAGAAATTGTAGAAACTATGGTAAATAGTTTGTGTTTAGTATTAAATTGGTTAGGTAAATGATATTTTAGTACCATCTTTAAATCACATGTACACCATATATATATATATGTGTGTGTGTGTGGTTGTGTACTATATATTGTTCTCCTTAAGTTGCAATCTTCGAATTGAAACCATATTCAAGCATATTCGTTTTACCCATTTTCTATCACCTTCCATTTCATTACGTTGCCAATAAAAAGCTTTCGATAATAAAAACTTTACTAAATTAACTTATCTTATTTCCGCATGTTAATTTATTTGGAAACGTTGTACGAGGCCCTAGATGTTTTAACAATAGACGACACAATCGCGGATATTTTTTCGATACAATATTTAAATATTCCGATAAATTATTCATATATTTATCATTTATTTTGCCCAACATATTATGTTAATGGATTTAGCATCGGTTATCTATTTCATCTTAATTTTGTAAGAAAAAGTATTATTAAAAAAAATCCATTCTTTCTGCAAAACTACCATTTTGATTTAAACAAACTTACTTTTAAATTTTAAAATTCATAGCAATGAATATAGTAGTGCTTGACATTATTTCGTACAAATATGATTTCGTGACTTACCAACAAACATTTTCATCCTTATGATCTTTGAAAACTATCTACTACCAAATTAGTATTTTAAAACTACAATATCTTCGTCTTGAAATCTCATTTAGTAAAAATTTCTATTTTTCCAACAATAGTACTTGAGGTTTATTTTATTAAAAAATCCAACTTCTATATTGAAATAAAAAGTGTTTCATACTTGATTTTATTAAATTACTTACTACTTAATTTAACTTGTTGATATATCACTTGTATTTAGAATAACTTCATTTTTTGTGATACGTAATGACACCTAATTTGTCATGCCCCAAACGGGACCATGACATGATCAATAACTTAAATCGGTTGGTACGCCAAATGAATCAACCGATAAAGGATTTACACAATATTAATACTTAAATGGTCAACCATGCATTAAAATATTCGAAATCGAAGTCTAACGTAGCAGCGGAAATTCTTAAGTTACAATGCGAATAAAATTTAACATTCATTCACCCAAATGAATTATCCAACAACAACGATAAATAGGAAATTATCATTCTACTAGGCGACTAGGGCACGCGCGTCACTCTCCGTCTCTTGATCATCCTCGTTCACGTCCTGAACGTGTGGTATTTGGTCATTTCAAAAGGTGCGGGTGAGACAAAAAATCTCAGTGGATAGGTGTTCGTGTGTAAGTGTGAGTTATATCGGTGCAGGAAAACAATTATATGAAGAATGCATGGTTCATGATGCATGCGTCACACACGATTCGCAAGCAGTGTTATATTAAAAATAATATAGTAGTATATAACTTGTTGAAAATAGTTTGTGAACATTCAAGCACCATGAATGGTATCCGAACGAGTCAAGTGGTGGTTGCGTACGGAATTGTAACGTCAACCTAAACAATTCAAATAGTGGTTGCGTATGGAATTGTAACGCCAACCTAAACAAGCAATTCGGTCTGAGTAACTCCAGAATTGTTTGGATCAGACACCGATTCCTTTGTTCTTCCTTGTAACTCCCGAGTAGATAGACCTAGTCACCTTATCGCTCCAGGCACGACAAATCCATAGTGGGACTAGCTAAGCCGATTGTCATAATCATGATTATACCTCAAGTCGATGACCCACTTCTCTCGTTGGACACTCCGTCCTCCGGTTGTAGGATTAGGACAATGGGGCGCTAAATGGAATAGTAGCCGAGCTGCCGGTTCCATAACGTGTGGTCGACTCGATTGTGAGCTCGACTTACCAAGTTGACTCAAGCAAGTAGGTTACAAAGTTATAATATGAATGTAATATGCGAATTATGCAAAAGCAATTCAAGTGTAAATAATTTAAAATAATATACGCGAGTGTTTATTCGTATTGACTATGTAAATATTTTAAATGAAACTAAATATCGGGAGGATAACCATGCTTCGATTGATTTGGTGGATTCAGTATATTATACGGGAGGTTTCAACCTCGTTGATTCAAATAGTTATAAGGAGAGAAAGTCTCCACTCGTAAAATTAAGTAATGAGTTCGTTAAGGTACGAGAATTTTTAAGAAAACTAAATATTATGTAATTAAACATAAGTCAGTAAATTTTAGGGCAGTAACATGGTAAATAATTAATTTGTCCTTGATAAAAGGAAATTTTCATAAGTAGCCCCGTTTTGAAAAAAATAGTATTTATCGGGTTTGAAATCGAATAAGTTTTGGTCTCGAACTCAGAAAAATGTAAGGTCAGTTCCTAAATTCTCAACTTGTAATGCTTACACCTTGGAAAAATATAAGTTTAACGTACTACACCTTGTAATGCTTTTGTATGATTTGTATATTGTATTCGACTGCCTTGTTGACATATTATAACTCTGTGAACCTACTTGCTTGAGTCAACTTGGTGTGTCGAGCTCACGGTGGGAGTAGAACAATCGTGTAATGGAATCGGGCAGCTTGGCTGCTATTCCATTTACCGAGCCCATTGTCCTAATCCCACCACTAGAGTACAGAGTGTCCAACGGGAGAAGTGGGTCGTAGACTTGAGGTATAATCGTGATTATGATAATCCGGGCTTAGCTAGCCCCCTTTGTGGGTTTGTCGTGCTTAGGAGTGATAAGGTGGTGAGCCTTGTGCCATCTAGCTCGGGAGTTCCAAGGAAGACGAAGGAATCAATGTCCGATCCACATGATTCTTGAGTTACTCGGACCGATTGCTTGTTTGGATTGGCACTATATTAAAATACGCAACCACTACTTGAATACCATTAACGGAGCTTGAATGTTCACGATTTGTTCTCAACAAGTTATATACTACTGTATTATTTTAAATATCATGTTGCTTCTGAATTGTGAGTGGCGCACGCATCATAAACCATGCATTCTTCATATAACTATTTTCTTGCATCAATATAAGCCACACTTACACACGAACACCCATCCACTGAGAATTTTTGTCTCACCCCTGCCTTTTCAAATGACCAGATGGTGATTGTCCACACATTGAAGACGTGGATGAAGAAGTACAGACCACAGAGTAATTCATATCCGTACCCCATTCCGGCTCCTTGTAGATTCATTTATTCCTCGCCAGATGTTGGACCTTTTTGTATTTTAAGTATGTAATCTAAGGGTGTAGGACCCTTGAACAAATGTTAAGTTTTATTTGGGATGTAACTTAAGAGCTATTCCGTTACTTTATCATAATGTAACTTATGATTTGCGATGCTTTTTGTGTCAAGACTCTATCTGAGATGTTTTTGATGAATAGTTGATTATTTAGGTATTAATATTGTATAAATTCTTTACTGATTTGATTTATTTGGCTCACAACTGGTTTATATTATTGATTATGAAATGGTCCCATTTGGGACGTGACAGATGTGGTAGCAGAGCTCGGCTAGTAAGATGGAAACTTACTCCGAGCTGACCCATGATAGAACCCTCTGCCTGTGTTGGGTAGTACCGCTATTGACTAATCTAAGCTAAGAATTCGATCTAAAAAGGACCATATACCCTCGATATTATGTTCGATAATGGATCATGAGAATCGTGTCACTAATGTTTAGACTATGTTGAGGAAGAATCGGGGGGAGAATTTGGAAGAAAAACCAGAAGAGAATCCTAAGATGGACACAATGGACTTCCTATAGGACCCGGAGGAATGGCGGGAGGATCAACCCAAATGGTTGCCATTGTTGACGATAGTGGCGATGACTCCCCACAGCGTCGTTCTTCGATTAGATGACCTTACTTGTTGTAGCCTACTTCTTGTATTTATTTACGCCACCATGTAGGTTCTCTGTAATGGTTTGGGACACTATTATGCGACATCGGACTAATGTTTGTAATCGATTATAGTACCTTTCGTATTATAACACTCGTATTTTTACGCTTACCTTACTATGTGTGTTTTTGTGCTAATTTGATCTTTGCTATCATATCGAATATATGATATTATTTCATGAATGGATTGGTTATTTTATATATTATGGGATCGAGACACGTAATGATATCTCATCGGAAAATGATAGTATGGGATGCACTAGGTATGATCTACTGATGATAGTACCATTGCATTATTTATTCTCAAATGCTTGTACGAGCCTAAGTAAGGAAATTAGACTTGTGGTTTGGGTATCATGGTAAGGATATGTCAATGATATGAATATTATAGGATCTCGACTTGATGTCACCACTAAGTACCTTCTAAATCGCGATGTCTAACTTGTGAACTAAGATTGGATGATGATTATTTAGGAATATCCGGGCTACTATTTTAATTTAGATACTTATCTGATATTAAGTTAGTTGTTAATTAATTCAGTCGAGTATGACTTAATTTTCAAGTGTGGATTGATTATGAGGATGGATACTAGTATTTTATGCATAGTATATGAGATGTGCACATTTACCTGGAATAATCAAAGTCCTTATGGATATGGAAAATTGAGATTGCTATCAAGATTTTAGTCGGAGCGACTCATATGATTACAACTTTAGAAATGACTTATTTAATGATTGATGAGATCTCGACTATCATATATGGGTGGATGGAAATTTTGGGTTGACCTTGTATTTTTAGCAATGAATATACTATCAATTGTTCAAGGAAAGATACGACGATATGAATAAGTGTCGACTATTTAGTTAAATCAAGACTATTATTATGAGTACCACTTTCTGGGAAAAAAATGATTGGTTAAGTGATAAACGAATAGTGATGCAAATCCTACGGATCACATGAATAGGGTACTACGAAGATATTGTCTATTACGCGATAATGAGAAGACAATTTTGAGTATCACTAAGGTTGTTAGAGATATTTTTGCAGAATGATTATTGGAAGTTGACTGATGTGAACTTGGATCAGATACGAGTGCCTCTAGGCCGCCTAAATTTTGATATTGAGGTTATGATAGATCCTTCATAAATAGATACAATAAGTAAGAATCTCGTCTAGAATTTGAAAGGAATTAATTCAGAAGAGAATTCGGGGACCAAATTCCTTTAAGGAGGGAAAGATGTGAGGCCCCCGATTGTTCAACCGTAGACGACACGATCGCGAATATTTTTCCGATACAACATTTAAACATTCCGATATATTATTCATATATTTACCAATTATTTTGCAACGTATTATGTTAATGGATTTAGCATCGCTTATCTATTTCATCTTAATTTCAAGAAAAAGTATTATTAAAAGAAAATCCATTCTTTATGCAAAACTACCATTTTGATTTAAACAAACTTACTTTTAAATTTTAAAATTCATATCAAATAATATAGTAGTGCTTGAAATTATTTCAAAGAAATATGATTTTGTGCCTTACGAATAAATCTTTTCATCCTTATGATCTTTGAAAACTATCTACTACTAAATTAGTATTTTAAAGCTACAATATCTTTGTCTTGAAAACTCATTTAGTAAAAATTTCTATTTTTCCAAACAATAGCACTTGAGGTTTATTTTATTAAAAAATCCAACTTCTATATTGAAATAACAAGTGTTTCATACTTGATTTTATTAAATTACTTACTACTTAATTTAAGTAGTAGATATATCACTTGTATTTAGAATAACTTTATTTTATGTGATACGTAATAACGCCTAATTTCACTTATTTAACGGTTGCCGGTTTCTTTTGACTTTTAACACGATCTTTTAATCGGTTCAACTTCTTCTTGAGCGACTTACAAATAAAATCCTTTTTGCATATTTCAAATATTTCAAATAAAATCCTTTTAATCGGTTCAATTGTACTATTGATTCTAATTTTATTTAGTACCTTGGATAATAAGTGATGACACAACACAATTATTAGATACTCAATATATTAGATGACTTATTTTACTATGTGATATATATCATATAGGAAAAAGAGTTTGATTTAGAATAAGTGATTATGAGACTCATAAGTGATTGTGGGAATTACTATTAATTTTGGGAATTGATATTTTACACCAATTATCATAATTTTTGGGAAAAAAAATATAAATACCATATACAAGCCTTGATATGGTCGGCCAACATGGTATTTTGGGTATAGAAATTCTTCTCCATCCTTATACACCTACACCACATTACACAATACCAATACCAAATATCCTACACCATATTTTAATTCATCATCCTACAAACCCCAATACCCAACCCCACTAACCCAAACATTCTCATCAAAATTCCCCAACACCCATCCAACACTAACTTTTACACACAACCCATATCTTGACCAAGCCAACTGCCCCCCATGCAAAAGACATTTTACAAGACTTCAAAAATCCTCCTCTTTTCCCCTCTCAATTTTCGGCCATAAGCAAGTTAGGGGAGAGATTAATTTCATCTTTTCCATTATACCACTTCTTCAAACTCTCCCAATGCTCTCCAACACTCTCACTATTCTTCAATACTTAAACAAAACTCAAGAAACCTTCCCTATTTTCACCTAAAATTCAAACCACATTGAGCAAGGTAAGAAAAAATCATTCTTTCATCTTCAACCCATTACTTAAAATCTCTAAGCCTATCCCCTTCATCTACTAACTTGGTGAATTTTTCATTTTTGAGGTATACCTAGAAGTTCATATTTGAAGAGCTTAAGAAATCAAGACTTGATATGACCTTCAAGCCATTTAGAAAAACAAGAAAACAAGGTAAGAATTGTGGTTTAGTACTACATTTTTCTTTCCTCTTTTGATTTCAAACTTTAACATCAAGATATGGTTTTATTGTGGAAATAGGGGCTGACCTTGGAACTCAAGAAAACAAGTGTAGGTTTCTTGACCTTTACTCTAATATCTTCCTTCGTACCTCAAATTCTTCAAATCCTCACTCCAAATTCTTTAAAATTTGACACTTAGGGGCTGTCTTGAGGTGTTGCGATCGAATTTCCAAGAGGTAGAAAAGAATGTGTCATTTCTAGACTCACCAACAAGACTACCAAAGGTGGGTGGAAAATTCTTTAGAAAAACACAAATAATCTTGTAAACATTACATGTAGTAATTTGAAACTTGCATGATATATGTAAATATGTATTGCATGTGCATTTTTACAATCCCGCGAAGTTTAGATCTTTGAGTTATCAAGAAAAAATTTAAGTACCAAACTCGCAAAAATTTCATAATGTTGGTTGATTTTTTTTTACCCCAAAATGATTACTAATATGTATTTTATAAAAAAATGTAAACATCTATATATATGGATAGATAATATTTAAAAATTATACCATTAAAATAAAAATCATTCAAGTTATTAGTTCTTAGAACCATTCATACATATAATGACATTGAACAAAGTTAACGGAACAAAATTGTTATATTTAAATAGCTTTTCGAAGGTTGAAGGGGCATGATGATTGGTGTAAATTATAGGACAACCACTATATGATAACAAATGTACTATTATCACTATATATAATAAAGATTTTTTTCTAAAACCAACAACCCCAAGTATATTGTTCACATGAGACAGTGATAGTTGACAAATAATTATTTAATTAAAATAATTATTGATAAGAATTTTGTAAAAACATATATATGTAAATATAAGTAAAAAATAATCCTTAAACATATTTTTGTAAATAGTTATTTAATCAAAACGATTAGTGTGTGTTTATATATATATATATATTAAAAAGAACAATCCTCGAGCATATTCTTGTGGACAATGGTAGTTGACAAATAATTATTTATTTAAAATAATTAAAGAAAAAAAGTCTTGCAACATGTGTTATGATCCTTTTTCAAGTATATTCAATGCTATAAATACTGGAAATGAGATATGTTATAATTTGGTGCGAAATTATTAGGTTTATTACGATAATTACCGCACAACCAAAAATTAAATAACACAATGATATTAATGTGGTTTGGATTAACTAATCCTACTCCATGGGCCACTTCATCTAGACAAAAATAATTTCTATAACAATAAAGGTTACAAAGTATAACAATATTAAATTTAAGAAGATTGAAGATTAAAAAATATGGAAAAGTTTATCCACGAAAATTTGAAAATGAAAACTTTTCAAAAAAAAAAATTAATGTTATCCAAGCTATCCTATATTTGATTTCTCATTATCCTAGGAAAAATATTCGATATCATAGTTTCGTTATTTTTATATAGTTACAATGAAACTCCTTTGTACAATATTTGTATTTATGGTCTACTCTTTCTTTTTCATTTCTTCCTTTTTTTTTTTTTCTTTTTCATTTCTTTTGTTGTTTTGAGTTGGAAAATATGTGCTTTTGTCATTCACTTTTTTTATTTTGCCCAACAAACATGCCTTCCATTAGGATATTAGTTTACCAAATTAGTATAAATTATTAAAACTAATCATATTGTTGTGCATGATTACACATTGCTAATGTTACATTAATTAGTACAAATTAATTAGTATTCATGTGACCAATAAAATAGAAAAAACATGAAGATATATATATATATATATGATGTGTTTATATATTTATATATATTTACACTTGTTTATATATATTTATTTGTAGTTAGAAAAACGTGGTGATATATAAATATATATATATATATATATGTGATGTTTTACACACGTTGAAGCGGTTGCAGTGGTGGAAGGTGCAGGAATGACGTCGATAATATTGTCACCAAGAAAGCTACTCCAAGCTGCATGTGAAGATATTGTTGCTTGTATCAAGGATAATGTTTGCCATGTTGTAGGTTGCGGCTACTTCGAAGTTGACCATGGACATTGTGACCTGGATTGATAAATTGTCAATCCATATTGCTTAATAAAAAGCATTCACATGTATCAATGTTATTGTTGATAGACTATTTTAATAATTAGAGCTTAAAATCATAAGTTTTATGTTTGTGAATGCAAAGCATGAATCATATATATTAATGCTCCATTTTTCTTTTTTAGTCTTCTTAAGTGTTTTGCATGGAAGCAATGAAATTTGATTTTTGTCCTCTGTTAAAATTTGTTTAACCCAATGAAATTGTCAACTGCATAACAAAATACATGCATCATATGGCACACACATATCCCACATATTTTATTCACAAAATATTGTACCCTACTGTGCAAAACCTAAAGAAACAAACTTGTAATTAAATTATATTTCTTGGGATTCAATTATGAAAACATTTACAAGAAAAGTTGAGATATATATTAGATGATTGATAAAAATTGTGGTGTAATGTTATTAAGTTTTATCATATTGTAATATACCAGGATATTCAAGTGTGGTTGGCTGGAGGTGGTTAATTAGTTACAAAATCCATAAAATAGAGGTTGTTACATGCCAAAAAAAAAAAAAAAAAAACTAGGTCACTAAATGTACAAAATACTAATTTCTCCTTTCTCTAAAAAAAGAAATATAAGAAACCCCACCAATATATTACATGTCCAAGGACCAATTTGAAATTCATAAATAAGTCACCCTACTCCACTAGGCTAGCTTTTCGATTGGCCAAAAAATAAATGATTCTTGATCCTTACCAGAGATAATACATTTATTATGCTTTGATCTTAATTATTATTAAATTTCAAAAAATATTCCAACATTAGGAAAAATTATTGTCGTTCCACAGTTTAATTTTCGGCTTTGTCGATTTTATAGAATATAGTTTTACACTGAGCTCAATTGGCATGCTAGTCTAAAGTTTGATCTTTATTAATGATTCGATAGAGTGAATTTTTTAAAATGGTAACTATCCATATCATTTATACATGATTTACTATTTTTAATTTAATTACTTTGTGTATATGCGTACGTGAAGAGACATAAGTAACTGTTGTTGAAAAAGCATATAGAACAAGAGAGCATGAAACTATTGTAATACCCGAAATCTCAAAATACTCATTTGACCAAAATATTAAAATGATGAGCATTAAAATGGCATTTTATGTTTTTATTTTATTAATTAGAAGGTGTTTTATGTTATTAATTAGAAGGGATAATATTAAAAAAAACATGGGGGGGACTATAATATATATATTTATATAATAAAATAAATAAAGAGGGCTAAATTATAATTTAAAACAATTGAGGAACTTCTACATAATTACTAAACATAAAGTTTATATACACAACAGTCACAAACACGTTATATACATATATACATATATATATGAACATGTCTGATTTGTGAATTAGATATACATACATATACTTACGTGTATAATAAATTATATATATATAGACTTATATATAATGTATAACATTATAAGTATAAAATATATAGTACTCTTACGTTTGCATATTGTATGAATAAAGTACATGTGTGTATAAATATATGTTAAACACGTAGAGGGCTGTAAATTATATAAACTCTTCAGTTGTAAGATAAACACGAATGGACAATAATCCATTACTAAGAAGACACACATGCATGCACAACTGTGATACCTATGTTAGTCATGCAACCAATTATGTTAACTCCTTTGCATGGAAGAAAACTATCTGGCAAATTTGGTTAGTTTAGTCACTAAGTTACTTATTATATATATATTTACACACAACCGCCTAATGGTTGGTGTATATATATGTACATAGCATATCTCATGATGGAAATCAACACACACGAATATATAGGAAATAAGAATTAGAGTGCACAAAATAAGAAAGTAAGAAAACAGAGGAAATAGAAGAAAAGAGAAAGAATAGGAATGAGAAAGGGAATGTTTGGGGCGGTGTAGTTGAATCCAAAAAGCTTTACGAGATCATCTGTAGGTCCCAATGGGTGTGAGTAAGGTTTAGAAGGGGGGGTTGAATAAACCTTACCAACTTTTCGATTTTAGTCCTTTTAAAATAATACGAGTTAATTTCTGACTAAGTCCTTGAGGACAACTAAGTTAGTTAACCAAACAGAGTTAGCCACTCAATGATTCGATTGAGTGGTTATAGAATAACTTAGTTGTTTAGTCTAAACCTTAACTTGGTTGTGATGACATTTTCTGCGGAAGACTTAACACCCTTGAATTTGGTTTAAGTTTGTTTTAACACTTGGTTTTAGCACTTTGTAAATTATCAGTTGGATAGCAAATTATAAGTAGATATAAAATGATATGCGAGAAATAAAAATGTTGAAATGTAAATGACACAATAATTTTTATAGAGGTTCGAAGATGGGTAATTCTTCTGCTCCTCACTTCTCCAACTCTGGAGGAATCCACTAAGGAGTACAAAGTGGTTACTAGTCCGGATACAAGTCTTGATCACACGGTGACTTGATCCTTTGGGACTCGATGCGGAGATGCCTTGGTCACACGGTGGCTTCTCGTCCGACTCGGCTTCTTCACAGGCAGGCCTTCTGCTCTTGCTACTTGACTCACTTTTTCAAGCTTCTTGGATTTGATCACGAAGCCCTCCAATAACTTGAGACTGGTTCAACCTTGAACCTTTCTACAATCCTCCTTGGAATGTAGACCCCTTTTGATTCTTCAAAAGCTTCCTCTTCAACAAAGTTTGAAGTTGTCTTTCCTTCACTGACTTGGTGTTGGATCGATTTCCTTCGATAGTTAGGCTTGAGGATTTTGCTTGAATAACTTGAGAATAAATTGTAGGTTTGATTCTTAATAATTGCTTGAATGTTCGTGGTTTAGGTTACCTTCTCTCAATGAGATTCCTCGGCCTTTCATAGTGAACTTTCAAAAATCTGCTGTTGAAGAGATAGTGATTTTCAAAAGTCACTTATGTTCATTGGCTTGTCTTGTTGCAGTCCTTGATGTTGACATTTCCTCGTATTAAATGAATGTTCAGCTTTTCATAGTCAGACACGAGGTGCAGTGCTTCCCATTGGTTTATTCCTTTTACACGCTTATGGGACTGAGCACTTTAAGACATGGCAACATGGAAGTATTACTTATTTAAGTAAGCTTCTTGACTTACGGCAACGGATTCTTTTCGATTGTCTTGACTTGATTGCAGTTCTCTAACTTTCCCAGGTGACTTGAGTTAGCTTCCAATCAATGGATGACTCATATGGTACTTCAACTTGAGATTTGGCTTCTTGAGTTGACTTGACTGACACTTCACACAGCTATATCCCAGCTGATACTCCTTCAGTCGAGTTATAGACTTCTCCTCCTTGCCATACTCAGTTGTTTCACAGCGGAGTCTTCATTTCAGTCTTCAGCTGACTTCTTGTATATCCAGCCATAGCTGACTTCACTCAGCTTATACAACCCTATCTATTACAATGCAAATTATAAGGAAAATGGGGTGCCAACTTTCTAGTCTAAGTTTTACATGGCATTCATCAAAATCTAAACAATAAATTTCCCAACATCATCAACATTCATATTTTTCGTACACTGCACAAAGATGGGGTTACCTTTACACTTAATCGTGTAAATTTGTTATTCAATGCAAGTTGACTGTTTAATTAATCATGATTAGTATGTTTTGCATGAATCTCATGTTGCGGTTGTACCATACATGTTTCATATTTATGTGTTGTGGTGACGATCACTTCACATTATGAGCTCGTACATTATTACAAAGTTACGGCTTGTCCGTACAAATGCCACGTATGATGCATCTCTGCTATTTGTAATTAATTATGCAGTCGCTTAAGTGTACCCCACTGAGTGTAGTGCGGAACACTCACACCAGTACTATTTAACATTTTCAGATACAGGGCAAAGTATATATGGTGACCTGGGCTCCACAATTTCTTAATAATTCCAAGATCCCCATTTTCTTTTATTTATGATGTAAGAAGTTAATTTTTATGTTTAAATTAAATGTAGGCTTATTTACATTTTATAAAAGTAATCAGTCGAGTTGTGAGTCAAAACTTGTGTTGAAACTATTTCCGCTGCTTATTTATAATAAAGTTGTGTCTGTGAGCGCGGAGTTTATGTGAATTACTGGTTGTTGGTGTTAAGATCTTAAAGGAATATTAAATGTCGGTTTGGAGAAACTTGATTCCTATTTTGTTATAAAAAAAATAATAAAATAATTTGGATTTCAACTCGTAAATTTTCTAAAATAGTAACGCCTAAAAGAAAAATAACTTTCAAATATATTTGCAAATTGGGGCGTTACAGAGTGGTATGAGAGCAAGGTCTCGGACCTTGTTATTACTGTTTGGTTAAAAACACGAATTTGGGTCATTTATTCCAAAATCGTAGAGTCAAATTACTTATTGTGTTCAGATAGTCTTTTGAGTCAAAATTTTTTCGTAAGAATAATGTTAGGTGTGATTCGACTTATCATTTAGCGAAACGTGTACAAATTAAATTTCCGTTTTTCGGAGTTGTGTGCGTTTAAACTTCTTTCATAATACTTATGAACATGATATGAGGTTTTGTTTTCCAAGTGTCTTGCGAGTCTAAAACTTTATAACAATGATTTCATAGTACAAAATGAGATTTCAATTATCGAGACTTGTTGAGACAATAATATTTCTAAAAGAGTGAATTTTGGAGCAATCATGGCCCAAAGTCGACATGTTATACTAAGCCTTGAAAGACATGCATTACATGACTATGATTTCACATGAAAACTCACATGTTCTACAATCTCAAGCCATGTTACATGTACAACTTATGGTGGAGACTATGTCTCCCATGGTATGACATGGTATGTTATATTTCACGATGAACATGTGATATGTAAGGCTATGTTTCAAATGAGGATTTTAATCCTACATTCTTACGATGATTTCATAATTGTTATGTATTTTACATATTCAGCATGTGATGAACAGACATGGTCGGGTCTTTGCAAACTCTCAGACTCTAATTCTGCTGGTTTGATATAATTTTGTCCGCGTCTGGCCAACGTGTGAGACATAATTTCGTCAGCAAGGAGCGTGTCTGCTCACACCATGATACATTCAAATATGCTCATGATTGTACAATTATTATTTCATGACATATTTCACACAAAGTACATGGATTTACCTTTCATAAAAAGGTTTTCATATGACATATGCATCATGATTTTATAAACTTCACTACACGCCATGACATATAAGCTCTAGAGAACTAGTGCGCTAAGATGTGATCACGATGAACTTTAGTCTAATCTTTGGCTTTTGTACTGTTACTTTGAGGATGTTATTATGTATGTACTAGATGAAGTATGGACTATTCACCGCTAATGATGCCTTAGAAGAATTATCTTGATGATGTAACAATAATAGCTATCGTATGAATATTATGTTATAATATACTATGATAAGATCTGATATTTTGATTTACTTACTTTTGTGCAACTTGACTTTTGCAGATATTATAATTAAAATTGATCAATGTGTTGAATATGAATGACCTAGATGTTTTTTCAGATCTTGTTAGACCAGGAATTTGATTTATATATTATTGGTATTACTAACGATTAGATTAGTGACTTATCTGTACGAGGTTATATGTATTTGAGATATACATGGATTATTAGTTAAGCATGATGATTGATGGATGTTTGTACTCGAGTAGAGTAAGATTTGACGCTTGTATTTCTGTTTTGAGTATTAATCATGATACATGTGAGACACGTGTTAACTTATATTAATGAGACTTATGAAAAATGTGGATTGGTCTTATTTGGATTATGTGGATTTTCTGACGTTACTTTGGGACTTTAATAGTCTAAGATGTCTGATCAATATATATGCGACATGCATAGTTTCAGAAGTTTATCATTTGTGGATTTTTGAGATAAACATTTGGTTGATATATGAATATAATGATGGTGTGGAAGTCGGGATAGTGACTACGAATTACAGTCAGAAATATTTGGATGATATATTATTTGATGTTTGATCTTAATTGTGATTTGAAAGTTAGATTGTCAACAGACTATTTTGTGTGATGTGATTTTGAAAGTAAGGATGTGTCTATAAGATTGGACATATACTATAAAAGTGAATGTACTATTTGAGGGGCTTATCAGGACTAACAAACGTGTCAATCTATGGAGAATGAAAAATCGATGACAAGTGTACTGGTTATTGGTATATTTTAATGTATAAAATCTTGATGCATTTTTGGGTTTACCTTTGCCTAAAGAGAAACGAACAATAATTAAATGTCACGAAATAATAGTAGTGTTTCAAAAGTTTGATGGAAAAGAGTTTGCAAATAATATTGGGAACATAGTTATTTTCTACAAGTGTATATCATCTTGAATTCATGAGCAAGCGAAAGAATGATCTCAACTAAATGATATGTTTAAGGTTTTATGTTATCTAAGGTAATAGGACGGATTTTTGCATTTGGTGAATTTTCATCAAATAAATGCTATGAACTCTTATTATTGGGATATTTATTTTAAAGATTCCATAAAGTGGTTATGATTTTATAAGAATGCTACTCGAAAGTTTTGGGCTAGATAGGATTTGAAAGTTATATAAGGCATACCATATGTAAAACCCTAAGAGTTGGCCGATCTTTTGATAATATTGGATTAGATAAGGGATAAGTATCTAGAGCTCATAAGGTATAATAAATTTCGAGGACGAATTTTTTTTAAGGAGGGGAGAATGTAATACCCCAAATCTCAAAATAATCATTTGACCAAAATATTAAAATTATGGGCATTAAAATGGCATTTTATGTTTTTATTTTATTAATTAGAAGATGTTTAATTTTATTAATTAGAAGGAATAATATAAAAAAAAACATGGAGGGACTATAATATATATATATATATAATAAATAAGGAGGGCTAAATTATAATTTAAAACAATTGAGTAACTTCTAAATAATTACTAAACATAAAGTTTATATACACAACACTCACGCACACGTTATATACATATATACATATATATATATATATATATGAACATGTCTGATTTGTGAATTAGATATACATACATATACTTACGTGTATAATACATTATATATATAGACTTATATATAATGTATAAGTATAAAATATATAGTACTTTTACGTTTGCATATTGTATGAATAAAGTACATGTGTGTATAAATATATGTTTAACACGTGGAGGGCTGTAAATTATATAAACTCTTCAGTTGTAAGATAAAGATGAATGGACAGTAATCCATTACTAAGAAGACACACATGCATGCACAACTGTGATACCTATGTTAGTCATGCAACCAATTATGTTAACTCCTTTGCATGGAAGAAAACTATCTGGCAAATTTGGTTAGTTTAGTCACTAAGTTACTTATTATATATATATTTGCACACAATCGCCTAATGGTTATATATATGTACATAGCATATCTCATGATGGAAATCAACACACACGAATATATAGGAAATAAGAATTAGAGTGCACAAAATAAGAAAGTAAGAAAACATAGGAAATAGAAGAAAAGAGAAAGAATAGGAATGAGAAAGGGTATGGTTGGTGCGGTGTAGCTGAATCCAAAAAGCTTTACGAGATCATCCACATTCATATTTTTCGTACACTGCATAAAGATGGGGTTACTTTTACACTTAACCGTGTAATATTGCTATTCAATGCAAGTTAACTGTTTAATTAATCATGATTAGTATGTTTTGCATTAATCCCATGTTGCGGTTTTACCGTACTTGTTACATATGTATGTGTTGTGGTGACCATCACTTCACATTATGAGCTCGTACATATTACAAAGTTACGGCTTGTCCGTACAAATGCAACGTATGATGCATCTCTGCTATTTGTAATTAATTATGCAGTCGCTTAAAGTGTACCCCATTGAGTGTAGTGCGAAACACTCACCCCAATACTATTTAACATTTTCAGATACAGGGAAAAGTATATATGGCGACCTGGGCTCCACAATTTCTTAATAATTCCAAGATCCCCATTTTCTTTTATTTTTTATGTAAGAAGTTAATTTTATGTTTAAATTAAATGTAGGCTTATTTACATTTTGTAAAAGTAATGTGTCGAGTTGTGAGTCAAAACTTGTGTTGAAACTACTTTCGCTGCTTATTTATGATAAAGTTGCGTCTTTGAGCGCGGAGTTTATGTGAATTACTGGTTGTTGGTGTTAAGATCTTAAAGGAATATTAAATGTCGGTTTGGAGAAACTTGATTCCTATTTTGTTATAAAAATGATAATAAAATAATTTGGATTTCAACTCGTAAATTTTCTAAAATAGTAACGCCTAAAAGAAAAATAACTTTCAAATATATTTGCAAATCGGGGCGTTACTGTCACGTCCCATTTTACATACCCATTAAAATTGAATACCATCCAATAGGGTACAACCCAAATGTTCAAATCTTAGGCTCATCAAGAGCTATTATCTAAGTACTAATAACTAAAAAATATAAATACAGTAAAATCTAAAAATTATACCAGACAATTATAATATAGTTGTAACTCACCAAACTATTACAGGATAAAATAGTTATATTGTTCAAGCACTGACGGATAAGCTCTTCAGGCATAAACTGCTATGTAGAGTCAACTCTGAGCTAGAAGTCTCGTGTCAGTCTCGTGTCTGAAATTTTTTTATGAAAATAGTGGGGTGAGCTAAACGAGCTCAATGGGTTGGGGTAGAGGAATGCAATATTTGTTTAACGAAAGTGATGAAGTTTCTTTGAGAAAGTACTTAGTGCGCCTGAAAATATTTATGTATGCATGAAAATGATGCACATGAGAATTATTTGCCGTAATGATCAAGAACATATCGCAATTCAATAATGATATATTAATTTTTGATGCTATCAATGATGTAATGCATATTGTACAACAGTTAGTCATGTACGGTAAACATTTTTAATTTTCAAACAGCCAATGGACATCCCGATTTTTAAAACAAATAGGGGATATCTTATTTTAAAATAAAATATAAACAGTTAATCAATTAGTTCGTCAGCCCGAAATAAGAAACGTAGGATCGATGTTGATCGGACACTGATCCTGTCCGTTCTCCTTGTTACTTCCAATAATATTTGGCCGAAGCCCTGTCACCTTATCCCTCCCACTAGGCTCGACGTCTCATTGGCCTGGGCTTTTGCCCAGAGATCGTCATATTCATGAATATACCGTTCTACGACCCAAGTTCTGCCGCCGTCTCCGGCCCGACCCGAAAATGGGATTAGGTATATGGGTAGTCAAACAAGGACCATAGGCAACCTGTTCGATCCATTGTCTAACCTACCCACACCGCAATGGACTCAGTCAGTCAATATTTTTGTCAAAGTGACATTTTTTTAGGCCAAAGGCCGAGTCAAGCAGTTGCAATGGTTAAAATGCAAATGAATATGTAATTTGACACCATAAATGATATACTTTATGTTTCCTTTAATAAACGAAATTATTTTGGAAGAAACACAAAATATAATCATAGAACCATCTTATATTGTGAACTTCGTGAAAATAATGTATATCGTGAAATTATGCATATGCTTAATGTCGTGAAGTTCAGGAATAGTTAATGTCGTGAAATTCATGAAATTACAAGCAAACCTAAATTTCTTTACAAAAATGATAATTTGCCCACCTTTGGTTTAATCACCAATTTCCTCAATAGCTTTCACAACTCTCCTCAATTGAACTCTTAACTGAGGCTCAAATACCACCTACACCAAATCTCACCAAGTTAAAAACTCTTGTATACCCATTAAAACCTTGAAACTTTTAGGATTAACCCATTATAACTAATTCATTCAGAAACAATCTCCTATTGATGGAATTAAGATTTGAAGTGTAACAATTAGAAGGAAAAAAAGACAGCCTTTAATACTTAGCAATTATGCCCGTATTCTTGATTATTAAATCCAAGTTTATTCCTTAATACATATTGTATGTACCATTTTACAGGTTACTATTATAAATAATGAAAAAAATATCATTTTATGGGTTCTCCAGTCAATATAACACCAATGCCATCAATCAATTATTTAAACATTTAGATTATGAATTATTAATTCAATCAATCATACAATCTGCTTATTTGTATGTATCTTCCTAGATTATGGCTGCTGTTATGGAAGTAAAATTAGTGCACCTCATAATTCCCATTCAGTCTCTATATAAAGATTGTGTTATTAACCAAGACTAATCTTTTAAATATACGAATAATGGCTTCTCATGTATATTCAAATTATGGAGTCATCATTATAAAGATTTTAAGACTTATGTTTAAAATAAATTATAAATCATTAAGAGGTTATTATGATAAATGTGTCCAAAAGTTAGAAATTGCAATTCCAGTCCTATGGGTGCTCAAACTTTTTCTTTTTTTTTTTTTGTTTCCAAAATCTAATTAATAATACTGGGTTCCTATTCAATTAGTCTCAAATCAAAATTTAAGTTAGTCCAAGATGTACCTAATAGAGATTTATCCTTCAATAAGGAATAACGTTATTTAGATAGATATGTATTAAGAAAGACTTAATTTCACATTACAATCACCAAAATTACCTTTTTAATCATGAAAGCAAAAGAGGAGAGGTTGATACTGATGCAAAGTATAATAAGAAAATAGTTTCTTTTTCTTCAAAATTTGTCAAAATAAATTAATCATTTACCCACTTTGTGTAGAGCTTTGTTCAATCTATGGGTCTAGGAGGCATTTACTGGCTGGCCGTCTTCCTTTAGTTCCGTCACCGACTTCCTCAACCTTAAAGACTCGGGCCAAACAACAAAGTAATGTATTTTTGGAGATATTTTTAGAAGAAGAAAAAAAACTGAACAACATAAAAGTAGGGGAAGAAGGAGAAAACCTAAAGAAAGGACAAAACAAAAATGATGGAAGATGGTGATGGAAATCAGCGGCAATTGGTGGTGGTGGCCTGTTGGCGCCGCTGATAAGGAAGAGAATCATATCTTCTTCCTTTTTTTTTTTATATTTGTTGAGGTGTTTTTATGTGTGAAGATTGCTTCAATGTTAAGGTTGGTGAGATAATTTAGAGCTTGACTGTGAGACCCGGTATTTGGATAACAATGTAAATATCAAAGTGATAAATATTTGAGTTTATTTAGAAATAAATAAGATTGATTTATTTTGAACAGTTGGAATAATTCATTATATTTGGGTTCATTTGTGAAATATGTATTGTGGTAATTAGTAGTGGAGAGGATCATCTAATATGAATTATTGAAAATCAAGGAACGGACACATTGTCCAGTTTTAATTATTTTTTTGGTTTATTTAAGAATTGAGCAATATCAATTGATTAGCATATTATATACGTGCATGATTAGATATTTTTTCGGAATGTTTAATTAATTGTTAACTGCAACTTTATTTGTTAGAATAATTAAATTTTTAGAAACTTTTGTGAAGGGTTATTGGTATCATTAACTATTTTTTTTTATTTAGTGTAATATTAATTTAGTGATTGGATTAGTATTTCATTAAATCTTATATTAGTGGACTCTAACTTTATTATCCATAACTCATGTAATTTCGACATTTTTTTTTTGGAAAACCGACCCTCTAATTAAGCCCATTACATTTTATGTCAATCAACTCAATTTTTGACCCCATCACTTGACCATCACTTTTATAAAAATATGTATATACACATATGAGATAAGAACCTTTTTTATCCTTATCCGTACTATGAGAAAAGCAGAGAAGCCATTAATGAAACAGTAAAACAAAATAAAGCTTTTCGAATTGGTAGCCAAATTTGCTGAGATATTTTCATATTAAATTATTCATGAACAGAGGAGGTACATTTATAGTACTACAATATCATCTAAGCCATCCAAGTGTCACAATCTAATACAATTTGTTGTAACCAACTCATCATTAGAAATCATAGCCAAATAATTCTGTGCATACGAATTGTCAGAGGAATCTATGCAACCAATACTGAGGTCATGGATGATGTCACTTGGATGAGTCATCAAAGGCTTGTTTGCTTTCATTCCCCCTCAATTCAAGCGAGGGTCATGGAAAAACATGAAGTTTGTTACGAAGCCGAGAGAAGAATTGTCTGGAGAGTGGTTTGGTAAGAATATCACCAACTTGATCGAGAGAAGGAACATACTGCACAACAATAGAATTATCTGCTACCTTGTCTCTGATGAAGTGCAAATCGATTTCCAAGTGTTTGGTTCGTGAATGGTGCACCAGATTGCTTGCTAAGGATATAGCTCCAAGATTGTCCATCCAAATGACTGCCTTTTTGTTGAATGTGAAGTTAAGTTCCTTTAATAAGGACTGCATCCACAAAATATCACAAGTAACCACGGCAAGACTCATATATTCAGCTTTAGTACTAGACCTAGAAACGGTAGGTTGTTTCTTTGAGCTCCACGAAACCAAATTATTCCCTAAAAACACACAAAAACCAGGAGGTGCTCCTCATATCATCAAGGTATGAAGCCCAGCCAGAGTCTGCAAATGCTGATATGCTGAATGAAGATGAAGCTATGAAGTTTAAGCCATAATCTAATGTACCAGCTAAATACCTCAAGATCCGTTTTAAGACCTTCCAGTGTTTGTCTAGAGGGTTTTGCATGAATTGGCTCACACGGTTCACACTAAAGCTAATATCAGGTCTTGTCAAAGTGGCATATTGCAAACCACCAACAATACTTCGTAGAGTTTCTTTGTCATTAATTAATCGGCCGCCATCAAATTTGGACAAGAAAGGACTACTAACCATAGGTGTTGCAAGACCTTTTGCTCCTATCATGCCACGCTTTATGAAGGAGATCTTCCACATATTTCCTCGACTTAAAAATGCCCATGTGGTGCGTGAGAAAATTCAATCCCAAGAAAATAATTTAACTTCCCAAGATCCTTTTAGAGAGAAATTTGCTGTAGTTGATCAATGACAATCAATTTCTGATTATTGGACCACTGTAATCACAATGTCATCCACGTAGGCAAGAATAAGAATGCATGATTGTCCATTTTGCCTATAATATAACGAAGTATATGCTTTAGATACGCTGAATCCTAATCCAATAAGAGTACTAGAAAATTTGCTAGACCATGCCCGGATGCCTGTTTGAGTCCGTATAAGGACTTCTTCAATTTGCACACAAGAGATGAGGAATTAGATCGCACAAAACCGGTGGCTGTTCCATATAAAGCTCAAGTATCAATATCCTCATTAAGGAAGGCATTAGCAACATCCAATTGCCTCAAGTGCCAAGAATGAGACACAACAATACTCAAAACAATGCGAATTGTAGCTGGTTTTACAACAGGACTAAAAGTCTCTGTGTAATCAAAACCCAATGTTTGAGTGTATCCCTTGGCCACTAACCTTGCCTTGTACTTAGCAAGGCCGCCATCGTGCATTTATTTTGGTTTTAAAAACCCATCGACACCCTATCAATTCCTTGTTTTTGGTAAGGGACACAATTCCCAAGTGTCATTCTTAATAAGAGCTGCATGTTCTTGGCTCATAGCCTGCTTCCATTCTGGGATAGAGAGGGCCTCTTTAATAGTGTGTGGCTCTGCGCCAAAGGTCAGAATCGAGTGGTATAAATCTTAGGTTTGTGTATGCCGACCTTAGACCGTGTTACCATAGGATGAGAAGATGTATTACTGCAATTACACTTGGAACATCCTCGAAACATGGTTAGAAAGCAGTCGTCTGAATATTATCTTCAATAGGTAAATTCCCAAATAGTCGTCCCAATTGTTTCTAAAGAAATAGAAGTGGAATGTGGATCGGAGAAGAGTTATAGGAAGGAGAAGAGGTGTGAGAAGTTGGACTGGAAACATAATTGGAGTTGTGTGAATGAAGTTGAGGCGAGAGGGAGAAGTAGTGAGATGATCCGGAGAATAGGAAAGGATAGGTGGAGTAGAGGGTGTTATAAGAGGATCAACATGAATTTGATTCCTACCGGTGGCAAAGGGAAAATTGGTCTCATCAAACACAAGGTGTCTGGTGATAATAATTTTATTATTAGGAAGAAGGACCTTGTATCCTTTGTCGGGGGGCTATATCCGAGAAAAAGCGAAGGTTGACTCAGAAACTCGAGTTTGTGATGATTATAATGTCTTAGATAAGGAAAGCAAAGACATCCAAAAGTTCTAAGGTGAAGAAGATCGGGAACTTTACCAAAGAAGAGCTTCAAAGGGAGTTTTATAAAGAAGAGGCTTGGAAGGTGTTCTATTAATGAGATGAGCAAAGACTCAAAAAGGTGCATCCCAATATCTTGTGGGGATATGGCTATGAGCCGATAATGCTAATCCAAACATTTATATTTCTTTGTTTTCTTTCGCCAATCCGTTTCTTTGAGGAGTATAAGGACAAGAGAATCTATGTAAAATGCCATGATGTGCAAGATAATTGGATAATGCTTTAAATTCTCCCCCTCCATCGATCAAGAGCTTTAATGGTTTTATTGAACTGATTTTCAACAAAGTTTTTAAAATGTACAAAAGTGCATAAGTATCGATTTAGCCTTGAGGAGATATAACCATGTGTATCTTGTGGCATCATCAATAAAAGTTACATAATAGGAATATCCTCCTGAAGATTTAACATTTGGACCCCATAGATCACTATGAATGAGATCAAATGGTGCATAATTATGAGAGTTAGAATTAGCAAAAGGAAGTTTATGAGACTTGGATTGAAGACAAGAGGAACATAAAACTTGATTTTCATTATCATTGAAAGAAATATTACAAGCTGTGGAGAGCACGTTTCACTATATCAAAGAAGGATGTCCTAGTCTATAGTTCCAAATATCTAAACTCAATCTCTTCTTGACAATTAAGGGTAATGAGACACAGGCAGTGTGTAATCGCTTATTGAAAGCTAGGAAATAGATGGTCGCAGGATGGACTTCTTGGAATTGGAAAAGTTGAAATTGTAGAGACCATTCTTAAGAGCTCCTTGGAGTAGAACTTTCTTTGTGGTGATCCTTCACAAGGCAAAAAGAAGGGTGAAACTCAAAGAATACATGATTATCATGAGCAAACCGACTTACACTAATGAGATTTTTAGTAATGTAAGGGACATGCAACAAATTTTTGAGCAAGAATTGATGATTAGAAAGCAAGGTGAATTAACTATGGAATTACCAACATGAGAAATATTCAAACCTTGTCCATTGCCAACTTGCATCAGCTCGCTCCTTGGTAATCACAGGCAACATTGAGATTTCCCAAGTCATATGTAACATGGTTAGTTGCTCGTAATCGGGTACCAAGCGAGATCTTGAGCATTGTCACAAACTAGACAAGTTTGCAACATTCACATTAGAGTTACCAAAGTCATTTCCTCTGCGATATGGATGAGAATTCCCAGATTGTTGATGATTATTTCCAAAATTTGGTGTGAAATTAAGATCGATTCTGTAAAAGCACTTGTCAGTTTGTATGATTGTTGTAATGACAAATTTGGCAACGGGTCTATTTCGCATATCTGCCTCCTCTTCCTCTAAAACCACCAGACTACCCCTGCCTCTATAGATGGTGTTTTGAGTGTGATTTTGAAAGCTGTCCTCGACCTCTATTAGCACGGTTATTGCCACCTCTTCTATTTCCAGAATTATGAGAGTGGGTAGCAAGGTTTATAGAAAAAGATCCATCATCCACATTGCTTCTAGTTTCAAAGGTTTCCAATCTATTCTCAAAACTCAATAACAAGGCATGAAGTTCACTCAAACTCCGGGGTTCTAATCTTGATGTGGTGATACAACTACGGATTATACTCGGTCTAACCCACTCAGAACATACATTACCCGATCCTTTTGGCCGTGGGCTCTCCAAATTTGAACCAAGCATATCAGCTGACTTTTGATCTTGTTGATGTATTCTTTCATCTGCATATTTCCTTCTTAATGGTTTGAAGGTGTAGTCTATCTTGCATAATTTTTCCTTGATTTTGACTAGCAAAAGTAGTCCGCAAACACTCCCGATTTCTTTAGAGGTACTCAAACCAACAAAGAGTAATCAAAATACTTCGAGAAAGGGAGGATAAAAGCCGGGACGCAAGAAGTTGGTCTGTCTATTCCATGTGATGAAAGCAGGATTCACAGTGCGTGCGATGCTAGAACTAGCTTGAGTGAACTCGAAGGAATGGTGGTTGAGCCCGTGAGATAACCTTCAAGTCCATAACCTCTAATGGCTGCCCCGGACTTGTTGTTTCCAAATAAGGTAGTTGCTTTCGGTCGCCTTCACTTTGAAATGAGCGACTCTGTGGTTGCACCACCACCTGGCTCACTCCCAATAGAACTTGAGGGAGCCATGGGTGATGATGAAAGGAAGAAAAACTAGAAGAAGGTTTGTAAAATGGACCGAGAGGCAGGTATGTAACCTGCTCGATACCATATGAGAAAAAGAGAAGCCATTAATGAAACAATAAAACAAAATAAAGCTTTTGAATTGGTAGCCAAATTTGCTGAGATATTTTCATATTAAATTATTCATGAACAGAGGAGGTACATTTATAGTACTACAATATCATCTAAGCCATCCAAGTGTCACAATCTAATACAATTTGTTGTAACCAACTCATCATTAGAAATCATAGCCAAATAATTCTGTGCATACGAATTGTCGAGGAATCTATGCAACCAATACTGGGGTCATGGATGATGTCACTTGGATGAGTCATCAAAGGCTTGTTTGCTTTCACGTACAACTCCTAAACAAGAAAATAAACTTTTTGTTTCCTCTCCAAGTCTCGGCCGAACATGTCGGAAGGAGGATGCGGATTCTTTTTCTCAATTTCTCCTCGGATATTTACACTTTAAACCTCAGCAAATAATTCTTTCACAATCAACCCACATAGTAGCATCCAACTGAGGTTAAATTGCAAAGAGTGTTGTGACTAGAAGCTGCAAGTTGGCTGGAGGTTGGAATTGGTGTTCAATATTGAAATTAACTTGGGATATAGCTTATCCAACCTTAGAAGTAACCTTTGGAAGCTTGGGATTGCAGGACTGGAGGAGTTTTGAAAGGATTTTTGGTGTTAAAATCAAAGGTGGGTAATTACTTTTGTTTTAATAAATTTTGAAGAAGAAAAAGAAAGTATATTTTTTTTCTTTTCTTTTGCATAAGCATCAATCTGCCATTTTCTTGCTTTTTATGGTTAGAGGTAATTTTTAGTTGATTGTGATGTGAAGTTAATTGTTCTTATTAAAACATATTCGTAATTCATTATAAAGGTTTAATATGTAATTTTGTATAATATTGAAATAAATTATAATTTTAATGAAGACTAATTTAACAATAACCCTTTATGATTAATTGAGTTATGAGAACTTGAGAACCTACTGCCCTAGAATTGGAATCTCTGAAATTTGGACCGGATTTGGATATAATAAAATAGAATGTAAATTATAACCAATAACTATTAAAAGGTTGTTTCTGTTAAACATTAGTCTTATTAAAATACTATTTTTAGGATTATTAAAATTTAAATATTAAACCGTCTTTTATTTATATCTTAATCTAATTAAATTCAGATTTGGGCAACATTTTATGTGAATAAATACTATTTTCCTTAGTAACAATCAGTAAAGGATAAAAATAGGTGCAGCTAAATGTTAAAACCCAGATTTAATTAATATTGCAACTATATTCTTATAAATTTTCTATTTAATAACATGTAAATAAAACTTTTATATATATATATATATATATATATATATGCATACAATACACTAGATTGAATAATGTCTACAGACCGTATAGTATAATTCTCATAAGTTTAATTTATTATAATAACCATTAATTAATATGCGATTTTGCAATTAAACTGGAGTATGATTTCTTAATACCATGTTGTTAAACCGCAATTCCGTTACTTAATTACCCGAACTTCTGTAGAAACCGAGGTCGACATCTAATCGTAAAAACTAATAAAGTGCGGGGAACGAGATCGAGCCCGATAGCTAGAATTTGCAGCATGTGCATCATTAAAGCGACATTTGAGTCAAAGGTGGGCAAATTATCATCTTTCTAAAGCAAAATTAGGTTTGCTTAATTGTAATTTCATAAAATTCACGACATTAGTTATTTCATAAACTTCATAACAATAAGCAATTGCATAATTTCACGATATACATCATTTTCATAAAGTTCACGATATAAGGTTATTCTATGATTATATTTTGCGTTCTTCCAGGATAATTTTCTTTATTAGAGAAAACATAAAGTATATCATTCATGATCATATTCGCTTGCATTTTAACTGTTGTAACTGCTTGACTCAGCCTTTGAACAAATAAATGTCACTTTGACAAAAATATTGACTGTTTGAGTCTATTGAGGTGTGGGTAGGGTGGACAATGGATCGAACAGGCTGCCTGTGGTCCTTGTTTGACTACCCATAAGCCTAATCCCATTTTCGGGTCGGGCCGGAGACGGTGACAGAACTTGGGTCGTAGAACGGTATATTCATGAATATGACGATCTATGGGGCAAAAGCCCAGGCCAAAGAGACGTCGAGCCTAGTGGGAGGGATAAGGTGACAGGGCTTCGGCCAAATGTTATTGGAAGTAACAAGGAGAACGGACAGGATTAGTGTCCGATCAACACTGATCCTACGTTTCTTATTTTGGGCTGACGAACTAATTGACTAACTGTTTATATTAAAATAACTTTGTTTGTAAAATAAGATATCCACTATTTGTTTTAAAAAATCGGGATATCTATTGGTCATTTGATCGATATACAAAGTGGTTATGATCCAGAATACAAAGTCTTGATCACATAGCCGACTTGCTCCTTTGGGACTCGATCCGGAGATGCCTTGGTCACATAGTTTGCTTCTCGTGACGACTCGCCTTCTTCACAGGCAGCCGCTTGCTACTACAACCCACTTGCTCAAGCTTCTTGGATTTGATCACGAAGCCCTCCAAAAACTCGAGACCGGTTCGACCTTGAACCTTCCTACAATCCTCCGTGGAATGTAGACCCCTTAATTCTTCAAATATTTTCCTCTTCAAGCGATAGAAGTTGTCTTTCCTTATGAGATGAGTGTTGGATTGATTTCCTTCGTAATGTAGGCTTGAGGATTGATCTTGAATGACTTGAGAATATTTTTGGTTCTGATTCGAATGTTAGCTTGAATGTTCGTGGTTCGGGTAACCTTCTCTCGAGTGATTCCACTGACCTTTTATAGTGGTCTTTCAAAAATTTGCCCGTTGACAGATGATAGACTTATTTTCAAAAGACACTTGTGGTCGTTGGCTTGTCTTGTTGCGATCCTTGGAATTGCCACTTCCTCGTATGAATGATTCTTGACTTTTCGAGTTCGACACAGTTGTGCTTCCCATTGGTTTATTCCTTTTGCACGCTCGGGACCGAGTACTTCAAGAAAGGCGATATGGAGGTATTACTTGTTTAAGTAATTCTCTTGACTTAGGCAACGGATCTCTTTCGATTATCTCGACTTGACCGCATTTTCTTAACTTTCCCAGTTGACTTGAGTCGCCTTCCAATCATTGGATGACTCTTTGTCACTTCAACTAGAGACTTTGTCTTGAGTTGTCTTGATCGATACTTCACTCACCGTATCTGTGCACCTTGATCGAGTTCCTATCTTCTCTTCTTTGCCACACTCAATGCGCCTTGTGAAGTCTTCCTTCTAATCTCCAGTTGTCTTCTTGCATGTTCAGGCATAGCTGACTTGACTCAGCTCGACCAGCCCTATCTATTACAATGCAATTTACAACAGAAAAATGGGGTGCCAACTTTCTATTCTAAGTTTTACATGGCATTCATCAATATCTAAAAATTAATATCCCAACAATTTCCCCCTTTTTGATGATGCCAAAACTTAAAACATTCATACAATAAATAAACAGCAAAGATACGTACAGACAAATGTAGAATCACAGAATGTATGCTTAGAATCAATCTTTTATTGATCATAACATTCTTGTTCTTTACATAGTTGTTTACAAAGTGTATCAGAGCTTAAATAGAACTTAGAGTAACTATGTTGTTCTATATCTACACAAGTATAGAAATTGTACGATTTTATTCGATGTACAGAAGACTTACATAAAAATGTATTTACATAGTAAAATACATGAAGGGGTGGACAACAACACTTCATCTCCTTCGATGTCTCCTTCTTTCCTCTTCTTCAGCTCTGTCATCCTCGGACCTTTTCCTCTTCTTCTCATCTTCAGCCGCCTTCTTTTTCTCATAAGCCTTTCTGGCAGCTTCATCTCTTCTCTTTCTTTCTTGTCTTTCCTCCCATAGCTGAGTTTGTCTTTTATTTTCTTGTTCAATTCTCTTCACATACTCATCATTGTTCTTAGCCACTTGCAGGTTGGCTACTTCGTCGAATCCCCCACCCAATATATCCCTCCTTTCTTGCCTAGATCTATGTACTCAATGTTTTGGGCGAGGCCTGGGTCCGAAACCTCTTCCTCCACTGCTAACGCTTCTTCCTCTTCCTCCTCCGGGCGTGTATTGCATTGGGGCCTTCTTTTTCCCGGTGAGTGACTAGCGTGGCGTGAAGAGCGACCGCCAGCCGATCTCTTGTCTGTCGACCTCTTCACATAGTTTGAGACCTTTTTCCCAAGTACAAATCCCAGGCTTGAGCCATGGACATGTTTGCGAAGTAACCTTGGATGCGAGCGTCTTGAATTCATCAACAAATCTTGGCTCGGTCCGACATCTAAAATGGTATAGGTGTCTCTCATGCATTGGAATGCCTCCATGTTGTTTGAGAATGTTCATAACTCGGCATCCATCTTTCCTTCCACTTCCTTCATCCCTCGCTTCAATCTGTCTTTCTCTTTTCGGCCATGGGTATTGCAAAGTGTTGGAGTGGCGAGTCATGGGAGTTTCTTTGATGATATCAGATGTGACAAGACCTTGTTGGGGGGTTTTAGCAATCATCAAGGTCACATCTTTCGAGCCTTCCCCCTCAACAGATTTTCCTTTCTTCTCTCTTCTCACTTCCTCTTTTGTCTTTCCTTCACTTCAAGTGCGTCCTCCATTTCAGCTTCAGATCCCTTCAGCACTTTTAGGTATTCCTCTTCCCCCTTTTTGGCATCATCAAAGGAGAGAGGAACCCCTGGAAACAAGCTAGCAATCATGAAGTCCAGGCGGCTAATAGCTGAGTTATGCTTTGAGTCTGCTGCGGAGTATGCTGCACGGAATTCGGAGCGGGTGGCGTTAGATTCAGCTGTTACCAACTTCATCTCAGCCATGAGGAGGCTGAACTTTTGATCCATGTTCTACTCTACGCGCATGAGCTCTTTCTTATTATATTCACGCAGCATGTTTGTATCTCTGTGGTGTGAGATTCATGCATTCGTTCGATGTGCTCTTGCATTCTTGTCTTTGCATCAGCATTCTCAGCCCGCCAGACTAGCAATTTGTTGAACAATGTCCTGAAATATCGAGCTTGTTCCACGCGCATTGTCTCTCTTTGTTGCCACCATTCCCGGATCGACAATTATGCCTTGGCAGATCGGCGTAAGGTTTGCGTCTGTTATCCAGCCTCATGTCCGGTGAGGCCTGGTGCCTCTCCATCTTTTCAATCTCTGCAAATAAGGCTTTGAAAACTTCAGAACCTCGATTGTCACTGTCTCGGTGGCGGCAAAGCGTCAAAGTCAAAGTCTCTTTGGAATGATGGTATCTGTTGGAATAACAAGATCGGGTTTATGGAAGCGTTCTCGATCTCTAGGCGATTCTTCGGGAGGTCGGTACCTCCAGAGAGAAGGAAATGATTCTACAAAAGGATCATCACGGGCAACGGAATCGCTCAATGACAACTTGTGCTCGTGAAGGTCCCGGTGGAGTCGATCTGCTCTGACTTGGGGAGCCTGCGCGATTGACTCTGTTTTAGCGTGGTCATGTTGTGAAGTTGACCCGACTTGCCGAGCCTCACTGTCTTAATGCCTTCTTCGGTCTCGGTCTTGGTTTTTCCACATGAGTTGACCGGTCCTCGGCCATATCGAAGCGTCATCGGACGATGATGAGATTTCCATGGGTGGCTCATCATCAAAGTTAAATGTTTGGCGAGTAGTCTTAAGGTCATACTTGCTCGTGGTTGGAAGAACATCCTCGGCTGAGTCTTTTGGATCGGCAATAGGGGATGACTCGGCTTCATCTTCACCCGGATCCCGAGAAAGGTTACATCGGGATTATCCTGGGAATCGTGAAGAGCACTTATCTCCTTTTCGGGTGGGTCAATGATAGCGGGGAGGGATGTTATGTGCTTCGGTTTCTTTACCCCGGAAGTCTCATCCTCCCATTGGCCTTCATTACCTCCTGCAGTCTCAATCGCAGCCGAGGTTTTGACATTCCCTTCGACAAACGTGTCGGTGTCTTGGGGTCTTCCGAGGTGGCATCCACCGGAGTCTCAACTCCATGGATTGCACTTTCATTGCCCAAAGTGTTAACTCGAGGCGATTCCTCCTCGTGCCTCAAGCGCATCAAGAACGCGTCATTGGCTGCGGAGAGCGGTTGGCACTTCGGCTAAAAGATCATGCTATAATGCCCGAGCACCGTCAATGGCAACTTGCTTTGTGTATTCAGTTGTTGTTCCTTCTCCACTTCACCTCCGAGATTCGTTGTGGAGGAGTCACCGCAACATCCTCCGACCTTGCTGCGGTGGAGGAGTTTCCCCCGGTGGCACACGGTGAGTGACTTGGAATGGGGTCACTCGTCTCCGGACTCCGTCTGTTTCCTTTGAGTATTCAGCCGTTGGGGCGAGTTGGTAAGACACCTTCATTAGGGGTTGGATCGTGGGGTCCACACAATCCCAGTTTCATCGCCAGTTCCTTAACACCTTCTTCCGAATGAGCTGGGGAAGTGGTGGCAGCGACAACAGTGGCAATATGGTGCACCACTCCCATAGGATCAATCTCCAGCTGTGATTTGGAGGACTCCCCTGGTCCCTCCATCATCCTTCGCTCATGTAGGATTCTGGATTCTTTATCTTTGCTTGCTGCTGCAGTTGCAACTCTTCTGTGGCAGCGGTGGGGTCGAGATCCCCATCACTGCCTCGATAGGACGTCAAGGTGAGATGTGTGTATGATCGGTGGTGCCAGTGAGAGGGCAGATGCTGGCCTTCTCACGTGCTTCTGCGTCCTCAGCTGCTCTAGCCCATTCGTTTTCTTTCCGAATCTGCAGTATATTGATACAATTATCCTCGTCAAGGGCTTGCAGCACTGTGTCAACCTCAAGAAACCTGAAGAGTTCTTCTTCCTCAGCAATGCACTCTGGTCTTTCAAACCGCACTGGATAGGCTCAACTTCCATTTTCTCCACTCGCAGACGATTTTGGATGTCTGGATACAATGGAGAGTACATGATTACATCGTCTTCATCATTCTCTTGCTGGCCCTCGTTTCCAAGGATTAAGGGTAGCAGACTTTCTTCGCTGCTCGACATCCTCAGTAGCCTCTGTTACAGGCGGAGACACAACCTTGTCAATAGGTGATTCGGTTGTCTCGGCCATTCCTTGTTCCTCACTTCTGTCTACACTGGTCTTCGAGATTGCCTCTGCTGATCGGCCACAGCAGACTTCATTGGCGTTTCATCAATAACTTTGTATCATGTTTGTGTTGGTTAATTAAATTTTTAGTGGATTATTGTGATATTATCGTAAAATTTGTGTTAATACTACTAAAATTTATATTTGATGAAATAATAATTTGTAAAAGATATTTATTCATTATTTTTTCTACCATATTATTTTGAATAACATCTCAATTTAATTGTTTTTTATCAACAATGTGAAGTATTCATTTTTTCAACAATATAGGTATAATATGCATGGAAATACGTCTCACATATCATATATATAATTAGTTATAGATGTACAGTATGTGTGAGAAAGAGAGGGATATATAGAATCGTAATATAGAGATAAGCATAAAAATTGATATATAATTAAATCGAAATGAGCTGAATTTGACATTTAAATTTATTTTTAAGAATATAAACTTAATAGATATTTTTTTATTTTATTTATCTTATATAAATATTATTATAAAAATAAAGTAATAAATACCAACTCATGTTACTAGATATTATCATTACAAAATAATAATATTAAAATAAAAATACATGTGCAATGCATGAGCTGATTACTAGTTATTAGTTAAAACAGATTCCTTTAGCCACTACTATAAAACAGGCTTTTTACATCAGACCTTTACATCGGTTCACTAACCAACCGATGTAAAAAAAATCCGGTGGCAAAATTGTAAATACATTGAGATGATTACGTCGGTTGTTGAGACGAACCGATGTAGGATAATGAGAGTTTTCTTATCTACATCGGTTGTTAACAGAACCGATGTAGAAATTAAGTTTCCTTTTTCACCTACATCGTTTGTATACGAACCGATGTAGATATCAGGATATCTACATCGGTTCGTAAAAACGATGTAGATATTTTTTTAGTTAAAACCTTTTCAACTTTTGCCTTAGACTTAACCCTTCTGCTAGCCCCGACTTCACGACTTCACCTTTTATTCACGTATCATTAGTTCACCTTGCCTCAGCCTTAAAACCTTGTATTCTCTTCGAATCCATCGAAGTCACCGTCCGCCACAGAGTCCATATCTCCGCCCACCACCATAATTCTTCGAAGTCACCATGGAAGTCACCCGTCGAAGCCCTAGCCAGCCCTCTTTAACCCGTTTTTGCCAGCCCCCTCGGTTTCCACGCGAAACCCTAGCCTAAACCCCATTTCGCCTTCCCACGCGAAACCCTAGCCAGGCCAGCCTTGCGCCGACGGAATGAAGAAAATGCTTCCATATTAGCGTCTAGTTCGGCTTGCAAAACAGGGGCAATCGGAGGGTTTGTAGAATATGCAAAACAAAGTGGCAAAATCACAAACAACGTGAGTATTTTGTGTCATCGATTATACGATTTACTGTTTTATGAGCTTCAATTTGGAATGCTTTCAATTTTTTTTTGTTCGTGGTTCACTATTGTTATAGTTTGTTGATGTTATATTTAATTTGTTTTCCACGATCTTGGTAGTTTGTGCGATGCTGAAATTTGTTTCGCCTTCATTTTTGCAATTTGAAATGGAAAATTTGCCTGGAGTGCTATATATCTGGAATATCTGAGTTGTATATGTCTCATTCAGCTTCCCTCTGTTCTTTTAGATTTTGGATAGTTCGTTAGTGAGAGTTTTCTTATTGGTGTTCCTCTGGGGTTCTATCTTAATTGCTATGGTTTTTATTTTGGTGGACAATTATTACTTTTTGAATTGTTATTTTGGAGATTATAAGCGGCTCATCTTGATAAGAGCCCTTAAGTAGAATATGCATTTGAATTTGCAAGACAATCGATTTTGGCATAAGCTGCAGTTTTTTGTTGTCTGGCTATTTCGTATTTGTTGGAGCTATTTGTGTCATTATTTTACTTATAGTTTCATAAGTTATTTTTGCATTTGGAAAGTTCAGTGATTTTTGCGATGGAACCATTTCACTCAAGTTCTTTGTTTGCTTAATTTTCAACAGATTTTGTGTTAAAAACCGCAGGATCTCGCTAAAATTATAGGGAAGTATTCAAATTTGTAGTATTACATATGTTTTGGTATTATTTTGGAAACCAAACAACCTGTTCTATCTCATCTCTTTTGGGATTTTTTTATTTGACTCGTTCTTTGGTTAAAAAAAATATATCGATATATAAGAAAATAATTTAAGTCTGAGATAATGAGCATTAAGCAATAACAGATCTAACAGGTTTTCTATTGTTGATTCTACTGCTCCGTTTTCTTTCTTCTCCTATTGGCTATTAATTTCCTTGGAAAATCTTCTTAGTGCTTAAGAAAGTTTGATGTGATATTCTTTATCCAATTCTTGTTTGGTTTGGGTCTAAACAGGTCTAAATGGTATTGTAAGTGTTGCTTTTCATTTTGTCAAAAGCTTCCTTCAATAATGTCAACCCTCTATTTTTTTACAGTTTTCACCTAAGAAGAGAAGATAGATAAAAAAAAAAAGAAGAATCTTGATATCATTCATTCACCTAAGGTAATTTTTCCTGCTGATCGCTGATATCATTCATTCACCTAAGGTAAGTTTTCTTGCCCTTTTGTGTGTATGATGAGATTTGTCAAAATTTCTATGCTTTCTATCTGTTTGTTTTGTGGTTTGGCTTATAGCTGTTAAATCAACTAGTAGTTTCCGAAATTTTCCGACATTACCAGATTTTCACCGTTAAATCCACTAGTAGAAGCCATTTCTGCAGCATAATGAAAAGACTGTTCTTTTTGTCTACACATTTCTTCTCCAAAACTTTCATGTTCTTTCTTTAAACTTCTGGGGGACTCAGGTGCAATTTTAAGGTTCTCAGATGACAAATTTGAGCAATTATACTTATCCATAGTAAGCTTCTTGAAACGCTGAGCCAAGGAATGATGCCGTGTATGGATTTCTTGAGCCTCAATCCATACAAAAGTCGGGAAATAAGAAAGAAGAATCCATACGATACATTCTAAGACATATCCAGAATTCAAGAAAACAGATTTACTTAGGAGCTTACATCAATTAGTAAGTACAACTTATATTTTTGTCTTATAAAATAAAAACAAACTAAATTTAATCACGTTATTTATTCTAATGCAGTCAACATTGGCAACTCTTTCTAATTTGTCCTAAGGACAATGTTGTGGTGTGCTTGTGTTCGCTGCACAAAAAGCCCGATTCTGACATCAAATTCATAATACAGAGGTAAGTTTACTTTGGGCTTTCTGTTGTATGTTTTGATCTTACAAATTAATTAATATAATTACTGTTTCTTTTAAATAGTGCTGTGACCCCATCTAATAAGTTGGATGGAAAGTCCACAAGTAAATCGATGAGCCTTCAATAGATTTTTCCCAAAGTAAGTAATGTACACCTTTTGAATATCCAAAACCATATTTTATTAGTTTCTACAATAATTATGTCATATATGTAACTAAATTTCCTTATTGATTTTGAAGTGTAATAAACAACATGGAGACTATGAATGTGGATATTACAAAATGCATTGAATGTGGACCATAGTCCGGGCGGGTATTAGAGATAATTGGAATGAGGTAATATAGTTTTTTATTTTAACAAGTTAGATTACTCATAGTGTTTATAATTTATTATGTTAATCATGTACTATTTCTATTTGATGCAGATATTTAGTGATCCAAGCACCCGCCAAAGCAAACATTAAAGAAGTTCGAGTTAATTGGGCAAAATACTTTTCTAAGTCGAAATCGATCATTGGATACTTAGGGTAGCTCTGATTGTGGAAGGTAGAATCTCGAAATACTTTGTTGTTTCTCCTTTTATCCTTTTCACCCTTTCCCTTTTAAGTGTCAAATCTCTCTCTCTACCTTTAGATTATATGGATTTCGTTTTGTACACTTGGATCATATATTATGTGGCATGTAATTGTTGTATTGAAATGCCATTTAATACAGTTATAGTGAAGTTCAGGCCCTGTTGCTTAGATGCTATTATAAGTTTGTGGACTCAAGTGAAAGTAGGAACTCTAATTGAACACCTTTGTTTCTTTTTCAATTGCATTCTCACTCTGCATATTGGTCGAAGGGAGTTAAATGCAAGAATCTGGAATTTTATTATGCCTAATTGCCTATTGGCTATTTGTATGAATGTAGCTAAGTTTTTTAAACATTTTGGTGAATATGGTGGTGCGTATGTGATTTTTTTAACTTATTGAAAAGACAGTACTCTCTGTTTGGATAAGATTATTGTTTCTCTGGTTGATGCAATTTTGTTGTTAATTACTGTATGAATCAACGTGTTTAAGTTCTGAATGGCGACTCTTTGCCAGTTTCATGGAAAAATACCTGTTAGTGTGCTTCATTTTGTGATTGCTTGCTGGAAGCTGAAAATCCTCTTGGACAAATTACTTGTGGATCTTTATTGCAGCAGTACTTGCAGGCAATCCATTCTTGAACGCTAAAATTCCCAACTTGTATCGTCTTTTATGTTACCAAAAATTATCGCATACCGACAGAAATCAATCCTTGTTTTAATGCAGCAAATCTGGGATGAAGTTGGTGAAACTGATGACGAACGGGACCAAAATGCTCCTTAGTTGGAGCAAGAGTGCTTGGATGTATACAAGAGAAAAGTTGACCAGGCTGTGAAATCTAGAGCTCAACTTCTTCAGACATTGGCCAATGCTAGAATTGAACTCACCCACCTCCTATCAACCCTTGGAGAAAAGACTTATGTCGGAATAGTGAGTAATTGTTCTTCAATTATATGGACAGTCATTATGCCATTTTGCAAAAGGAAACGTGCATAACATTGGTTTAAGACTTGCTTATGGTTGTTAGCAAAGTTTTTGTATGTAATTGGATCAACGCGGAATATTATTTTTGGGACACTTTTCATGTACTTGGAATGATGCATTAATGGAGAAAACTTATGTAGGTTGTTGAATATGTGGTGGGAAAAACATCTTTTGTTGTGTGTATTTGTTTGGTCGGATTTGTCGAGGTTGTTCTTTTGCTTTATGGAATTCGGTTTTATTTTGTTGTATGAAATTGCAGATTGGATTTCATTTTATAAAGCGAGTTTAAAAAAATGAAAATATTTACATCGGTTGTAACACTAACCGATGTAACTGACCCCAAATATTTACATCGGTTGATATATAGCCGATGTAATAAGTTGAAATTGTTACATCGGTTTCTTTAGTAACCGATGTAAATGGTTACTTTTTTGTTTGGATGTACATCGGTTGTTAAAAATAACCGATGTAAATGACCCACTTGTTTATATTGGTTCCTTTTCTAACCGATGTAAAAAATATTTTCTACATCGGTTTCCTTACCGATGTAAAAAAAGACCCCTTTTCAACTATTTGAAATCCAAAACTATAAACTCCTCCTTTTTGACATGGAATAGGAAAGATCAACTTCTTTCTTCATGGATGTTTTCTTCCCTATATGAGAGTGTGTTGATCTCCACTATTGGTCTGAGCACCTCAAAAGAAATTTGGGAATGCTTACATACTACTTTTTCAAGCAAATATCAAGCTACGATGATGTAATACTGCCTGTATATGCAAACTCTTAAGAAAGGCACTCTACATATGAGTGAGTATCTTAACACGATTAAAAGCTGTTGTGACATGTTAGGATCTGCTGGTGAACCTATGAGTCAAAAGGACTAGGTTATGTATGTGTTAAGTGGGTTTGGTCCAGAGTATAATCCAGTTGTGGTTTCAACTACATCCAAATTGGAGCCCTGGAGTTTGAGTGAGCTCCATGCATTATTACTTAGTTTTGAAAACAGACTTGAAACTTTTGAGAATAGAAGTTTTATTGAGGATGGAGTTTTCTCTGTTAATTTTGCCACTCACACACAAAATACTGGAAATAGAAGAGGAGGAAATCAACAAAATGCAAGAGGCAGAGGTTTTTCCAGTGGATATACTCAAGGATTTGGTCAAATTGGTGTCAATAGAGGCAGAGGCGGGTTTGGTGCCTCTAGAGGCAGAGAAGGACGTTTTGGAACCAATATACCTCGTTGCCAGATTTGTCATTACAATAATCACACTGCAGATAAGTGCTTTTATCGAGCTGATCTCAATTTCACACCTAATACTGAGAACTTTAATAGAGCACAGAACCAAAACCAGCAGCAGAGTTATCAACAGAGTTACCCACAAAGGTATCAACATAGTTCTTTTCGCGTTCAATGTCAATATTGCCAGCCTCACCAATGATGATGCCTCTCAGGATCTTAACTGGTACCCTGACTCAGGTGCTACTAACCATGTTACATATGACATGGGCAATCTCAACATTGCTTGTGATTATCAAGGAGCTGAGAAGGTTCAAGTTGGAAATTGACAAAGTTTGAATATTTCTCATTTTGATACCTCTGTAGTTGCACCACCTGATTCTAAGCATCTTTTCTTGTTAAAAAATCTTTTGCATGTTCCACATATTACTAAAAATCTCATTAGTGTTAGTCAATTTTCTCAGGATAATCATGTCTTCTTTGAATTTCACCCTTCTTTTTGCCTTGTGAAGGATCAGTTCACATGGAATGTTCTTCTTCAAGGAGCACTTAAGAAATGTCTCTACAACTTCAATTTCTCCTATCCCAAGTCTCTTGCCATACAGTCTTTTGGTCCTGGTCATAAGCATAGTTTAGGCCCTTTGTCTATAAACTTTGCAGTTTTTAAGGATACAATAAATTTAGATGTTTGGCATTTTCGACTTAGGCACCCTTCTTTTCCTATTGTCAAAAGGGCCCTTGACAGTTGTGTTGGGAAATTTATTTTATAGATTTTGATGAATGCCATGTAAAACTTAAACTAGAAAGTTGGCACTCCATTTTCTTTGTAATTTACATTGTAATAGATAAATTTGGAAAAGTGAGTCAAGTCAAGTCGCCTATGCTGGAAATACAAGAAGTCAATCAAGACTAAAGTGAAGATACATTTGTGGAACAATTGAGTATGGCCAAGATAGAAGATCAAGAACTCGATCAAGATGTATCGGTGAGGAACAACTGTGTGAAGAGTCAGTCAAGTCAACTCAAGAAGCCAAGTCTCAAGTTGAAAGTGACAGATGAGTCATCCAAGGATTGGAAGTTGACTCAAAGTCACCTGGGGTATAAAAGATCGCGATCAAGTTAAGACAATGAATGAGATCCGTTGATGTAAGTCAAGAATGTACCCAGAATGGTAACAAGTTAAAGTTGTCAGAGATAAAGTGCTAGTTCCAGTTGTGTGCAAAAGGAACAAACCAATGAGAAGCACTGCATCAAGTGTCAGAAATGCCGCAACACTGCAAGACATTAAATCCGAGGAAATGTCAACATCAAAGACTGCAACAAGACAACCCAACGAACACAAGTGACTTTTGAAATCAGCTTATCTCTTCAACGGGCAGATTTTCGAAAGTTCACTATAAAAGGCCGAGGAAATTCATTGAGAAAAGGTTACCTTGCACACCTGATAAATCAAGCATTATTCAAGCTATTAACTGAAAATACTCTCAAGAATATTCAAGCAAATCCTCATGCCTCGAAACTCGAGGAATCGATCCAACACAAGTTTGTGAAGGAAAGACAATTTGAAATCTGTTGAAGAGCAAACTTTCAAGAATCAAAAGGAGTCTACTTTCCAAGGAGGATTGTAGGAAGGTTCAAGGTCGAACCAGTTTTAAGTTATTAGAGGGCTTCGTGATCAAATCCAAGAGCTTGAGAAAGTGAGTCAAGTAGCAAGCGCAAACGCCTGTGAAGAAGTTGAGTCGGAAGAGAAGCCGGTTTGTGTGACCAAGGTTGTCTCTAGTCGTTGACCACTTTGTAAAGATCTTTTACATAGTGGATTCCACAAGGAGTTGGAGAAGAGAGGATTAGAAGAATTACCCCATCTTCGAACCTCTATAAAAATCAATCGTGTCATTTATTTTTAGCACATTTACATTTCGCATACTTACATTATATCTCACGATAAACCTATTTGCTATCCAACCGATTAATAACCAAGTGCTAAAATCAAGTGTTAAAATAAGTTTAAAACAATTCAAAGGGTGTTAAGCCTTCCGCTGATAAAACCAACACAGCCAAGTTAAGGTTCAGGTTAAACAACTGAGTTATTCTATCAACAGCTCTATCGAGTTTGTTGAGTGGCTAACTCTGCTGAATAACCAACTTAGCTATCCCTCAAGGACGCAGCTGTTTGAGTTAACTCTGTAATATTTTAAAAGGACTAAAATCAAAAAGTTGGTAAGGTTTATTCAACCCCCCTTTCTAAACCTTACTCACACCCATTGGGACCTACAAGTGGTATCAGAGCAGTTGGTTCATTGAGCTTTTTGCACTGGTTACTGAACTAGATCTCTTTCTTTTCAAAAAGGTTTCCAACACTTGTATTTTCAAAATCTTTCATTTTTAGCAAAGTTATTATAATGGAAGCAAATTTGACACGCATTCCTATGTTCACTGTTGAAGAATTTGATGATTGGAAAATTTGTATGCAGGCTCATCTATCTGCTCTACACGATGAAATGTGGTTCGTAATAGAGGATGGGCCACTGCAAATACTGAATGTGAACACGGCTATAACAAGAGCTGCTGCAGCTGAAGGAGAAGAAGTTGCAGAGGAAAGACCAGCCATGGTTGAGAAACCAAGGACTAAATGGTTAATGAGGATAGGAGGAGATACAACTTAGAAAATGTGGCCAAGGACATACTCTGCAAGACTTTGGATAAAACAATGTTCAACAAAGTCAAATCTTGCAAAACAGCAAAAGAAATCTGGAATAAGCTGACTTTAATTTGTGAAGGATCAGAGCAAATTAAAGAAAATAAATTATCTGTTGCTGTTCAAATATTTAAAAATTTTAAAATGCTTGCAGGTGAAACCATGGATCAGCTAGATGCCAGATTTACTGAGATTACAAATGAGCTTTCAGCTCTTGGGAAGGAATACACACAAAAGGAGATGTGTATGAAGATCTTAAGGAGCCTCCCAGCTGAATGGGAAATGAAGACTATGGCTCTAAGACATTCAATGGACCTCTCAAAAACATACAATCATGAGCTATTCTCAGACCTCAAAGCCTATGAGTTTGAGCTGAGAAGAAAAGATCCAGAGGAGACAGCTGTACCCAAGACAGCTGCACTGATAGTCAAGGATGGAAAGAGAGCTTAACCAAAGGCAGTCATAGACCAGGAGGAAATTGCCCTAATGGTTAAAAGATTCAACAAGTTCTTCAATAAGAACTATAAAAGAAACAAGGGTGAAACCTCCAGGAGACATTCAACTCCCTCTAAGTCAAGGGAAGATAGGCCACCCAAGAGAGCTTATCATCAAAGTGTTGAATATCAGAGAGCTGATAACCTAAGGACAGAAAGAGCTGAGAACCTGTGTTAGAACTGCAGACAACCAGGACATTTTGCAGTTGACTGTTCCTATCCACCAGTCAATAAATACATAAATCAAGAAGAAAGAAAAGTCTTCAGAGAAAGAAGAAAGGAAAGAAGAAAGCCATGTTAGGCCGCCTTGAGATCTTTGCCGAGACTAACTAAGTCTAAAGAATTAGCAGACTCAGAGAGTAGTGAAGCTGACTACTCAAGTGATTCTGAAGAAGAAGCCATGATGTCTCTTATGGCTAAAGAACAAGATCAACCAGACCAAGAAGATGAGGTACACTCTAACTCATCTCATTCAGATTCAGGTGATAGTGATTGTGATACACACACTTCATCACCCACTGATCTTTATGATTCTTTAGGAAAAATGATGAAAGACTTTGAGCACATTAAATCCTCACACACACTTCTAAATGAGGAAAACAGCCTGCTCAAAAGCCAAAACTCACAGCTGACTAATGAGTTGAGTACTCTAAGTCACATAGCTGATGAGAACACAGAGTTGAAGGCTGAGAATGCTAAACTATTAGCTGAGATAGCTGCTGTAGAAAAGAGGGAAAATGATCTTAAAAATGTGATTGCCTCATTTATGAAGGCATCTAAATCATTGGATGACCTTATCATGAGTCAAAAAGAATGTGGAGATAAGACAGGCATATGATTCAATTCCTTTGTGCACAATCAAACTCCTAGAGTGATTTTGGAAAAAGGATCTTCGAGCAATGAAGCATCTCAAAAACCCAAAACACCAAATGTTGCACCCACATTCATCCCAAAGCACAATCACAAACAAACTGGCCTTGGATATAAAGGAAAAGGAAAACAATCAGTTGAGTATGCTGAGAGGACAGTTGAGAAAAAATCCAGCAGAGTTCCTCAGCAAACTCCAAATAGAAAGTACTCTGTGAAGAAAAAACAGAGCTACCAAAAACCCCAGAAGTTTCATAAGAGAAAGACATATGATGGGAATGGTAGAAACTACCCAAGCCAAGCTGATTGGAACAATGTGAAATATCAGCAAAGACAAATGGAATACAAGCCAAGATGGCAAATACCTAAAACTCAGCAAAGGTCATTCCAAAGGCAAAAGAGCTACTATCAGCACACATATGCACCCATGCACTACATTCAGAAATACCAAAACTACCCAAAGAAGGCAATTGCTAAATTACACACACATGCACACACACAAAAGAGACAGTTGTATGAACCTAAAGCCCCCAAGCAATTTGCTAATGTGCACTATGATTATGACACAGATAGATGGTAACCTCTTAGAGTCAAGTCATTTGGCTATAGGTTGGTTGGATCATCTTACATCACTAACCCCTCAGGACCCAGGCAAGTATGGGTACCTAAAAATAATTTCCTTAATTGCAGGTTCAAGGAACAGATGAGTGCCAAGGAACCTGGTACATGGATAGTGGTTGTTCCAGATACATGACAAGGAAAAGGAAAATCTGTCAAAATTCAAGGAGATTAGAGGTGCAAAAGTCATATTTGGAGGAAATGAAGCTCCAAGGAAAATCAAAGGCACAGGATCTATCAAGAAGAATGGATTGGAAATCACAGATGTTGTTTATGTTGAAGGCCTCAACTTCAACCTGTTAAGCATCAGCCAACTTTGTGACAAGGGGTACAATGTTGGATTCAATATGGGAATGTGCCAGATCAAAGATGATGAATCAAATGAAATAGTGCTGCAAGGATCAAGATAGAAGAATATGTATGTGGTAGATTGGTCTACTGCCACACCAAGCACTTGTTTGTTAGCAAAGAGTACAACCGAATCAAGTTGGTTGTGGCACAAGAAGCTGAGTCATCTGAATTTCAAGACAATCAACAAGCTTGCAAGGAGTCATCTTGTGGAAGGATTGCTAGATTCAGTGTACAAGAAGGAAAGTGTATGTGATGCATGCCAGATGGGAAAGCAAATCAAATCTTCATTCAAGTATAAGGCTAGTCCTTCAACAAGGATATTACATCTGTTGCATATGGATCTATTTGGTCCAGTTGAACCAGCCAGCATAAGTGGAAAGAAATATACCTTAGTGGTGGTAGATGATTATTCAAGATATACATGGACAATCTTCATGTGCAAAAAGAAGGAAACTTTGCAGAAGTTACCTCAGCTAATGAAAAGAGTTCAAAATGAAAAGAGCCAAACCATTGGAAAGATAAGATATGATAGAAGAACTGAGTTTGTCAATGGGATAATAACTCAGTATTATGTTGAAAATGGCATTGCTCATGAGTTATCAACAGCAAGAACTCCACAGCAAAATGGAGTAGCTGAAAGAAGGAACATAACTCTCAAGGAAGCTGCAAGGACTATGTTAGCTGAAGCTGGATTGCCTAAGAGATTTTGGACTGAAGCCATCAATACAACATGCTATACTCAAAATAGATGCATGATAAAGAGGCAATTAACCAAGACTCCCTATGAAATCTGGACAGGGAGAAAGCCAAACGTTGGGTACTTCAGGATATTTGGATGGAAATGCTTCATCCGCAACAATGGCAGAGATAATTTGAAGGCTTTCGATGCTAAAGCTGATGAAGGTATCTTTTTGGGATACTCAGCTGAGAGCAAAGCCTATAGAGTGCTGAACAAGAGGACTATGGTTACAGAAGAGTCTATCAATGTGGTTTTTGATGAACCTAATGTGAGTGGAGAAGGCATTGAAGAGTTAGCTGATAAGCTGAATCAGCCAACTATGTAGAAGAGTCCTTTTGTTGAAGCTGAAGTAAGAGCAATCAACCCAGATGAAGATTAGATAGTTGAATCTCAAAGACAGCTGGAAAGTCTACAGCTGAATGAAGATGAAAGAGCAATCAACCCAGATGAAGATGAGATAGTTGAATCTCAAAGACAGCTGGAAAGTCTACAACTGAATGAAGACAACATATCTGCGAGACGGCTGAATCCAGCTGACTTGCTCCAACATAATGTGAGATGGCTGAGAGACCATCTCCCAAAGTTAGTTATTGGAGATGTTAGAGATGGTGTAAGAACCAGATCCAGAGCACAGCAAGAAGCAATGTTCACTTGTTTTATTTCCCAAATAGAGCCAAAATATGTGTCTCAAGCATTGGATGACACACATTGGATTCAAGCCATGCAGGAAGAGCTAAATCAATTTGAAAGAAATAAAGTATGGGAATCGGTGCAGAGACCAACCCATCAAAATGTTATTGGCCCAAAATGGGTTTTCAGAAACAAGATGAATGAGGAAGGATCTGTGGTAAGAAACAAAGCAAGATTGGTAGCCAAAGGGTATTGCCAAGAAGAGGGAATTGATTTTGATGAAACATTTGCACCTGTTGCAAGATTGGAAGCAATAAGAATGTTTCTTGCCTATGCGTTGCACATAAGAACTTCACTGTATATCAAATTGATGTGAAGAGTGCATTTCTAAATGGACTGCTAGAGGAAGAAGTCTATGTTGAACAACATCCAGGTTTTGAGCAGAAGACTATTGGAGATAAGGTGTACAAGCTCAAGAAAGCATTATATGGATTGAAACAAGCACCAAGAGCATGGTATGATACTTTGTCTCAATTTCTAACTGACAATGGATTTACCAAAGGCAAAGTGGACAGAACACTCTTCATAATTCAAGATGGAGAAAGTATACTGCTTGTTCAAATATATGTGGATGACATAATTTTTGGATCCACAAATAAAGAGCTGTGTGATAAGTTCTCAAACCTCATGCAAAGCAAATTTGAGATGAGCATGATGGGAGAGCTGACTTTCTTCCTAGGACTTCAAGTCAAGCAATTGAAGGATGGAACCTTCATAAGTCAAACAAAGTACACCAGAGATTTAATGAAGAAATTTGGTATGGAAGAGAAGTCTTCTGTGAAAATACCAATGAACACATCAGTCAAGATGGACATGGATGCGGATGGAAAGGTCAGAGATCAAACCGGATATAAAGCACTTATTGGATCATTGCTCTACTTAATGACCAATGCAGACGGACATCACCTTTGCGGAGGTGCATGTGCAAGATTTCAATCTACACCAAAAGAGAGCCACATGACTGAAGCTAAGAGAATCCTAAGATATTTGAAGGGATGGTAGGAAGTTGGCTTATGGTATCCAAAGGAAGGTGGATTCAAGATTATTGGTTATTCGACTCGACTATCTTTGGATGTAGAGTTGGAGGAAAAGTACTTCAGGAACATGTCAAATGCTTGGAAACAGATTGGTTTCTTGGTTTAGCAAGAAGCAAAACTCAATAGCCACATCCACAGCTGAAGCAGAGTACATAGTTGCGGGCAGCTGTTGTGCCCAAGTCTTATGGATGAGACAACAACTGAGAGATTATGAGATTGAAGAAAAAGAGATTCCAATTATGTGTGATAACACAAGTGCTATTGCAATCACTCAGAATCCTGTGTTGCATTCAAGAACAAAACACATTGATGTCAGGTATCATTTTATAAGAGATCATGTTGAAAAGAAAGACATCACTTTGGAATATATCTCAACTGATAAGCAGTTAGCTGACATATTCACCAAGCCCTTATGTGAGTCAAGATTTGAAGAGCTTAAGAATGAGCTAGGGTTAATTGAGCTGAGTTGACACTCAGAAGACTCAATCAGAAGAGATAGAAGATGAAAAAATACGTAAAAGGCAAATTTCACTCATCAGCCGAGTAAATCAGGAATATCAGAAAGTCAGCTGTATCGAGTTAGCTGACAACTGAGTCACTATTGCAAAGAGAGAAGCAGAGTTAAATCATTCTTGATATAAGCTGAGTCATTTATGAGCTAAGTGACAAAAACGTAGTCGTTTTTAATGAGCGGGAATGTTTTTAAGGATGACGTCAGCATAATAATGATGGGTACAGTAAAAAGTTGCACAGTAAGCATATGATTGGATATAAATGCTGCCGCATTAAATGCGAGGAATTAAATGTAGTTTGATGTGCTAAATCTGAACCGTTGATCTCGATCAAAATTTCAAAGGTCAAAGACATGTCCTTTCATAAACCTTATATATACATTTTCCAGCTTTCTCTCTCACATACGGAAACTGTTCATCTTCAAGCAAAAAGCAAGCAGGCTATATTTCTCTCTCGAAAACCCTAAGTGTCCTCAAGAAAGATCGTCAGTTTTAATCGGTAAAATCTCTGAAAATGGCACCTAAGTTAGATTTCATCAAGCTCTCAAAGCAAATCCACTCAGGAGCGTCAGTGGATTTCGAAGGCATGGTGAATAGGGTTCTGATGAAACCCTTGTTAAGAAGATCGCTGAAATGATAGAAAAGTCAAGTCTTAAGGTTTTTTCTGACCATGGAATACTCGCTCACCTACCTTGAAGAGGTAGCTCAGTTCTATGTTAACGCGGAGGTGCAGGATGAAGGAATCAAGTCTTTTGTCCACCGCAAGGACATAAGGATAAATGCTAAGGACCTTGCGGAGCACTGCTTGTTGCCATCGGAAGGCATGAAGGAGATTAATGAAGCTGATGTTGATTTGGCTGCTGCATGGAAAGTGGTAGCCAAACCAGAGTATGCTGCTAAGGTGGTCTACACAGCTGATAAGAAATTGCTGAAGGACGACTATCATAAGTTGATGGATGTCGTCTCCAAGTGTGTAGACATGAAGTTTGGCAGCTTCAACCAGCTGTCAAAGACTAAGTTGATCGTCATTGCTGCGATCATGCAGGGCAAGAAAGTAAACTGGGTTGAGTTTGTGTACAGCAGACTCTGCCTGAATGTAATGAATAAGACGTCCAAGGAAGATGGATCCTTTGGAGGATCTCTTGGATATGGCCTTATGATTGGCCACTTGATGGAAGTGAAGGGTATTCCCCTTCGACATGGAAAATCCTTCCATGTCAACAAGAAGATGTTCAGGGCTAACCTCTCTGGAGCCCAGAAGAGAGCCCACGCGAAGAAGGCGGAAACAAGTGAGGGGGAATTAGCTGAACCCGAGGACACAGCTGCTACCCCTCCTCCCAAGAAGAAAGCTGCCCATGCAGCTGCTAAGAAAGGTGCCCCCGCCTAAGAAAAGGATGCTCCTACCCGTGCAGCCGAGTCGCCTGCCCGTGAAGCCGAGTCTCCTGCCCCTGCAGCCGAGGCTGAGAGGGAAACACAAATCTCTTCTCCAACCATACGGAAGAAGAGGATCGCTAAGTCAAGTAAGGCGACTCTCTCTCCAAGAAGGATGCCCCGGCCCCCGCCAACAAAGAATCAGAAGGAGAAGAAGAACCAGAAGTCCCTCTAGTTCGGACCAAAAGAAGACGACTTTTCAAGCAATCAGAGCTTGAAAATAAAGCTAAATATGCTACTCAACTGGAGTCACAAGTTGAGACTGCTGGTAATCTAGAAAAGCAGTCTCCCAAAGTTATTGATGTATCTGCCAAGTCTGCTGAGGGTGATCAGCAGAGGCCTTCTGAAGACCCAACTGTGAAGAAGACAACTGAGGATAGTGAGGCAACAGAGACAACTAAACCCACAGTTGAAAGGGTTGTCTCTCCACCTGCCACTGATGCTGTTGAAGGCGAGGAGGAGCAGAACCTCTTGTCTTCAATCCCAGAGAAAGGAGATGATGAAGATGAGGATGATGATGTTGTCATGTATTCTCCACTATATCCAGATATCCAGAGACGACTACGAGAGTGGAGGGCATGGAAACTTGATCACTCAAGGATGTAGTTCGCTCATCCTGAGTACATCAAAGAGGAAGAAGAGTTGCTTCGTTTTCTTGGTATCTCGACTGTTCGACAGGCCCTTGATGAAGAAAAATATATGGATCTCCTCCGTATTATTAAAGCAGATGAGAAAGACAAAGATGAGGAGGAAGTCTGTGTTCTAGAAAAAGCCAAGATGTGTGAATTCACGAAATCTCCATCTCACACTCATACACATCTAGATATATACTCAGAAAGTGATGAAGATCCCACTGCTGCAGCAGAGAAGTCAGACATGCAGCAAGAAATGAGAGAATCCAGGCAATTTCATGAGCAACAACTATTTGAAGGACCAGGAGAATCCTCACAATCTCTCCTACAAATCGACCCATTGGGAGTGGTGCAACAGATTGCCTCAGACATTGCTGCAGCCACGTCCCCGGTGCAATCGGAGGATGGGTCCAAGGGAATTGGCAATGAAAATAGGACTTTGGGCACCCAAATTGCTCGACTTCTGCTCGGAGCTCTTCCTCGGTCTTCTGGGCGGAGTCCCGGGCGGCCATGACATCTTCTGCGGTCCTCCTTTCATCCGCACCATTTTTCACAGCCTCTTGATCCGAGCCTCCGGGGATGCCTTCCCCAAGGTATCGTGAGCCTCCCGCAGTTACCATGGCGCATCTCCGGTCGCGAGCACCGCCCAATCATATGCCATAGGATGCCGAAGATTCTCCCGACAATCCCATGTCATATTGTGCCTTCTCCTCCCAACCGTCTCTTTGCAGAAGTCTTCAATTCCGGTTGTCCAAGCTCGCCAAAGCATGTCCGTCTTGCCCATCCGGCCTCGGCGGCTTCGCCACATGCTCCTCGGTTGGCATCGAACACTTGCCAAATTCAACGAATCACCTCGGCCGCAGACCGCCAATCTCTTCGAAGCCTCTTCTCGGCCTAGATTGGGGGGAATGAAATGGGCCTCCCATCCCAAATCATCAGAAAAGGCCCACCAATTTTCTTCGCCCGAGGGGACGTTTATTGGGGACACCTGGGGAGTAGGCCTGGTTCGCTCGGTTATTTTAACCCCACTTCCCCTCCTCCTCCTCCTCCTAAGGGGCTCCTCTTCTTCTTGGTCGTCATGCTGCAGCATGACGCTTGACGCTTTTGTACATCGACCCGTCTTTCCTCCTCCATCTCGGCGGTCGACCAACAGTGCTCCGATCCTACGGGTGGCAATCTTCCTCACCCGGTGGAGACAGGCGAACACGTCCACTCCTGCTGGACCTACAACAAATGAACAAAATATGAGTTCGTAATCAATAATTGAAGAGAAAATATGAAAATCATGAAAATACGCTTACCCTGGTATCGGCCGACGGCGGTGAGTTGGCTCGGTCCACCCCGCCATCGGAGGCACTTGCCCAAGAGGAATGGACCTCGGTTGAGGTGGTGCGCCCTGCTCGGTCCTGACCGACCCTTGCTCAACAGGCCTCGGCGGAGACGAGACGACCTGCTCGGCCCTGACCGACCCACCTTGCTCGTCCTCGGCCGCGCCCTACGAGACGATCAATAATCGGACAACCTCCTACGCATAGCCCCGCAACCAACTCCGCCTCGCAATCGTACATATCTTCCCCCTTAAGAGATTGTGGGCTCGGGCACATCCTTGATGTTCTCCAGACGATCCACGAAGGCCCTTGAAAGGACACCCGAAGAGGGACGATTTCCTGCGCAAGAAGAGAAGTAAAAGATCAATAATCAAAGAAGAGAAAAAGAAAAGCAATTCAAGACGTTAGAAGTACACTCAACCCGTAAATCATATCAAAATGTAAGCGGGAGGAAATAAATGATCTCCTACGGCCGATTCCTCAACGGTCACCTCGACCGAGAACCATTTGTCTTTCCACTCCTTAAGAGATTGTGGAAGACTCCGAGACCAGCCCATCCGGGTAGCCGGTCTTCTCACGATCGCACGTAATACCTCCACGAAGGGCGTCCTTGGGCTCCTGGAGTCACCTTCCAAAGAAAGAGCTCATTGAGCTCGTCAAAATGTGGGCGGGGGTACGTCTCTTGGAAAAATACCAGACATGTTCTTCGGAAAAAAAAAAGAAAAAGAAAAAATGAAAGAAAGGAGAAAATTTGGAAAATACCTAACTGTTCTTGAGCTCCTACACTCTAGGCCGACCTGAAATCTTCTGCTCGGTCTCAGCTGATAATGCTCTTAAGATAATGGATGCGAAAGTATGAAATGGAAGAAGAAGATGGTATTTATAGGTTAACTTCCCTCGAAAGTATCGCACCAACCGAATAGGCGCGTCATTTCAAATCGAAAAGCTGCAGAGACCGTCACATCCCCACATTTCCTACGCAGGATGATCCAACAAAAAAGTGCCACGTGTCTGTCATCATGATATCGAATTAATACGCCATTTTTGAAACATTAAATGACGGATGACAGCTCTCAAACATCATGAAGACCTTTTGACTTCCTCACTCTCTCTCTCTCTCTCTTCGATTAAAGTTCAAAAACATTTCAAGGAATCTTTTCCCCTGATTTGAACTTGGGGGCCATTGATGACACCCAAGCCGAGTGAATAAAAATGATCCCATGTGGACATTCAGCTGATGATGACGTCAACCGACCCAAATGACCCAAACCGACCCGAATGACGTAAGCAGTCGAGCTGATGACGTGACACAAACTGAGCTCAGCCCGCTAGAACATGGTCAAGCAGGTGCTCAAACGAGTCTCCTGCCGAGCGTAATTAACGTAACGATAGCGATCCAAGACGTCATCACCAACCAGTTAAAAGAACATGCCCACAATATAATAATACCTCAAAAGCAAAGAATATTCCCTCAAAGTCAACAAGATTCTCTCAATACATGACTACTCCCACGCGCGCCGGAATAGCACCATATTTTAATGCTTAGTTACAATCAGTCAGCTAGATATGCCCTACAGGATATATCCTATGAGTTATTAAGGGAAGGACAAATGTCCCATTACCAATTTAATACAGCAATGATTAACCCATCATTGGTACGGATATAAAAGGAGCCTTCTTATCATAAGGAGGCAAGAGGAAAAAAGAGTAAGAAAAAGACAAGAAAGAATTGTAATAGGCACATTGTATAGAGAACCGACCAGACACGCTCTGCTCGGTAATTCTAATAAAAAGGCCAAATTAGCCCCTGATTGATAGTCTTTCAGTTTAATTTACTCTCCACGTCATTAAAGTTCCATATTTTCCTCTGTTGACCCAAGAAGCTCGTCAACACTTATATCTCTTGCATATCTCTTGTGTATTGAATGAGCATGTCCATGTCTTTTTTATAGGCGTCCAAGACCTTCCAGAGGGTCCTAATAAACATGAAAAGAAGATATATACAAATATATGACAAGTATATCACTTATGTTAGAAAACAAGATAAATATCAAAGAGTCTTTATATATCTATACCATATCAATATGAAATCTTTCTTAATCTATTTACAACTCAAACTTACCATAAGAGGGTGTTTGGCTAAGCTTATTTAAAAGATATTATAAGCTCCTACATATTATAAGTGTTTTTTAGAGCTTATAAGATAATAGATCTTATTTTAAGAATAAGTTGTTGAAGTGTTTCGATAAAATAAGATGGTGTAGCATTTAAAATGATAGTATGGCAATTTTGTAATTAAAATAATCAAAATTAATGGAGGTTGTTGAAATAAGATCTTATTTTGAAAATAAGTTGGGGTTTCCCTACTTTTTTAAAAATAACTTATAAGCCCCACACATTTTATTTTGGGAGCTTATAAGATATTTTCCTAAAAAAGTTACCAAACAAATTTAAACAACTTATAAGCTCTCATACATCTTATAAGATGTTTTGAAAAGCTCATAAGCTTAGTCAAACACACTCTAAGTCTAGAAAGACAAAACAAATCCAAACACAATTCTTTATTTTAGGAAATTATTTAGGCGCAAAAATTACACCCCAACACTTTGTTTGTTAAGTGATTAGTTAGAATACATCAATTAGACATTCCATCCTTTAGAAAAGTTAGGGCCTCCTAATCTATTGGATACAAATCTTTGTACATTGTACACTTTTTTGGCATCAATAATTAAATAGGTTACGGATATGTCCTTAATCCCCCATCCCTCGATGTTTCATTGGAAAAAAACAAAACTAACCCTAGATAGCATCCTGTGATGATCATCTAATAACCTTTTCCTCATTATGTTCTCTCTGGATAATTAGCACCGGTTATTTAATTTGTTTTCGCGCCTATGTATTTTAGTTTTAAATTGCAGTGGCTTAATTATTGGTGGTTATGACAAATGGATGAAGGATAATCCTTTTAGAATTAATTATCCACTAACCCACTTGACTTATTCAAAGTAAACTCTAACACTAATTGGTATTTAATTAACCCTAACTAGCATTTAACTAACCCTAAGTATCATATATACTACTGTGATCGATCATCTAATATATTAACCTTTTCCTCACTGTGTGATTTTCTCGTAATTAATCTCCCACCAGAGCAACAACATTTTTACACTTGGTATGATTTCTTTTACATGTTCTCGAGCGTGTTAAATTTGAGGCTTAAATTGCAATTTTGGTCATGTATGTACAAAGGATTCACATATTTGGTCTTGTAAGTATCTTTTGTAGCAATTTTGGTCCCATGATTTTTGGTTTTTACGCAATTTTGATCCCATACGTATATAGAGATGATATATTTGGTCCTATAAGTATCATACGTAACAATTTTAGTCCCGTAAAGTTTTTTTTTTGTGTGGTAATTTTGGTCTCATAAGTTCTAATTTTGTGTAATTTTGATCCTAGATGGGTATGTAATTCAATATTTCACCCTTTCGGAACCAAAATTGCATAGAATAGAATTTATGAGACAAATTTTCACAAAAATCATAATTTACAGGACTAAAATTGCTACGTAGGATACGTATAGGACCAAATATGCCACCCTTTTATATTTACAAGACCAATATTGTTACACAAAATACTTATAGGACTAAATTTGCCAACTATCATGTTACTTACATGACCAAAATTGCAATTAGACCTAAATTTGATAAATAACTTTCCAAGAATTTGCTTTATCTTCTGATAATTTGCACAAATTCAAGCTGAAATTAATAGTTGTTCTGAAATGCATGTTTCATGATAGGCCAAAGGTTTGCTTATTTGATATTTCATAATCTTGAATGAAGAAGCTCTCTCAAATTATATCGGTCAAAAATCAATTGTTATTACAAATACGAATATAATAACACGACACGAACACGACATAATTACACATGATTATAGAGACAAAAAACATGATAAAGCATGACACAATATGACATGACACGAACATGAAATTAAAAATTAAGTTAAAATTATATATAATTATTGTTATATTTAAGATCAAATAAAATAGTTAACACGAAAACACGATAGTGTGTTATTGTTATATTTAAGATCAAATAAAATAGATAACATGAAAACACGATAGTGTGACACGATAACACGATTTGCCACCCCTAGTTAATACAGTTAGTCCATTTAGTCTATCTTGTAGATCTCAAAATAGGGAAAATTGCAATTTTGGTCCCATAACTTTGGGGGGGGTCAAAACTAGTCCCATTCGATTTTACTTTTTCAAAAACACCCTGTTATTTACAAATTGTATCAAAACTAGTCTCACTCGATTTTACTTTTTCAAAAATACCCTGCAATTTACAAATTGTATCAATTTGAGGACAAATCCCACCGCCGATTGGAATTTTCGCCGGAATTCATCACGTGATAAGCACGTGACCTGAAATTTTGGAGATTTCTCACTCTCTTTGACACGGTGGAAATAAAATACTAACATGGAAAGAGATTTGGAGGGAAAAAAACTCGTCAACACCATTTCCCCCAAACAAATATGCCCAATTACAGGGTGTTGACGAGTTTTTTCCCCTCCGGATCTCGGGTGACGAGTTCCCCCAAATCTCTTTTCACGCTGGCATTTTATTTCCATCGTGTCAAGGAGGGTGAGAAATCCCCAAAATTTCAGGTCATGTGCTTATCACGTGACGAATTCTGGCGAAAATTCCAATCGGCGGTGGGATTTGTCCTCAAATTGATACAATTTATAAATTACAGGGTGTTTTTGAAAAAGTAAAATAGAGTGGGACTAGTTTTGATATAAATTATATATTACAGGGTATTTTTGAAAAAGTAAAATCGAGTGGGACTAGTTTTGACACCCCCAAAGTTATGGGACCAAAATTACAATTTTCCCCTCAAAATAAGACTTGAGTCAGTAGCCACAGTCACATGTATTGTCAATAATATTCTATAAATTAGTGCTATGACATATATAGTTTAATACTTCTATTAGAATAATAAATAAGTTCTTTTGGTAGCACTTCTTTCATGCATCAATATCAACATGATTACCAAAACTTAAATTTTAGTAAGACTAATACAATATTTTTTGAATTCATCAATATCCAAAATTTCAAGCCATTGGGGTTCTATTAAACCAAACATAATTTCATATAATGAAAAATGTTCAAATCGACTTTTTTTTTTGTTTCTGGGAGTGGATATGATCATTTCGTTTTTAATTGCATCTTCATGGAAATTATTACCCTTCAAGCACACACTGACAATTAGAATTCCAATCCTAGTCGTATAAAAAAAATCTTTTTTTTTTTTTGAGAAAAGTATAAAAAATTAATTGACTAGTAATCAATTACTACAATCTTATGATGATTCTGATCATGATTTTCTGTGAAAATTCTAATCTCACTTGGGCTAGTTGTCTAAATTAACATGGATAGTATCTGCTTGGTAATACCAAAAAATGTCCGACGGTAATGCTGACTGAATTCCGACGTATACCCGATCGAGCTCCGCTGTTCACACCGAGCACCTGCAAAGAAGAGGGGCCGGAGGGTTTTTTTGGCGTACTCTCTCCGACGCTCAAGTCAGATATCACTTCAAAGAAGATAGAGAATAGCTCGAATATCTTATGGAATAGTAAAATGCATTAGCTTTAACCATACCTGATGGATGACTATTTATAAGGCTTACCGTTTAGGGTTTCCGTGTTTTCCGGAAACGGTTAGGGAGAATCTATCAGACATTTGTTACAAAATCTTATCTAATCTGATGAGTTTAAGTTACGCTTTGAGATATACCGAGCATATTAATCAATCCCGAACATTAAGAACTTCTAAAAACTGGGCCTTAAGGGGTAATATTTTATGGGCCTGGCCTATTTTATACCGAATCAACCAGTCCCCCCACTATAGCCGAGCTATTCTTAGAAGAAGCTTGGTTATAGTGCTCCTCTATTCATTTAGGCCGAGCTCTCTCGCTGTATATCAATTCTTTGCTCATACCGAGCTGTCCAATATATGTTTGGTCATTTATCCCGAGCTCTTTCCCGCCTTGTCGTTTGAACTTCCCGCCTCTTCGAGATCCGTGCAACTGTCATCATTACCTTATTGATGGACGCTCGTTTCGCCTAATGCATCCTCATCCGTAGATCTTCCACATCATCAACGGCTAAGATCGGATGTCCTCTGTGATTTTGTGCAAGCGTTCCTTCAATATAAAGGAACCATCCATTTCCATTTCACACTTTTGCAACTTCTCTCCTAAGGCGATTTCCGGCCATTCTCCGACGACTCCTCCGGCGTATGATTTCTCTTCCTCATTCTCTTCTAAGATCTGCTTCTTCTACCTAGGTACTTTCCGGCCCTATTTTTTTTCTCCCCAATCTCTATTTTCTTTCTTATTTTTATTACTTGTATAATATCATGTCATCTCCTTTAAACCTTTCCTTTACGGGTACCTCTATGGACTCAAATAAGTAATTTTTTGCCTGGGTTGACAACCTAGAGCTTTCTTTCAAAACGAAGCCCTTCGCTTCTCAAAATACCAAGCCTCTTCCTCGAGTCTCCAAAGAAGCTCGGGCTCCATTTCGGATAGGAGCTATTCCAATGTCGAAATAAGACCAGCTATCCCGACTCCCCGTAGATAGTGCTTTCAATGCAACAACTATGTTTGTTAGGAATTTAAAATACCTCTGTAAAAACATAAACATCCCTCCAACTTTTAAGTTAGCTCTCCCTAGTTTTTATGATAGACCGAACTGACCTCCACCAGGATTTCTAGCCTTCTTCTCGGGGCAGGTCGATGGTGGACTTCGGTTCCCTCTTTACCCTTTAATGATCGAACTTTCTGTATTATACCAAGTGCCCTTGAATCAATTTTCTCCCAACTCCTTTCCCCTAATAACTGGTTTCGTTATAGTAACCAAATTCCTTGGCATTGACCCCTCTGCCGAGCTCTTTTATTCTCTCTACCACATAAAAGTATCCACCCTCATGGCCTTTTCTACCTTTCATCCCGAGGTGATGCCAAATTTCTCGGGAAGTATCCTACTTCTATCAAATTCTGGAAGGATAGGTACTTCTTCGTATCACCTCCCGAACCATGACCTTTCCCCACTAGGTGGATCTGGGAAGTTCCTCCCCAAAGAAAAGTTAATATAAGGAGACGAAATCCCGATCTCCAAGCTGTCATAGATCGGGTAAATAAGCAAGAATATGATGTCTCCCGCCTTTGTTCTTGCCCTGCTTTGCTGTGGCATTTTAAGTTGAGTCATACCCCTGCAAAGCTCGAGGAGGACCTCGGTATATTCCTTCCAGAGAGTCCTAATAAACATGGAAAGAAGATATATTCAAAAATGTTGTTTACTTATATATTATATACATATATATTTTTTTCAATGCATTTGTCATTATTCTTTTTAATTAAATAATAATTTGTCAACTATCATTGTCTCTTGTACACAATATGCTTAAGGGTTGATTTAAAAAATATATATATTTATCTTGATACAATTGTTCTTATTTATTAGTTGTTGTATGTGTACACCAATCATCATGTCCCTACAACCTACCAAAAGCTATTTAAATAATACAACGTTCTTGAACATTGTCTACTATCATCTGTATGAATTGTTCGAAGAATTTAGAATTTGTAAGATTTTTATTATTAGTGAAATATTTTTTGAATGTTAGCGGTATAGATATCTATCTTTTTTACTAAACAATTATGAATAATCATTTGGGTATAAAGAAATTTGCAACATGTAATACGGTTTTTCGAATTTGATACTCAATTATTTTCTTTGAAACTCATCATCCACACTTCGCAGTAGTTGTTGCCGACATCATTAAAATATTTGAACTAGATTTCAAAACGAGTTTGAGAGACTCATGAAAATAATCTAATTACTTGTAGGTATAAGATTTAGAATACTCCTTGAAAATGAAAATAAACTCTTATTATGATTAAAATGGTCAAAATAAGTTTATTTCTGGAGTTCCAGATATCCAAAAATTAAACGATTTGTTCTAAAATTAAGACAAACATGATCTTAATTTTTAAAGACACAATGTATTTGTTCCTAATTTCTTATATCTTTTTTTGATTTTTTTTAAATTGTTAATTAATTTTGCTTACTTCAATTTAAATAATATGAAAGATATGAATCAACTAAAATTATAAAATTTTGAAGTTTTTGAAAATTTAAGGCGAGTCATTCCTTATATTGCAGTAAATAATAACTAAAACAAGAAATTAGAATTTGGGTTTGGGTTGTTGTCCATTGTTGTACACCAAACATCGTGTCCTTCTACCTGCCAAATGTCATTTATATATAAAAAAAATATTCCTTTAATTTCGTCAACTATCATTATCCGTATAAATTGTTCAAAGAATTTTGAATTTGTATGATTTTTAATTCAATGGAATTTTTTTTAATACTATCTATATACATACATTTTTGTTTAAGTGTTTATCAATCATCAGATGGGAATAAATTAGTTTGCAACTTATAGTATGACCTTTTTAAAAAAATTCATTTTCATGGAATGATTATTTGTCAACTATTATTGTCTTCAAGTATATGTATAAGGATTATTGTTTACTTATATATTATATACATATATTTGTCAACTACCATTGTGTCCTATAGATAATATGCTTTGGGTTGTTAGTTTTTAAAAAAATATTGATAGTGATACATTTGTTCATATTTAGTTGTTGTCCTATGGTGTACACCAATCATCTTGCCCATTCAACCTGTCAAAAGCTATTCAAATAATACAAATGTATTCCTTTAACTTTGTTTACTATCATCTTTTCTATGAATGGTTCAAAAAGTTTAAGAAATTATATGATTTACATCATTAGTGGAATATTTTTTTTTAATGATAACTGTATAGATATTTATATCTTTTTTTTACTAAAAACTTATCAATAATCATTTGACAATAAAGAATTTCGCAACATGTCATGTGACTCTTTTCGAGTTTGATACTCATTTTTTTCTTGGAAACTCAATATCTATAATTTTTGGTATTGTAAAGTTACAATCTCAGACATATATCCTATAGTGGAGTATACCATCGAGACGTCATTGCATGCACAACACGTGAAGGAAAAATTAAAAATCATTTAAAGTTTGGTGAAATAGTGCAATAATTTTTACCACTTCAGATGATTTGACGGTCTTGCCCTCATACCCTGCGTACGTGATGGAATCTCGATGGCTTCTAGATCCTATGGCTGCATTGTTTAGATTCGACAAATTTTAGGTACCGAGTCTTCGAGAAATAAAAATTACGCATTAATCATGCAGAAGGGCTATATAGTACCCACTTGTCACTTAACTAAATAATTATTTGTCAACATTGTCCACGTGAATATGCTTGGCGATTCTTGAATTTGTCATATATACATTTTTTTAAAGTACATATCGATCAGTTATCATTATGTACAAGAATATGCTTGAGAATTTTTGTTTTAAAAAAAAACTTTTCTTTATATATATATACATTCTTTTCAAATTAGTTATCATTAATATTTCTTAATAAATAAATATTTGTCAACTATCATTGTCTATAATGATATTATTTTATTTGTTGTTATTATTTATATTTGTCCCTTGCACTTACCAAAAGCTATTTAGTATAACAAGTTTCATTTGGACTATTTCCAATGCATAAATTATATTCGTTACATCCATCTGATCAGAAAAATCATTTTTCTCATCCTGTTTTCTTGGTAAAAGCATTTTTCAACTCTTTATTAAAACATCAGGAAAACATACTTCTTATAGTCCAAATCCCGAAATATCATTGCTTGTCATAGCTAGTCAATATTTAATTCACTTAAGAAAGTGGTACCCATAATAATAGTCTCGATTTAACTAAATAGTAAACATTTATTCATATCGTCGTACTCCTTGAACAATTGATAGTAGATTTCATTGCTAAAAGTACAAGGTCAACCCAAAATTTCCATCCAACCATATATGATAGTCGAGATCTCATCAATCATTAAATAAGTCATTTCCAAAGTTTTAATCATATGAGTCGCTCCGACTAAAATATTAATAGCAATCTCAATTTCCCATATCCATTAGGACCTTGATTATTCCAGGTAAATATGCACATCTCATATACTATGTATAGAATATTAGTATCCATCCTCAAAACAATCCACACTTGAAAACTAAGTCATAGTCGACCAAATTAACTAACAACTAACTCAATATCGGATAAGTATCTAAATTAAAATAGTAGCCCCGAATATTCCTAAATAATCATCATCCAATCTTAGTTCACAAGTTAGACATCGCAATTTAGAAGGTACTTAGTGGTGACATAAAGTCGAGATCCTGTAATATTCATATCATTGACATATCCTAACCGTGATACCCAAACCACAAGTCTAATTTTCTTACTTAAGCTCGTACAAGCATTTGAGAATAAATAACGCAATGGTACTATCATCAGTAAATCATACCTAGTGCATCCCATACTATTATTTTCCGAAGTAATATCATTAGGTATCTCAATCCCATAATATATCAAATAACCAATCCATTCATGGGATAATATCATATTCAGATGGTAGCAGTATCAAATTAGCACAAAAACACGCATAGTTAGGTTAGCAGAAAAGTACGAGTTCTATAATACGAAAGGTACTATAATTGGATTACAAATGTTAGGCCGATGTCATACAATAGTGTCCCAAACTATTAAATATGAACCTACACGGTGGCAGAATTAAATACAAGAAGTAGGCTACAACAAGTAAGGTCATCTAATCGGTAACGGTGTTGTGGGCGTCATCATTGCTATCATCAACAATGGCAGCCATTTGGGCTGGATCCTCCTGCCATTCCTCTGGGTCCAATAGGAAGTCCATTGTGTCCATCTGAGGATCCTCTTCTGGATTTTCTTCCGGATTCTCCTCCGGTTCTTCCTCAACTTCCAGGGCTATATCTGGAACGACATTGATAGCTTGCAGAACTTGATTCCTAATTAGTTGGGACTGCTGCTGGAAATCAGTCTGATTAAGTAACATCTGTTTCGCCAGAGTCTCCACCTGCAGCTGGAGAGCCTTCATCTATGTTTGCACTTGGGCGATCATTTTATGTGAGTGATTAATCGTGTCATCATGTTGTTCAACCAGCGCATTAAGGCCTTCTATGGTGTGGAGGTGTTGAGTCACGAGGCCTTCGCTGCGTTACCCTCTCTCGTAGTTCCCGCATGGTGCTAGTCAAGGAGAGTTGTTTCAGGTTTGCATGATGGATGCTCTCAATTAGTTGGTCCATTTGGTATTCTTGGGTTTGAATGGTCCTTTCTTACTCTGCGTCCTGATAAACTAGTGCGTTTTTCTCTTCCCTTCACATCGGGCTAATAGGTTCTCCAAGTCGCATGCATGGTTGCATTCCAGTTGTAGTTGGGAGTTAACTTTCACCAACTCGTTATGCCAATATATCGCCATCTCCTCGTAGTGGTCCCTCTCAGCACAAATCTCCTAAACCATGGGCCATGTCGGAACTTCGGAATCCATTCCTGGTCAAAATACAACTAGTGTTTGTCAAACAAGTATAAGTGGAAAAGATAGTGAAAGATAAGTTTAACTAATCAGGAATCGACTAAGTATAAATAACCATTAATTATGTGTCTCTAATTGTTACAAATTCTTAACTTAGTGTAAACATTAGTTACACGATTCTCATGATCCATTATCGAACTTAATATCGAGGGTCTATGGTCTTTTTTAGATCGAATTTTTAGCTTAGAGTAGTCAATAGCGGTACTACTCAACACAGGCAGAGGGTCATATCATGGGTCAGCTCGGAGTAAGTTTCCATCTTACTAGCCGAGCTCTGATACCACATCTATCATGCCCCAAATGGGACCATGACGTAATCAATAACTTAAAACAGTTGTATGCCAAATAAATCAAATCAGTAAAAGATTTACACAACATTAATACCTAAATAGTGAACTATTCATCAAAAACATCTCAACAGAGTCTAACAGTGCATCGTAAATCATAAATTACAGTATGATAACGTAACGGAATAGCTCTTAAGTTACATCCCAAATAAAACTTAACATTTGTTTAAGGGTCCTATGACCTTAGATTACATACTTAAAATAAAAAGAGTCCAACATCCGGCGAGGAATAAAGGAATCTACAAGTAGTCGGAATGGGGTAGGATATGAATTACTCCGTGGTCTGTACTTCTTCGTCCATGTATTCAATGTGTGGACAATCACCATCTGGACGTTTAAAAGGCGGGGGTAAGACAAAAATTCTCAGTGGATGGGTGTTCGTGTGTAAGTGTGGCTTATATTGATGCAAGAAAACAGTTATATGAATAATGCATGGTTCATGATGCATGCGCCACCCACGATTCACAAGCAACATGATATTTTAAAATAATACAGTAGTATATAACTTGTTGAGAATAGTTCGTGAACATTCAAGCACCATGAATGGTATTTGAGCCAGTCAAGTAGTGGTTGCGTACGGAATGTAGTGCCAATCCAAACGATCAATCGGTTCGAGTAACTCCAAAATCGTGTGGATCAGACATCGATTCCTTCATTCTTCCTTGTAACTCCCCGAGCTAGATGACACAAGGCCCAGTCACCTTATCGCTCCTAGGCACGACAAACCCACAGTGGGGCTAGCTAAGCCTGGATTGTCATAATCATGATTATACCCCAAGTCTATGACCTACTTCTTCCGTTGGACACTCTGTCCTCCAGTGGTGGGATTAGGACAATGGGACCGATAAATGGAATAGCAGCAGAGCTGCCCGGTTCCATTACTCGACTGGTCCACTCCCACTGTGAGCTCGACACACCAAGTTGACTCAAGCAAGTAGGTTCACATAGTTATAATATGTCAACAATGCAGTCGAATACAATATATGAATCATACAAAAGCATAACAAGGTGTAAGTACGTTAAGTTTATATTTTTCCAATGTGTAAGCATTACAAGTTGAGAATTTAGAAACTAAACTTACATTTTTCCGAGTTTGAGACCAAAATTTATTCGATTTCAAACCAGATAAACACTAGTTTTTCTAAAACGGGGCTACTTATGAAAATTTTCTTTTATCAAGGACAAATTACTTATTTACCATGTTATAGCCCTAAAATTTACTTACTTATGTTTAAATATATAATTTTTAGTTTTTCTCGCCTTATAACTATTTGAACTTTCAATGAGGTTGAAACCTCCCGTATAATATACTGAATCCACCAAATCAATCGAACCATGGTTATCCTCCCGATAATTAGCTTTATTTAATATATTTACAGCGTCAATACTTATAAACACTCGCATATATGATTTTAACGTATTTACACTTGAATTGCTTTTGCATGATTCGCATGTTACATTCGATTGCCTTGTTGACATATTATAACTCTGTGAACCTACTTGCTTGAGTCAACTTGGTGTGTCGAGCTCACAGTCGGAGTGGACCAATTGCGTTATCGAATTGGGCAGCTGGCCCCATTGTCCTAATCCTACCATTGGAGGACGGAGTGTCCAACGGGAGAAGTGGGTCGTAGACTTGAGGTATAATCATGATTATGACAATCCAGGCCTAGCTAAATATAGGTCCCAAGGGGTGTGAGTGTAAGGTTTAGAAGGGGGTTGAATAAACCTTACCAACTTTTTGATTTAGTCCTTTTAAAACGTTCGAGTTAATACTTCAAACTAAGTCCTTGATGGACGGCTAAGTTAGTTAATCCAGAGTTAGCCACTCAACATACTCGATCGAAGTTGTTGATAGAATAACTCGATTATTTTGACTAAAACTTAACTTGACCGTGATATGTTTTTTTGGAAGACTTAACACCCTTGAATTTGGTTTAAGTTTGTTTTAATACTTGGTTTTAGCACTTTGTTGATTATCAATGGATGGCAAATTTATCAAAGCAAATATCAAAATAATATGCGATAATTAAAGTCTTTGAAATGTAAATGACACAATAAATTCTTATAGAGGTTCAAGATGGGGTAATTCTTCTACTCCTCTCTTCTCCAACTCCCGGAGGAATCCACTAAGTATTGATCAATGTACAAAGTGGTTATCAGTCCGGATGCAAGTCTTGATCACACTGACTAACTTGATCCTTTGGGACTCGATCTGAAGATGCCTTGGTCACACACTGGCTTCTGACGACTCGGCTTCTTCTTCAGGCGTTTGCCTTTGCTACTAAAATGACCCACTTGCTCAAGCTTCTTGGATTTGATCACGAAGCCCTCCAAAAACTTGAGACTGGTTCGACCTTGAACCTTTCTACAATCCTTCGTGGAATGTAGACCCCTTGATTCTTAAAATGTTTCCTCTTCAACTGATTGAAGTCGTCTTTCCTTCACAGGTGAGTGTTGGATTGATTTCCTTCGTAATGTAGGCTTGAGGATAGAACTTGAAGGACTTGAGTAGGTTATAGTTTGAATAAGAGCTTGAAAGTTCCAGGTCACGATCTTAACCTTTTCTCAAATAGATTCCTCAGCCTTTTATAGTGTTCTTTTGAAAATTTGCCCGTTGAAGAGATAGGTCAAAATTTCAAAAGACACTTGTGGTCGTTGGCTTGTCTTGTTGTAGTTCTTGGAATTGACATTTCCTCGTATGAATGAGTCTTCAGCTTTTTAGAGTTCTGACACAGGTGCAGAGCTTCCCATTGGTTTATTCCTTTTGCACGCTTCTGGGACTGAGCACTTTGAGAAAGACAGTATGGAAGTATTACTTGTTTAAGTAATTCTCTTGACTTCTCACGGCAACGGATCTCTTTCGATTATCTCGACTTGATCGTATTTCCTTGACTTCCCAGGTGACTTGAGTCACTTTCAATCATGGATGACTCATCGTCACTTCAACTTGAGACTTGGCTATCTTGAGTTGACTTGATCGACATTTCACTCACCGCATCTCGATTGCACCTTGATCGAGTTCCTGTCTTCTCTTCTTTGCCACACTTAGCTGCATCATAGCGGAGTCTTCCTTTTAGTCTCCAGTTGACTTCTTGCATATTCTGGCATAGCTGACTTAACTCAGCTCGACCAGCCCTATCTATTACAATGCAATTTACAACAAAAATGGGGTGCCAACTTTCTATTCTAAGTTTTACATGGCATTCATCAAAATCTAAAAATAATTTCCCAACAATTTCCCCCTTTTTGATGATGCCAAAACTTAAAACATTCATACAATAATTAAACAACAAAGATACGTACATACAATGTAGAATCACAGAATGTATGCATAGAATCAATCTTTTATTGATCATAACATTCTTGTTCTTTACACAGCTGTTTACAGAGTGTATCAGAGCTTAAACATAGCTTAAGGTAGCCATGCTATTCTATATCTACGCAAGTATAGAAATTATACAATTTTATTCGATGTACAGAGGACTTACATAAAGATGCATTTACATAGTAAAATACATGAAGGGGTGGACAGCAACACTTCATCTCATTCGCTGCCTCCTTCTTTCCTCATCAGCTCTGTCTTCTTCTGATCTATTTCTCCTCTTCTCTTCTTCAGCTGCTTTCTTTTTCTCATATGCTTTTCTGGCAGCTTCATCTCTTCTTTTTCTTTCTTGTCTTTCTTCCCACAGCTGAGTTTGTCTTCTATTTTCTTCTTCAATTCTTTTTACATACTCAACATTGTTCTTGGCCACTTGCAGGTTGGCTACTTCGTCGAATCCAGCCCAATAGATCCCTCATTTCTTGCCTGGATCTATATATTCAATGTTTTTGGGCGAGAGGTCTAGGTCCTGAAACCCTTCTTCCTCCACCGCTTCTTCCTCTACCCGGGGCGTGTATTGTCTTGGGGCCTTCTTTTCCCGGTTGAGTGACAGAGTGACCAGCAGAGTGATCGCGATGGTCTGTCGTCGTCGCCTTCTTCACATAGCTTGAGGCCTTTTTCCCAATACAAATCCCAGGCTTGAGCCATGGACATATTTGCAAAGTAACCTCGGATGTGAGCGTCTTGAATTCATCAATAGATCATGGCTCGGCCCGACGTATGAAATGGCATAGGTGTCTCGTCTATTGGAACACCTCCATGTTGTTTCAAAGTATATCCATAACTCGGGCATCCATTTTCCTTCCACCTCCTTCATCCCTCGCTTCTACTATTTTTCGCCACCCATGGGTGCTGCGGAGTGTTGGAGTGGCAGAGTCATCGGGAGTTTCTTTGATGATATCGATATGACAAGACCTTGTTGGGGGTTTTAGCAATCATCAGGATCATATCTTTCGAACCTTCCCCTCATAGATTTTCCTTCTTCTCTCTTCTCGGTTCTTGATGTCTTCTCCTTCATGTTGCGTCCTTCTTCTCGCCCTTTAACCTTTCAACGCTTTTAGGTATTCCTCTTCCCCTTTTGGCATCATCAAAAGAGAGAGGAACCCTGGAAACAAGCTAGCAATGATGAAGTCTAAGCGGTTGATAGCCGAGTTATGCTTCAATCTCTGCCGCGGAGTATGCCGCACGAAATTCGAGCGAGTGGCGTTGGATTCATTTGCCAAAGATCATTTCATCCATGAGGAGGCTGAATTTCTTCTCCATGTTCTCTTCTACGCATAAGCTCTTTCTTATGAAATTCACGCGGCAAGTGCATCTCGTGTTGTGAGATTCATGCATTCGATCGATGTTTTCTTGCATTCTTTGCTTCATATCAGCATTCTCAGCCCGCCAAACTAGCAATTTATTGAACAAAGTTCTGAAGTATCGAACTTGCTCTACATGCATTGTCTGCTGTTGTTGCCACCATTCCCGAATCCTGACAATTATTCCTCGTAGATTGGCAGTAAGATTTGCGTCTCGGTTATCCATTCTTATGTCTAGTGAGGCCTGGTGCCTCTCCATCTTCTCTATCTCTGCAAATATAGCCTTGAAAACTTCTCGAACCTCAACTGTCACTCCTGTCTCAGCTGGCGGCCAAGCAGCATCAAAGTCGAAATCTGCTGGGACGATGGTGTCTGTTGGAATAACGGGATCAGGTTTATGGAAATGTTGTTGATGATTATTCAAGAAGATTAGGCAGCTCCAGAGAGAAAGGGAACGATTCTTCGAACGGATCATCACGGGCAATGGGAATTTGCTCAACGATAACTTGTGCCCGTGATGTGCCCGGTGGAGTCGATTATGCTGCAACTTGGGGAGCCTGCGCAGTTCACTGTGTGTCAGCTATGGTCTGTTGGGGTTTTGACCCACTGGCCGAGCCTCATTGTATCTCAGCCTTCATCGGTCTCAGCTGGTTTTTTCATGTGAGTTGACTGGTCCTCGGCAGTATCAGTAGCCTCATCGAACGATGATGAGATTTGCATGTGTGGCTCATCATCAAAATTAAAGGTTTGGCGAGTAGCCTTAAGGTCGGTCTTACTCGTGCTTGGGAGAACATCCTCAGCTGAGTCTTTTGGATCGGCAGTAGGGGATGACTCAGCTTCGTCTTCACCTTCAGATCCCAGGAAAGTTACATCAGGATTGTCTTGGGAATCGTGAAGAGCACTTATCTCCTTTTAGATGGATCAATTATAGTAGGAGGGATGTTCTGTGCTTCCGTCTCTTTACCCCGGGAAGTCTCAACCTCCCGTTGGCCTTCATTACCTCCTGCAGTCTCAACTGCGGCGAGGCCTGGACAGTCCCTTCGACAGTGTCACTTTTTGGGGTCTTCTGAGGTGGCATCCACCGGAGTCTCAACTCCATGGATTGCACTTTCATTGCCAGTGTTAACTCCCGGGCGTTCCTTCTGTGCCTCGATCGCATCGCAGCAGCGTCATTGGCTCAAGAGCGATTGGCACTTGATTGAGACATCTCAACTGTCCGAGCTTCTTTAGTGACAACTTGTTGTGTTTCGTTTTCTTTTTCCTTCTCCACTTTGCCTCCTAGATTCGTTGTGGAGTCATCTGCAGCAACCTCCAACCTAGCTGCAGTGGAGGGAGTTTCCCCCTTAGCTGGCGCACCAGCTGAGTGACTTGGATTGGGATCACTCGTCTCCAGACTCCCGGCTGTTCCCTTTGAGTATTCAGTCGTTGGGGCAGGTGGTAAGACACCTTTATTAGGGGTTGGCTCGACTGAGGTCCCCACAATCCCAGTTTCATCGCCTTAACACCTTCTTCTGAGTGAGCTAGGGAAGTGGTGGCAGCAACAACTGTGGCCATATGCTGCACCACTCCCATCGGATCAATCTTCAGTTGTGATGTGGAGGACTCCCCTGGTCCTTCCAATAACCGTTGCTCATGTAGGACCCTAGATTCCCGCATGGCTTGCTGCATCTCCAATTCTTCTGTAGCAGCAGCAGGGTCCAGATCCTATTCACTCCCAGAGAGAATGTCAAGATGAGGATGTGTGTGATCAGTGGTTCCAGTAAAGGGACAAATACTGGCCTTTTCACGAGCTTCAGCTTCCTCTGCCAGTCTCTGCTTCTCCTTGACTTTGAAGATCTGCAAGATATCTGTGCAGTTTTCTTCATCCGGTGCTTGGACCACAGTGGTCAATCCGAGAAAGTTCAACAGTTCGTCTTCTTCTTCAATAAATTTCGGTCTTTGGAACTATTCCCTGGATCGACTCAGCTTCCACTTCCTCCATTCTTGCAGACGATTTTGGATGTCTGGATATGGTGGGGATAGTATCATCACATCATCATCATCTTTATCATCTTCTCCCTGTTGTCCCTCGTTCTCAGGGATTGAAGGTAGCAAACTTTGGTGTTTCACACCCTCAGCAACGTCTGTTGCAGGAGGGGATACAACCCTGTCAACAGGAGAGTTTGCTTTCTCAACTACTTCTTGTGTCTCAGCTATTCTGACTACAGATGTGTCTTCAATTTGCATTGGCTTCAGCAGACTTGGCTGTTTCATCAATAATTTCAGGAGACTTTACTTCTCCAGTTGTCTCCGCGATCTGTTCCAGCTGAGTGGCAGACTCAGCCGTTTTCTCAAGCTCTGATCACTTGAAAAGTCTTCTTCTTCTTTTGGTTTTCACCAGAGGAATATCTGGTTCCACTTCCTCGGGTTCGTCGAAGGTAAATGCCTTCGCAGTTGTCTTAGAGGCAGCTGCCTTCCTTGTTGTGATAGTCCTCTTCTTTTTAATCACTGGAGAAGGGATTAATGGTTCCTTCTCCATTGCATTTGTAGGGGCGGGAGACACTACGTGCGGGGGCGGGTGACTCTGCAGGGCAAAAGTGCGGTTTTCTTTTTCTTTTCTGCGGGCGAGTCTTCTTTCTTTTGCAGTAGGGCGCCTTCTTCTTGAGAGGGGAGGAGACAAGTTGTTTCTTCAGTGGTGATTCCCCCTCACTTGTGTCCGCTCTCTTGGCATAAGCTCTCCTCTGTGCTCGGAGAGATTTGATCGGAACATATTTTTGTTAACATGGAACGCCCTTCCATGTCGGAGAGGAACACCTTTCACCTCCATCAACCGGCCAATCACTAGGCCATACCCCAAAGATCCTCCGAACGATCCATCTCCCTTGAAGGACTTATTCTCAATATTTTGGCAGAGTCTGCTGTATACAAACTCAGCCCAGTTTACTTTCTTCTCCTCCATGATCGCCATCACGATCGGCTTGGTTTTGATAGGCGATTAAAGCTTCCAAATTTGATGTCCACACACTTTGCAACAATGTCCAGCAACTTGTGGTAATCTTCCTTCAGCAGCTTCTTCTCAGCTGTGTAGACAACCTTCGCAGCATAGTCAGGTTTGGCTACTTCCTTCCAAGCAGCAGACAGGTTAACATCAGCTTCATAAATCACCGGCACTCCTTTCGTCGGCCAATGAGCGATGTTCGCGGATCTTGCGCGTAATGGTGAACTCATTCTCGTGAACAGAGGACTTGATGCCCTCATCGTGAACTTCAGCGTTCACATGGAACTGTGCGACCCCTCCACGTAGGTCATTTGAAACTCCATCGGCAAAAAGGGTTTCAGTCCTGATTTTTCCAACTTCTCTGCTATTTTCTTCACAAGGGTTTCGTCTGACCCTTGTTGGATCATGCCCTCGAAATCCACAGTAGATCCCGTGTGGATTTGCTTTCCCAACTTGACGAAGTCGTAAGTAGATGCCATTTCTCGAAGATTCACCGAATGAAACTTTGAAGATAAGCTTTGAAGATTTGTAGGGTTTGGAGAGTAAAAATGCTTTCTTTGCTTGAGAGAGATGAACAATTTTGGTAAAGTGAGAGAAAATCGGACGAAATGGTATATGTATGGGTTATGAAAGGACGTGCGGGTGGTTTTTTTTTTAAATTTGATCAAGATCAACGGCTCAGATATTGCACGCCGATTAACAATTAATTTCTCGCATTTAATGCGGCAGCATTTATATCCAATCATAAGCTTGGTATGCAGCTTTTGACTGTACACGTCATAATTATCCGACGTCATTCTTAAAAATATTCCCGCTTAGTAAAAACGACTGCGTTTTTGTCACTTTGTTCCTAAATGACTCAGCTTATTCCGTAGCTGATTTAACTCTTCTTTCTTTGCACATAAATACTCAACTATCTGCTAACTCGATGCAGCTGATTCTCCGATTCGGCTGATTCACTTAGCTGATTTAAGGGTTCAACTATTTTTCATCTTTTCATGTTTCATCTCTTTTCTTTGAGTTTTCTGAGTATCAACTCAGCTCAATTAACCCCAATTCATGTTTGAGTTCTTCAAATCTTGATTCACATAATGGTTTTGTGAATATGTCAGCTAATTGCTTATCAGTTGAGATATATTCCAAGGTGATGTTCTTCTTTTCAACATGATCTCTTATGAAGTGATATCTGACATCAATGTGCTTTGTTCTTGAGTGCAATACATGATTATGAGTGATTGCAATTGCACTTGAGTTGTCACACATGATTGGAATTTCCTTTTCTTCAACTTCATAGTCTCTCAACTGTTGTCTCATCCATAAAACTTGTGCACAACAATTTTGCCGCATCTATGTATTCTCGCACGGTGTGGAGGTGGCTATTGAATTTTGCTTCTTGCTAAACCAGGAAATTAATCTATTTCCAAGCATTTGACATGTACCTGAGGTACTCTTCCTGTCAACTCTGCATCCAGCATAGTCAGAGTCTGAGTAACCAATTAGCTTGAATCCACCTTCCTTAGGATACCATAAGCCAACTTCTTGGCTTCCTTTCAAATATCTCAAGATTCTTTTGGCTGCAGTCATGTGGCTTTCTTTTGGAGCAGATTGAAATCTTGCACATACACCTACAACAAAGGTGATGTGGCACCGCTTTGTGAGATAGAGCAATGATCCAATAAGTGCTCAGTATCTTGTTTGATCTATAGGCTTGCCATCCGCATCCATATCCATTTTCATCGATGTATTCATTGGTATTTTCACAGAAGACTTCTCTTCCATACCAAATTTCCTCATTAAATCTCTGGTGTATTTTGTCTGATTTTTGAAGGTTCCATCCTTCAGTTGTTTTACTTGGAGTCCAATGAAGAATGTCAGCTCTCCCATCATGCTCATTTCAAATTTGCTTTGCATAAGATTTGAGAATTTATCACATGACTCTTTGTTTGTGGATCCAAAGATGATGTCATCCACATATATTTGAACAAGCAAAGTATACTCTTCCCATCTTGAATCTCAAGAGTGTTCTATCCACTTTGCCTTTTGTAAATCCGTTCTCAGTCAGGAATTGTGATAATGTATCATACCATGCTCTTGGTGCCTGTTTCAATCCATATAAAGCTTTCTTGAGTTTGTATACTTTATCTCCAAGAGTCTTCTGCTCAAATCCTGGAGGTTGTTCAACATACACTTCTTCCTCCAATAACCCATTAAGGAATGCACTCTTTACATCCATTTGATATACAGTGAAGTTCTTGTGAGCAACATAGGCAAGAAACATCCTTATGGCTTCCAATCTTGCCACAGGAGCAAAAGTTTCATCAAAATCTATTCCTTCTTCTTTGGCAATACCCTTTGGCTACCAATCTTGCTTTGTTTCTTACCACATAACCTTCCTCATTCATCTTGTTTCTGAACACCCATTTAGTGCCAATAACATTTTGATGGGTAGGTCTTTGAACCAATACCCACACTTTGTTCCTTTCAAACTAATTGACTCTTCTTGCATGGCTTGAATCCATGTGTGTCATCCAAAGCTTGTGACACATCTTTTGGCTCTATTTGTGAGATGAAACAAGTGAACATTGCTTCTTGTTGGGTTATGGATCTAGTTTTCACACCTTCTCTTACATCTCCAATGATTAGTTACGGTGGATGGTCTCTCGGCCACCTTACATCGAGTTGGAGTAAGTTAGTGGATTGATCGTCTTGCGATTTGTGTTATTTTGATCGCTCTCTCATCATCACTTAGCCGCATATTTCCCGGTGTCTTTGAGACTCGGCTATCTCATCTTCATCCGGGTTTATAATTCCAACTTCAGCTTCAACATAGGGACTCTTCTGCATGGTTGGCTGATTTAGCTTATCAACTGACTCTTCAATGTCTTCTCCATTTACGTTGGGTTCATCAAACACCACATGAATGGATTCTTCTGTAACCATTGTCCTCTTGTTGAGCACTTTGTAGGCTTTGCTTTGGTGAGTATCTAAGAAGATACCTTCATCGACTTTAGCATCAAAAGCCTTTAAATTATCTTTGCCATTGTTGTGGATGAAGCATTTGCATCCAAATATTCTAAAATATGCAACATTTGGCTTTCTCCACATCCCAAATCTCATAGGGAGTCTTTGTCATTTGTTTGTTTATTATGCATCTATTTTGAGTATAGCATGATGTGTTTATTGCTTGACCCAAAATCGTTTAGCGCAGCCCTTGACTAACATGGTCCTTGCCGCTTCTTTGAGAGTTATGTTCCTTCTTTTCGCAACTCCATTCTGTTTGTGGAGTCCTTGCCGAGATAGTTCATGAGCAATACCATTTTCGATACAATACCGAGTTATTATTCCATTGACAAACTCAGTTCCTCTGTCAGATCTAATTTTGATAATGGTTTGACTCTTCTCATTTTGGATTCTCTTCATCAGCTGTAGCACCAAGGTGTATTTCTTTCCGCTTATGCTGGCTGGTTCAACTGGACCAAATAGATCCATATGTAGCAGGTGCAATATTCTTGTTGAAGATGGACATGTCTTTTCTTTGAATGATGATTTGATCCGCTTTCCATCATCGGCATGCATCACATACACTTTCCTTCTTGTATACTGAGTTTGGAAGTCCTTCCACAAGATTGCTCCTTGCAAGCTTGTTAATTGTTTTGAAGTTCAGGTGACTCAGCTTCTTGTGCCACAGCCAACTTGATTCTGCTGTGCTCTTTGATAGCAGACAAGTGCTTGGTGTTGCAGTTGACCAATCTACCACATACATGTTCTTTTGTTTGCATCCTTGCAATACTACTTCATTAGATTCAGTGTTCTTGATTTGGCACACTCCCATAATGAATCCAACATTATAGCCCTTGTCACAGAGTTGACTTATGCTTAGTAAGTTGAAATTGAGGCCTTCAACATATGCAACATCTGTAATTTCTAATCCATTTTTCTTGATGGATCCAATGCCTCTTATTTCTCCTGGAGCTTCATTCCCTCCAAATATGACTATTGAACCTCTAACTTCCTTAAATTTTGACAGATTTTTATTATTTCCTGTCATGTGTCTAGAACAGCCACTATCCATGTACCAGGTTCTTTGGCACTCAGTTGCTCCTTGAACCTGCAATCAAGGAAATTAGGTTTTAGGTACCCATATTTGTCTGGGTCCTGAGGGGTTAGTATTATAAGATGATCCAACCAACCTATAGCCAAATGATTTGACTCTAAGAGGTTTCCATCTATTAGTGCCATAATCATAATTAACTTTGGCAAATTGCTTAGGGGTTTTAGGTTCATACAGCTGCCTCTTTTGTCTGTATGCCTGTGTATGTGTTTTAGCAATTGCTCTGTTTGGGTAGTTGTGATATCTTTGAAGATAGTGCTTGGGTGCATATGTGTGCTGATGATAGCTCTTTTGCCTTTGAAATGGCCCTTGCTGAGTTCTAAGCCTTTGCCATTTAGGCTTATATTCCATAGGCTTATATTTCATAAGTCTTTATGGTAGCTCTGTTTCTTTATCAGCAAAGACCTATGGAATATAAGCCTAAGTGGCAAAGGCCTAGAACTCAGCAAAGGCCATTCCAAAGGCATAAGAGCTATCATCAGCACACATATGCACTTAGGCACTACACTCAGAGATATCACAACTACCCAAAGAAGGAAATTGCTAAAACACATACACAGGTATACAGACAAAAGAGACAGTTGTATGAACCTAGAATCCCCAAGCAATTTGCCAAAATTAATTATGATTATGGCAGCGATAGATGGCAACCCCTTAGAGTCAAATCAATTGGCTATAGGTTGGTTGGATCATCTTACAATACTAACCCCTCAGACCAGGCAAGTATGGGTACCTAAAACCTAATTTCTTGATTGCAGGTTCAAGAGCAAAGGTGAAAGTGCCAAGGAACCTGGTACATGGATAGTGGTTGTTCGATACATGACAGGAAATAAGAAAAATCTATCAAAATTCAAGGATGTTAGAGGTGCAAAAGTCATATTTGGAGGAAATGAAGCTCCAGGAGAAATAAGAGGCATTGGATCCATTAAGAAAAATGGATTAGAAATTACATATGTTGCATATGTTGAAGGCCTCAATTTCAACTTGCTAAGCATAAGTCAACTCTTCGACAAAGGCTACAATCAAGGATGCTGAAACTAATGAAATAATGTTGCAAGGATCCAGACAAAAGAACATGTATGTGGTAGATTGGTCAACTGCAACACCAAGCAGTTGTCTGCTAGCAAAGAGCACAGCTGAATCAAGTTGGCTGTGGCACAAGAAGCTGAGTCACCTGAATTTCAAAACTATTAACAAACTTGCAAGAAGTAATCTTGTGGAAGGACTTCCAGACTCAATATACAAGAAGGAGAGTATATGTGATGCATGCAAGATGGGAAAACAGATCAAATCATCATTCAAAGAAAAGACATGTCCATTTTCAACAAGAATATTTGACTGCTACATATGGATCTATTTGGTCGATTGAACCAACAAAGCATAAGTGGGAAGAAATACACCTTGGTGGTAGTAGATGACTACTCAAGATATACATGGACAATATTCATGTGTAAGAAGAAAGAAACTCTGCGAGAAACTACCCACGGTGATGAAGAGAATACAAAATGAGAAGAGTCAAACCATTATCAAAATAAGACTGTGAGAGGAACCGAGTTTGTCAATGGTATAATAACTCGATCTTGTATTAAAAATGGTATTAGTCATGAATTATCTCTGCAGCAAGGACTCCACGCAATGAGAATGGAGTTCGAAAGAAGGAATAGAACTCTCAAAGAAGCAGCAAGGACCATGTTAGGGGGTGGTCGCTTAAAAGATTTTGGGTCAAGCAATAAACACAAAGATGCTATACTCAAAATAGATGCATGATAAACAGATGACTAATAAAGACTCCTATAAGTTTTGGAGGGGAGAAAGCCAAATGTTGCATACTTTAGAATATTTGGATGCAAATGCTTCATCCATAACAATGGCAAAGATAATTTAAAGGCTTTTGATGCTAAAAGGCGATGAAGGTATCTTCTTAGGATACTCGGTGAAAGCAAAGCCTACAGAGTGCTCAACAAGAGGACAATGGTTACGAAGAATCCTTCCATGTGGTGTTTGATGAACCCAACATAAATGGAGAAGACATTGAAGAGTCGGTGATAGTTTTGAATCAACCAACCATGCGAAGAGTCCCTATGTTGAAGTCAAGCCGGAATTATAAATCCGGATGAAGATGAGATAGCTAAGTCTCAAAGACAAACAGGAAAATCTGCGACTAAATGATGATTAGAGAGATGATCAAAATAACATTTGCAAGATGACGAATCGCTAACTTACTTCAAACGATGTAAGATGGCCGAGAGACCATCCACGTAACTCATCATTGGAGATGTAAGAGAAGGTGTGAAAACTAGATCCAGAACTCAACAAGAAGCAATGTTCACTTGCTTCATCTCACAAATAGAGCCAAAAGATGTGTCACTTGCATTGGATGACACACATTGGATTCAAGCCATGCAAGAAGAGCTAAATCAGTTTGAGAGGAATAAAGTGTGGGAATTGGTTCAAAGACCTACCCATCAAAATGTTATTGGCACTAAATGGGTGTTCAGAAACAAGATGAATGAGGAAGGTTCTGTGGTGAGAAACAAAGCAAGATTGGTAGCCAAAGGGTATTGCCAAGAAGAAGGAATATATTTTGATGAAACTTTTGCTCATGTGGCAAGATTGGAAGCAATAAGAATGTTTCTTGCCTATGCAACTCACAAGAACTTTATTGTATATCAAATGGATGTAAAGAGTGCATTCCTTAATGGGTTATTAGAAGAAGAAGTATATGTTGAACAACCTCCAGGATTTGAGCAAAAGACTCTTGGAGATAAGGTATACAAACTCAAGAAAGATTTATATGGTTTGAAACAGACACCCAGAGCATGGTATGATACATTATCACAATTCCTAACTGAGAACGGATTCACAAAAGACAAAGTGGATAGAACACTCTTCAGAATTCAAGACGGGAAGAGTATATTGCTTGTTCAAATATATGTGGATGACATCATCTTTGGATCCACAAACAAAGAGCTGTGTGATAAATTCTCAAATCTTATGCAAAGCAAATTCGAAATGAGCATGATGGGAGAGCTGACATTCTTCCTTGGACTCCAAGTGAAACAAATTTGAAGGATGGAACCTTCATAAGTCGACAAAATACACAAGAGATTTAATGAAGAAATTTGGTATGGAAGAGAAGTCTTCGTGAAAATACCAATGAATACATCGTCAAAATGGATATGGATGCGGATGGCAAGCCTATAGATCAAACAAGATCTGAGCACTTATTGGATCATTGCTCTATCTCACAAAGAAGCAGGCGGACATCACCTTTGTTGTAGGTGTATGTGCAAGATTTCAATCGCTCCAAAAGAAAGCCACATGATCGCAACAAGAGAATCTTGAGATATTTGAAAGGAAGCAAGAAGTTGGCTTATGGTATCCTAAGGAAGGTGGATTCAAGGATAACTGCGCGTCTTTGGATGTAGAGTTGATGAGAAAAGTACCTCGGCACATGTCAAATGCCTGGAAATAGGCTAATTTCTGGTTTAGCAAGAAGCAAAATTCAATAGCCACCTCCACGGCTAAAGCGAGAATACATAGGCTGGCTGGGCATTTGTTGTGTCCAAGTCTTATGGATGAGACGGCGGTGAGAGACTATGAGATTGAAGAAAAGGAAATTCCAATTATGTGTGATAACACAAGTGCAATTGCAATCACTCAAAATCTGTGTTGCATTCAAGAACAAAGCACATTGATGTCGATATCACTTCATAAGAGATCATGTTGAAAAGAAGGACATCACCTTGGAATATATCTCAAGGCGATAAGCAATTAGCTGACATATTCACAAAACCATTATGTGAATCAAGATTTGAAGAACTCAAACATGAATTGGGGTTAATTGAGTTAAGTTGATACTCAGAAAACTCAAAGAAAAGAGATGAAACACGAAAAGATGAAAAAGAGTTGAACCCTTAAATCAGCTAAGTGAATCAGCCGTATTGGAGAATCAGCTGCATCGAGTTAGCTGACAGCTGAGTATTTATGTGGAAAGAAAGAAGAGTTAAATCAGCTAAGGAATAAGCTGAGTCATTTATGAGCAAAGTGACAAAAACGCAGTCGTTTTTACTAAGCGGGAATGTTTTTTTAAGTATGACGTCAGCATAATTATGATGCGTACAGTCAAAAGCTGCACACAAAGCTTATGATTAGATATAAATGCTGCCGCATTAAATACGAGAGATTAAAGGTTAATCGGCGTGCAAAATCTATACCGTTGATCTTGATCAAATTTCAAAAACCACCCGCACGTCCTTTCATGACCCATACTTAAACCATTTCGTCCGATTTTCTCTCACTTAACCAAAACTGTTCATATCTCTCAAAGGCAAAAGAAAGAAATTTTCTCTCAAAACCCTACAAATCCTCAATTTCATTTTCTAAGTTTCGTTCGATAAAACATCTAGAAATGGCACCTACTCATGATTTTGTCAAGCTAGGAAAGCAAATCCACACTGGGTCTACTGTGGATTTCGACGGCATGCTTAAATAGGGATCCGACAACACTCTCGTGAAGAAGATTGCTGAGAAGCTGGAAAAATCTGGATTAAAACCATTTTTGACGATGGAGTTCCCAATGACCTACGTGGAAGAGGTCGCACAGTTCTACGTGAACGCTGAAGTTCACGATGAGGGCATCAAGTCCTCTGTTCACGGAAAAGAGTTCACCATTACTGCCAAGTATCTGGCAGAACATTGTTTGTTGCCGGCGGAAGGAGTGCCGGATATTTATGAAGTTGATGTTGACCTGGTTGCTGCTTGGAAGGAGGTAGCTAAGTCCGACTGTGCTGCGAAAGTGGTCTATACAACTAATAAGAAGCTGCTGAAAGAAGACTACCACAAATTGCTGGACATTGTTGCCAAATGCATAGACATCAAATTTGGAAGCTTTGACCAGTTTTCCAAAGCTAAGCTGATCGTAATGGCTGCGATCATTGAAGAAAAGAAAGTGAACTGGGCTGAGTTTGTATACAGCAGACTCTGCAAGAATGTTGGAAATAAATCCTTCAAGGAGGATGGTACATTTGGAGGTTCCCTGGGATGCGGCCTGGTGATTGGCCGGATGATGGAAATAAAAGGAGTCCCTCTTCGACATGGAAAGGCGTTCCATGTAAACAAGAAAATGTTCCGGTCAAACCTCTTCGGCGCACAGAAGAGAGCTTACGCTAAGAGAGGCGTGACAGTGAGGGGGAATTAGTGCGGCCGGATGATCTGATTGTCTCCTCCTCCTAAGAAGACTGCGCTAAGAAGATTGTTGCCCTGCAACAAAGAAAAAGAAATCGCACTTTTGCCCCTGCCACGAGTCACCGCCCCGCAGCCGTGTCTCCGCCTCGTAGCCAGATGGAGAAGGAACCATTAATCCCTTCTCCAGTGATCAAGAAGAAGAGGACTGCCACAAAAAGAAAGGCAACTGCCTCTAAAACAACTGCGAAGGCACTTACCTTCAACGAACCGGAGGAAGTGGAACCAGATGTTCCTCTGGTGAAAACAAAAAGAAGAAGAAGAATTTCCAAGCTCTCCGAGCTTGAGAAGCTTGAGAAAAGATCAAGTCTCTTTGGAGAAGTAGAGTCTCCGGAAGTTATTGATGAAACGGCCAAGTCTGCTGTGGCCGATCAGCAAAGGCAACTCAAAGACCCAACTGTAGACAGAACAGTTGAGGAACAAGGAATGGCTGAGACAACCGAATCACCTATTGACAAGGTTGTGTCTCCGCCTGTAACAGAGGCTACTGAGGATGTCGAGCAGCAAAGTCTGCTACCCTTAATCCCTGGAAACGAGGGCCAGCAAGAGAATGATGAAGACGATGTATTCTTGTACTCTCCATTGTATCCAGACATCCAAAATCGTCTGCGAGAGTGGAGAAAATGGAAGTTGAGCCTATCCAGAGTGCAGTTTGAAAGACCAGAGTGCATTGCTGAGGAAGAAGAACTCTTCAGGTTTCTTGAGGTTGACACAGTGCTGCAAGCCCTTGACGAGGATAATTGTATCAATATCTGCAGTCGGAAAGAAAACGAATGGGCTAGAGCAGCTGAGGACGCAGAAGCACGTGAGAAGGCCAGCATCTGCCCTCTCACTGGCACCACCGATCATACACATCCTCACCTTGACGTCCTATCAGACAGTGATGGGGATCTCGGACCTACCGCTTTGCCACGAGAAGAGTTGCAATCGCCACAAGCGGTGCAAGAATCGTAATCCTACATGAGCGAAGGATGATGGAGGGACCAGGGAGTCCTCCAAATCACATACGGAGATTGATCCTATGGGAGTGGTGCACCATATTGCCCAGCTGTTGTGTTGCCACCACTTCCCAGCTCATTCGGAGGAAGGTGTTAAGGAATGGCGATGAAACGGGATTGTGTGGACCCCGGTCGAGCCAACCCCTAATGAAGGTGTCTTACCACCGCCCCAATAGTTGAATACTCAAAGGAAACAGTGAGTCCGGAGACGAGTGACCCCATTCCATGTCACTCGGTGGTGTGCCGGTGAGGGAAACTCCCTCCACTCGCAAAGCGGCAAGGTCGAAGGATGCGGTGACTCCACAATGAATCTCGGAGGTGAAGTGGAGAAGGAACAACAATGAATACACAGCAAGTTGCCATTGACGAGGCTCGAGACGATTATGATTGTCTTTGAAGTGCAACGCTTCTGCGCAGGCCAATGACGACGCGCGATGCGGTTGAGGCACATGGAGGAATGCGCCTAGGAGTTAACACTGGCAATGAAAGTGCAATCCATGGAGTTGAGACTCCGGTGGATGCCACCTCGAGAAGACCCCAAGACAAACCGACACTATCGAAGGGAATGTCCAAGGCCTCGCATTGCAGTTGAGACTGCAGCAGGAGGTGATGAAGGCCAACGGGAGGATGAGACTTCCGGGGTAAAGAAAGCGAAAAGCACGGAACATCCCTCCCCGCTATCATTGACCCATCCGAAAAGGAGATAAGTGCTCATCACGATTCCCAGGATAATCCTGATGTAACCTTTCTGGGATCCGAAGGTGAAGATGAAGCTGAGTCATCCCCTATTACCGATCCAAAAGACTCAGCCGAGGATGTTCTTCCAACCACGAGCAAGTCGACCTTAAGACTACTCGCCAAACATTTAACTTTGATGATGAGCCACCCATGGAAATCTCATCATCGTCCGATGACGCTCGATATGGCCGAGGACCGTCAACTCATGTGGAAAAACCGGTTGAGACCGAAGAAGCTGTTAAGCAGTGAGGCTCGCAAGTCGGGTCAACTTCACAACAGACCACGGTGAACAGTCAGTCAATCTGCGCAGGCTCCCAAGCCGCAGCAGGATCGAATCCGGGACCTTCACGAGCACAAGTTGTCATTCAGCAGATTCCCGTTGCCCGTGATGATCCTTTTGTAGAATCATTTCCCTTCTCTCTGGAGGTACCGACCTCCTGAAGAATCGCCTAGAGATCGAGAACGCTTCCATAAACCTGATCTTGTTATTCCAACGAGATACCATCATTCCAAGCAGACTTTGACTTTGACGTTTGCTTCGCCACTGGTGAGACAGAGTAAGCGGTGAGGTTCGGAAGTTTTCAAAGCCTTATTTGCAGAGATTGAAAAGATGGAGAGGCACCAGGCCTCACCTTTGGACATGAGGTGGATAACGAGAGACGCAAACCTTTTCGCCGTCTGCGAGGCATAATTGTCGAGGATCGGGAATGGTGGCAAAGAGCAGACAACGACAATGTGCGTGGAACAAGCTCGATATTTCAGGACATTGTTCAACAAATTGCTAGTCTGGCGGGGTGAGAATGCGATGCAAAGACAAGAATGCAAGAGCACATCGAGCGAATGCATGAATCTCACACCACGAGAGATACAAGCTGCGTGAATATAATAAGAAAGAGCTCTGCGCGTAGAGTAGAACATGGATCGAAAGTTCAGCCTCTCATGGTGAGATGAAGTTGGTAACAGTGAATCCAACGCCACCCGCTCCGAATTCCGTGCAAAGATACTCCGCAGACTCAAAGCATAACTCGGCTATTAGCGCTGGACTTCATGATTGCTAGCTTGTTTCCGGGGTTCCTCTCTCCTTTGATGATGCCAAAAAGGGGGAAGAGGAATACCTAAAAGTCTTTGAAAAGGGATCGGAAAATTTGAAATGGAGGACCTGACTATGAAGGGAAAGACAGATTGAGGAAGTGAGAAGAGAGAAGAAATGAAAATCTGTTGAGGGGGAAGGCTCGAAAGGTGTGACCTTGATGATTGCTAAAACCCCCCAACAAGTTCTTGTCACATCTGATATCATCACCAAACTCCCAGTGACTCTGCCACTCCAACACTCTGCAATACCCATGGCTGAAAAGAGAAAGACAGATTGAAGCAGGGATGAAGGAAGTGGAAGGAAAGATGGATGCCAGAGTTATGAACATTCTGAAACAACATGGAGGCATTCCAACAGACAGAGACACCTATACCATTTTAGATGTTGGAACCCAGCCAAGATCTGTTGATGAATTCAAGACGCTCGCATCTGAAGGTTACTTCGCAAACATTTCCATGGCTCAAGCCTGGGATTTGTACTGGGAAAAAGGTCTCAAACTATGTGAAGAGGCGATAGGCGATGAAGCTCGCGATCGCTCTGCCGGGTCACGTTGCTAGTCCAAATTTGGGAAAAAAAGGGCCCCAAAGTACAATACACGCCCGAGGAAGAGGAAGAAGCGTGGTGGAGGAAGAGGTTTGGACCAGGCCTGCGCCCAAAAACATTGAGTACATAGATCTAGGCAAGAAAGGAGGGATCTATTGGAATTTTGGATTCGACGAAGTAGCCAACTGCAAGTGGCTAAGAACAATCTTGAGTATGTGAAGAGAATTGAACAAGAAAATAAAAGACAAACTCAGCTATGGGAGGAAAGACAAGAAAGAAAGAGAAGAGATGAAGCTGCCAGAAAGGCTTATGAGAAAAAGAAGGCGGCTAAAGATGAGAAGAAGAGGAAAAGGTCCGAGGATGACAGAGCTGAAGAAGAGGAAAGAAGGAGACATCGAAGGAGATGAAGTGTTTCTTGTCACCGCTTCATGTATTTTACTATGTAAATACATTTTTATGTAAGTCTTATGTACATCGAATAAAATCGTACAATTTCTATACTTGTGTAGATATAGAACAACATAGTTACTCTAAGTTTTATTTAAGCTCTGATACACTTTGTAAACAACTATGTAAAGAACAAGAATGTTATGATCAATAAAAGATTGATTCTAAGCATACATTCCGTGATTCTACATTTGTCTGTACGATATCTTTCTTTGTTTATTTATTGTATGAATGTTTTAAGTTTTGGCATCATCAAAAAGGGGGAAATTGTTGGGATATTAATTTTTAGATATTGATGAATGCCATGTAAAACTTAGAATAGAAAGTTGGCACCCCATTTTTCTGTTGTAAATTGCATTGTAATAGATAGGGCTGGTCGAGCTGAGTCAAGTCAGCTATGCCTGAACATGCAAGAAGACAACTGGAGATTAGAAGGAAGACTTCGTTGCAAGGCAGCTGAGTGTGGCAAAGAAGAGAAGATAGGAACTCGACTGAAGGTGCAGCTGAGATATAGCTGAGTGAAGTATCAGTCAAGACAACTCAAGACAGCCAAGTCTCTAGTTGAAGTGACAGAAGAGTCATCCAATGATTGGAAGCTGACTCGAAGTCAACTGGGAAAGTTAAGAAAATGCAGTCAAGTTGAGATAACTGAAAGAGATCTGTTGCACAGAAGTCAAGAGAATTACTTAAACAAGTAATACCTCCATACTGCCTTTCTTGAAGTACTCGGTACCCCGAAGCGTGCAAAAGGAATAAACCAATGGGAAGCATGAAACTGTGTCGAACTCGAAAAAGTCAAGAATCATTCATACGAGGAAGTGGCAATTCCAAGGACTGCAACAAGACAAGCCAACGACCACAAGTGTCTTTTGAAAATAAGCCTATCTGTTCAACGGGTAAATTTTTGAAAGACCACTATAAAAGGCTGAGGAATCACTCTGAGAGAAGGTTACCTGAACCACGAACATTGAAGCTAACATTCGAACTATAACCAAAAATATTCTCAAGTCATTCAAGATCAATCCTCAAGCCTACATTACGAAGGAAATCAATCCAACACTCATCTGTTAAGGAAAGACAACTTCTATCAGTTGAAGAGGAAAATATTTGAAGAATTAAGGGGTCTACATTCCACGGAGGATTGTAGGAAGGTTCAAGGTCGAACCAGTCTCGAGTTTTTGGAGGGCTTCGTGATCAAATCCAAGAAGCTTGAGCAAATGGGTTGTAGTAGCAAGGCAGCTGCCCTGTGAAGAAGCTGAGTCGTACGAGAAGCAAGCTATGTGACCAAGGCATCTCCAGACTGAGTCCCAAAGGATCAAGTCATTTGTGTGATCAAGACTTGTATCGGGTATTAACCACTTTGTATACTGATCAATACTTAGTGGATTCCTCCAGGAGTTGGAGAAGAGATGAGTAGAAGAATTACCCCATCTTCGAACCTCTATAAAAACTTATTGTGTCATTTACATTTCAGCACTTTAATTTATGCATATTACTTTTATATCTGCTAATTAATTTGCTATCCAATTGATAATCAACCAAGTGCTAAAACCTAGTATTAAAACAAACTTAACCAAATTCAAGGGTGTTAAGTCTTCCGCTGAAAACATATCAAAGTCGAGTTAAGTCATTAGTCAAAACAGCTGAGTTATTCTATCAACGGCTCGATCAGTCATTGAGTGACTAACTCTGTTGATTAACTAACTTAGCTGTCCATCAAGGACTCAGCTGTGAAGTATTAACTCTGAACATTTTAAAAGGACTAAATCGAAAAGTTGGTAAGGTTTATTCTACCCCCCCTCCTTCTAAACCTTACACTCACACCCCTTGGGACCTACATAGAGTGTACCTCATCTTCTTGGTCAGGTTGGTCTTGTTCTTTCGCCATTAGATAGATCAAGGCTTCTTCTTCAGAGTCACTTGAGTAGTCAGCTTCACTACTCTCCGAGTCTGCTGTGTCTTTTGACTTGATGTCTCTGATCTCTGCAGCTAACATTGCCTTTTTCTTCTCTTGTCTTCTTTCTCTGAAGACTTTTCTTTCCTCTTCATTCCTGTATTTGTTGACTACAGGATATGGGCAATCAATAGCATAGTGACCAGGTTGCTGCGATTCATAGTTCAGATAAATTTTCAACCTTTTGATCGAGTTTTTCCATCCTTGGATTGTCGGCTCTTTGATACTCAATCCTTTGATGCTCGTTCTTTTGGGTGGCATATCTTCCCTTGACTTGGAGGGAGCCGAGTGTCTTCGGAGGATTCACCTTTGCCTCTTTTGTAATTCTTGTTGAAGAATTTGTTAAACCTTTTAACCATCGGGGCAATCTCCTCTTAGTCAATGACTTCCTTGACCTCGACTCTTTTACCATCCTTAACTATTAGAAGCAGGTGTTTTGGGCACATTTGTCTCCTCTAGGTCTTTTCTTCTCACTCAAATTCATAGGCTTTGAGATCCGAGAATAGCTCATGGTTGGATGTTTTTGATAGGTCCATGGAGTGTCTCGGGGCCATGATTTTCATTTCCCACTCGGGGAGACTTCTTAGAATCTTCATACACATTTCTTATGTGTATATTCTTTTCCAAGTGCATATAGCTCATTGGTAAATTACGTGAACGAGATAGTTTATTTTCCTTGATTTGATAATTTATTTTGCTCAGAGCCTTCACAAATCGGGTTAGCTTATCCTGATTTCTTTTGCGGTCTTGCGATTTGACTTTGTTGAACATAGCTTTGTCGAGTTTTGTAAAGAATGTCCTTGGCCACGTTGTCCAAGTTGTATCTTTTTCTGTCATCATTTGTCCATTCACTCTTGGTTTTCAACCAAAGCTTGTCCGGGAGCAACATCCTCTTCTCCTCCTGCAGCAATCTCCTTTAGGTGTGTTCACTTTCAATATTTGCGGTGGCCCATCTTCTATTACTATCCACATTTCATCGTGTAATCTTTGATAGATGAGCCATATACGAATTTTCCAATCATCAAATTCTTCAATTGTGAACATAGGGATGCGTGTCAAATTTGCTTCCATGATAATAACTTTCTTTGAGTAAAAGAGTTTTGAAAGATCAAGTGCTAAAGTAAGCTTTGAAAGATTGGAGATCTAGTTGATAACGATTCGGAAGGCTCAATGAACCAACCGCTACGATACCACTTGTAGGTCCCAAGGGGTGTGAGTGTAAGGTTTAGAAGGGGGTTGAATAAAACCAACTTTACCGATTTAGTCCTTTTTTCGATTTAGTCCTTTTAAAACGTTCGAGTTAATACTATTTTGACTAAAACTTAACTTGGATGTGATAGACTTAACACCCTTGAATTTGGTTTAAGTTTGTTTTAATACTTGGTTTTAACACTTTGTTGATTATCAATTGGATGGCAAATTTATCAGCAAATATCAAAATAATATCACGATAATTAAAGTCTTTGAAATGTAAATGACACAATAAATTTTTATAGAGGTTCGAAGATGGGGTAATTCTTCTACTCCTCTCTTCTCCAACTCTGGAGGAATCCACTAAGTATTGATCAATGTACAAAGTGGTTATCGGTCCGGATGCAAGTATTGATCACTGGTGACTTGATCCTTTGGGACTTAGTCAGAGATGCCTTGGTCACACATCCGGCTTCTCGTGCGACTCGGCTTCTTCACAGGCGTGCCTTGCTACTACAACCCACTTGCTCAAGCTTCTTGGATTTGATCACGAAGCCCTCCAAAAACTTGAGACTGGTTCGACCTTGAACCTTTCTACAATCCTTCGTGGAATGTAGACCCCTTGATTCTTCAAATGTTTCCTCTTCAACTGATTGAAGTCGTCTTTCCTTCACAGGTGAGTGTTGGATTGATTTCCTTCGTAATGTAGGCTTGAGGATTGAACTTGAATGACTTGAGTAGGTTATAGTTTGAATAAGAGCTTGAAAGTTCCAGGTCACGATCTTAACCTTTTCTCAAATAGATTCCTCAGCCTTTTATAGTGTTCTTTTGAAAATTTGCCCGTTGAAGAGATAGGTCAAAATTTCAAAAGACACTTGTGGTCGTTGGTTTCTCTTGTTGCAGTTCTTGGAATTGACATCTCCCCGTATGAATGAGACTTCAGCTTTTCAGAGTTCTGACATAGGTGCAGAGCTTCCCATTGGTTTATTCATTTTGCACGCTTCTGGGACTGAGCACTTTGAGAAAGACAGTATGGAAGTATTACTTGTTTAAGTAATTCTCTTGACTTCTGTGCAACGGATCTCTTTCAGTTATCTCGACTTGACTGCATTTCCTTGACTTCCCAGGTGACTTGAGTCGACTTTCAATCATTGGATGACTCATCTGTCACTTCAACTTGAGACTTGGCTATCTTGAGTTGACTTGACTGACACTTCACTGAGTTGCATCTCAGTTGCACCTTCAGTCGAGTTCCTGTCTTCTCTTCTTTGCCACACTCAGCTGCCTCATAGCGGAGTCTTCCTTTTAGTCTCCAGTTGACTTCTTGCATATTCTCGGCATAGCTGACTTAACTCAGCTCGACCAGCCCTATCTATTACAATGCAATTTACAACAAAAATGGGGTGCCAACTTTCTATTCTAAGTTTTACATGGCATTCATCAAAATCTAAAAATAATTTCCCAACACAAGTCCCACTGTAGATTTATCGTGCCTAGGAGCGATAAGGTAACTAGTCCTTGTGCCATCTAGCTCGGGGAGTTACAAGGAAGAACGAAGGAATCGATGTCTGATCCACACGATTCTGTGTTAATCGGACCGAATTTCTCGTTTAGGTTGGCGTTACAATTCCATATGCAACCACTACTTGAATTGTTTAGGTTGGCGTAACAATTCCGCACGCAACCACCACTTGACTCACTCGGATACCATTCATGGTGCTTGAATATTCACGAACTATTTTCAACAAGTTATATACTACTATAATATTTGGAATATCACACTACTTGTGAATCGCGTGTGACGCATGCATCATGAACCATGCATTTTTTATATAATTATTTGGGTGAATGAATGTTGAATTTTATTCGGACTGTAACGTAAGAATTTCCGCTGCTACGTTAGACCTTGATTTCGAATGTTTAAATGCATGGTTGACCATTTAAGTATTAATATTTTGTAAATCCTTTATCGGTTGATTCATTTGGCGTACCAACTGTTTTAAGTCATTGATCACATCATGGTCCCATTTGGGGCATGACAAATTAGGCATCATTATGTATCACATAAAATAAAGTTATTCTAAATACAAGTGATATATCTACAAGTTAAATTAAGTAGTAATTAATTTAATAAAATCAAGTATGAAACACTTGTTATTTCAATATAAAAGTTGGATTTTTTAATAAAATAAACCTCAAGTGCTATTGTTTGGAAAAATATAAATTTTTACGAAATGAGATTTCAAGACAAATATATTGTAGTTTTAAAATACTAATTTAGTAGTAGATAGTTTTCATAGATCATAAGGATGAAAAGGTTTGTTGGTAAAACATGAAATCATATTTCTTTGAAATAATTTCAAGCACTACTATATTCTTTGCTATGAATTTTAAAATTTAAAAGTAAGTTTGTTTAAATCAAAATGGTAGTTTTGCATAAAGAAATAATTTTTTTTAATAATACTTTTTCTTACGAAATTAAGATGAAATAGATAATCGATGCTAAATCCATTAACATAATAATTTGCGCAAAATAAATGATAAATATATGAATAATTTATCGGAATATTTAATATTGTATCGGAAAAATATCCGCGATCGTGTCGTCTATGTTTGAAAAATCTAGGGTCTCACACAACGTTTCCAAATAAATTAAAATTAGGAAATAAGATATTTTAAGTTTTTTTTATCGAAAGCTTGTCATGGGCAGCATAATGAAATGGAAGCTGATAGAAAACGTGTAAAGCGTATATGCTTGAATATGGTTTCAATTCGAATATTGCAGCTTAAGGACAACAATATATAGTACACAGCCACACAAACACGCATCCACACACACACACACATATATACATATATATATATATATACACGTGGTGTGTGATTTAAAGACGGTACTTAAATATCATTTACCTAACCAATTTAATAATAAACACAAACTATTTACCACACTTGCTACAATTTCTTTTATCAATCGCTCATATCCCAAGTTTTTAAGTAAATATTGCAATAATTAAATCTTAAGTAAGATAATAGAATTAGGTTTTGAATTACAATTTTTTTGTGCATGTATTTTTGTTATGGAAATGACAGTCTCCACGTGTTACATTGGAATTTAACAAAGGCCAAAAGATCAAATTTCATTGCATCCACACATAACACTTAAGACAACTCAAGAAACAATAAGGAAAAAGAAACAAAGAGATCATTACATATGATCCATGCTCTGCATTCACAAACATACAACTTATAATTAAGTTATAATTATTAAGATTGTCCATCCACAATATCATTAGTACAAGTGAATGATTATTATTACACCGGGAGATTGATGAGTTATCAATTCAGGTGACAATGGCCATGATCAACTTCACAGTAGCCGCATCCTACAGCGTGGCAAATTGTGTCTTCGGGACAAGGAACAAGTTCACAATCAGTGGAGCGACTTTCTTGGTGATAATATTGCCGACGTTGTTTCGCGACTTCCACCGCAACAAGCAATCGCAACGAGTATACAACATCATATATATTTCATCTTTATTCTTTAATACATATAAAAACATATATATATACATGTATGTGTTTGTCTGATAGAGAGAGAAGGAGATGACTTACCAAGCAAAAGCACAACAAAGAAACCCAACTTATTAACCATAGATGATTGAGTAGTCCTCCCCATCTTACTTAGAAATTAGGTTTGATTTTCAAGTGTTTGAGCATTTGATTCGATGAAGAATGACATATTTATAGGAAAAATTTATTTGTATTTTTTTTATTGGTCACAAAAAAAAGTAATTAATTAGTTAAATACTAATTAATGCAACATTGGTGTGTTGTACGTAATCATGCGTATATAATTGCTTTTGTTTAATATTTTTAACTAATTTGGTCAACTATTATCCTATTGGAGGAATGCCCACAGGGAAAAAAAATTAAATGATGAAAGTACATATTTGTCCCTCTAAAAACAACAAAAGATAATGAACAACATAAAGGAAACTTAGAAAGAGTATACAATAAATATAAATATTATACGGAGAAGTTTTATTCTAACTAAATAAAAGGATAAAATTATGATTTTGAATATTTTCTTTGGTTAATGAGACTCAAATAGAAGATAGTTTCGAAAACTTTGAATTTCTTTAGAAAAAGTTTTCGTTTATAATTTTTTCTTGATAAACTTCCTTGTTTGGTTTACATTTCAATTGCATTACCAATATTTTTAGCATCGAATATATTATTATTATATTATTGTGTAAATATGAAAATATATACGATTAGTTATATCTATCATTTAAACATTATTTTTAATTATGGTGTTTCAACATGAAAAAACTTGAACTAGGGTATCAAAATACTTGAACAAGATTCAGAATGAGTTTGACAGATACATGAAATAAAGTGATTACTTGAAGGTATAAGTTTAGAATACTTCTTGAAAATGAAAATAAATTTTTACTATGATGAAAATATATAAAGTAAGTTTATTTCTGGAGCTTTAGATATCCCGAAATTGAGCGATTCATTCTGCAATGAAAACAAACGAGATCTTGATTTCCTATGATACAATATCTTTTTTCCAAGGCCATTATATATATATATACATGTATTTTTTAATTCTCTTTTTCCCTTATTAGTTAATTTTGCTTACTTTAGATTAGATATTTATCAATAAACTCAAATTCCAAAATTTTGAAGTTTTTGAAAAGTTAAGAAGATTCCTTATATTGCACTAAGTAATAACTACAATGAAAAATGAAAATTTTGTTTGGGTGGTTGTTAAAGTGGTGTACACCAATCATCTTGTCGCTTTTTACGTTCAGGAAGGCATTTATACATAATAGTTTTATTCTTTTAACTTTGTCAACTATCAATGTATGTTTGAATGGGTTCAATGAATTTAGATTTTATATTAATTTTATTTTACTGATATATTTTTTGAATGTTAAATATATTGATATTTACATTTTTCTCGAATTACTTATCAATCATCATTTGAGGATAAAATACATAGTTATAGTATGGCCCCTTTAAAAATCATTTTATTCCAAATAACTATTTGTCAACTATTATTGTCTAGAAGAATAACTTAAACAAATGTTGTTTACCTATATATTATATACATATAAATGTTTTTCAATGTACTTGTCAATATTCTTTTTAATTAAATAATAATTTGTCAAATATCAATATCTCTTATAGACAATAAAAGGGTTGATTTAAAAAAATATTGATCTTGATACAATCTTATTTATTAGTTGTCGTATGTGTACACCAATCATCAAATGCCAAAAGATATTTAAATAATACAACTTTATTTCTTGAACATTGTCTACTATCATCTGTATGAATTGTTCGAAGAATTAAGAATTTGTAAGATTATTAATATTAGTGAAATATTTTTTGAATGTTAGCGGTATAGATATCTATATTTTGTACTAAAAGAATATGAATAATCATTTGGGGATAAAGAAATTTTCAACATGTAATACGGTTTTTCGAGTTTGATACACAATTATTTTCTTTGAAACTCATCATCTAAACTTCGCAGTAGTTGCTGCCGACATCACTAAAATAGTTGAACTAGATTTCAAAAATGAGTTTGAGAGATTCATGAAAATAAGCTAATTACTTATAGGTATAAGATTTAGAATACTTCTTGAAAATGAAAATAAACTCTTATTATGATTAAAATGGTCAAAATAAGTTTATTTCTGGAGTTCCAGATATCCAAAAATTAAACGATTTGTTCTAGGAATTAAGACAAACATGATTTTAATTTTTAACGACATAATATATTTTTTCCTAATTTCTTATATATTTTTTGATTTTTTTTGCATTGTTAATTAATTTTGCTTACTTCAATTTAAATAATATGAAACATATCAATCAACTAAACTTATAAAATTTTGAAAGTTTTGAAAATTTAAGGCGAGTGATTCCTTATATTGCAGTAAATAATAACTAAAATAATAAATTAGAATTTGAGTTTGGGTTGTTGTCCATTGTTGTACACCAAACATCGTCTCCTTCTACCTGCCAAATGTCATTTATATATAAAAAAATTATTCCTTTAATTTCGTCAACTATCATCATCTATATAAATTGTTCAAAGAATTTAGAATTTGTATGATTTTTACTTCCAATGGAATTTTTTAATACTATCTATATACATACATTTTTCTTTAAGTGTTTATCAATCATCATATGGGAAAAAATTAGTTTGCAACTTATAGTATGACCTTTTTAAAAAAATCATTTTCATGTAATGATTATTTGTCAACTATTATTGTCTTCAAGTTTATGTATAAGGAATATTGTTTACTTATATATTATATACATACATTTTTTTCAAGAGTACTTATCATATTCTTTTTAATTAAGAAATGATTTGTCAACTACCATTGCGTCCTATAGATAATATGCTTCGGGTTGTTGGTTTTAAAAATAAAAAATTGATAGTTATACATTTGTTCTTATCTAGTTGTTGTCCTATGGTGTACAACAATCATCTTGCCCCTTCAACCTGCCAAAAGCTATTCAAATAATACAAATGTATTCCTTTAATTTTGTTTACTATCATCTTCTCTATGAATGGTTCAAAGATTTAAGAAATTATATGATTTACATCATTAGTGGAATTTTTTTTTTAATGTTGACTGGGTAGATATTTATATCTTTTTTTTTTACTAAAAACTTATCAATAATCATTTCGCAATAAAGAATTTTGCAACATGTAATGTGACCCTTTTCAAGTTTGTTACTCAATTTTTTCTTGGAAACTCGACATCTATAATTTTCGGTATTGTAAAGTTACATTCTCAGACATATATCCTACAGTGGAGTATACCATCAAGACGCCATTGCGTGCACAACACGTGAAGGAAAAGTTAAAAATCATTTAAAGTTTGGTGAAAAAGTGCAATAATTTTTTTAACTTTATATGATTTGACGGTCTTGCCCTCATACCCTGCGTACGTGATGGAATCTCGATGGCTTTCCGGATCCTGTGGCTGCATTATTTAGATTCGACAAAGTTTGGGTACTAAGTCTTCGAGAAATAAAAATTACGCATTAATGCAGAAGGGCTATAGTACCCACTTGTCACTTAACTAAACAATTATTTGTCAACATTGCCTACATGAATATGCTTGGCGATTCTTGAATTTTTATATATACATTTTTTTCAAAGTACATATCGATCAACTATCGTTATGTACAAGAATATGCTTGAGGATTTTTGTTTTAAGAAAAAACTTTTCTTTATATATATACATTCTTTTCAAATTACTTATCAATAATATTTCTTAATAAATAAATATTTGTCAACTATCACTGTCTATAATGATATTCTTTTATTTGTTGTTGTTATTTAGATTTGTCCCTTTCACCTACCAAAAGCCATTTAGTATAACAAGATTTATTTGGACTATTTCCAATGCATAAATTATAGGGTTATTGATTTTTTAGCACCTGACCTATAGGCACTTTGCTAATTTGGTATTTGACGTTTCCGAGTTACCAATTTAGTAGTGCTTCACATTTTTTTATAAATTAGTACCTATTCACTTTTAAGGACGAAAATGCCCCCAAGATTTTTTTATTTTTTGTTAAAAAGATAAGTTTTAGTTAGAATTATTAAATTTAAAAAATAAATTTAATTAAGAAATAACTTATTATTATTTAAATGAAATTATCAAATTCTTAATTGTAAAAACTAAAATAATATAAATTATTTTTTTAAATTCAATTAAAAAATTAATTAACAATTAGTATATTAATAAAACAAATTGATATAATTTTCTTATTTACTATCTTAATTTTAATCTTTAAGTTATTAAATTTTCATTTTAATTTTTAAAATTATTTAACTAAACTAATTTTTCTTTCAGACTAATTAAAGTTTAAATTATTTTTATTAATTAACTAGTTTAGCGTAAGTAGTTTTATTTTTTCTAAAAATTCATTAATATTTTTATAAACTTGTTTTTATTTTTATTAATTAACTTAATTAAAATTTTAAATGATTTTATAATTTAAATAAGTATACTCAAAAATTCATTTTGAGTATACTTATATTTCTTGGGGACATTTTCATCCTTAAAAGTGAATAGGTATCAATTTATAAAAAAATGTGAAGTATGAGTACTAAATTGGTAAGTCAGAAATGTCAAGTACCAAACCCGCAATGTGCCTATAGGTCAGGTACTTAAAAAATCAATAACCCTAAATTATATTCGTTACATCCATCTGATCAGAAAAATCATTTTTCTCATCTTGTTTTCTTGGTTTAAAGTATTTTTCAACTCTTTATTAAAACATCAGGAAAAGAATATTCGAAAATATATGATAAAAAAAATTGTTGAAAGTTATACAATTAAGAGTATACAATTGAAGAAAGAATATCACCCTCATACCGGGATTGTTGACAAATGTGTTTTAATAAAACCGAAGGGCAATAGTTGTAACTTTGATACCCCGCGTTTAAATAAAAACGTAAATGTCGATATGATAATTAAGTTTCAAAGTATTATAGTTGGTTAGTGAATTAGTAATTATAATGGTTTTAAAGATAGAATTAAGTGAGATTGATTAATGGTAATAATTGAGATTTTGGAAATGCTTATCTTGCGGATTATTCGTCTTGAATGATTAGTTGGAGATCATTTTAGAGTTGAATGAATTTAATTATTTGTAGATTTTATTATTTTATTGTGGGATTACTATTAAAGTAATTTTTAAGATTCATAGACTTTTTATTTTATTAAAGTTTCTACGTTTAGTTGCTTACTCATTATTAATTAGTGAACTGGATATTTTTATAGATATTAGTATTAAGAGTTTAATAATTTTTTTTAGGCTTGTAGAACAAGCCTAGCACCTTGGACCAAACCCATTTGTTAATTTTAGTATTTAGATCAAAACACCTTAGCCTAATATTTAACCCAAAAACCAAAACCAAAGCCATAGCCCATCAACCCAGTCCGAACATATCCTATCCAGCTGTCAATGTCACGCCCCAATTTACATACCCAATAAAATAGAATAGCGTCCAACAGGGTACAACCCAAATATTCAAACTTAGGCTCGACAAGAGCTATTATCTAAGTACAAATAACAAAAAATAAAAAATACAGCGGAAGCTTATAACTCATGACATACAATTATTTTAGAGTTGTAACTCACCTAACTATTATAAGATAAAATAGTTATATTGATCAGGCGTGGACGAATACGCTCTTCAAACAGAAACTGCTATGTAGAGTCACTCTCGATCCGAAAGCCTTGTATCGATCTCATCGATTTCAAAATATTCGGTCTCTGAAAAGTTTTTATGAAAATCGTGGGGTGAGCTAAACGAGCTCAATGGGTTGGGGTAGAGGAATGCAATATTTGTTTAATGAAAGATTAAGTGTTTCTTTGTGAAAAATACTTAATGTATCTAAAAATATTTATGTATGCATGATAATAATGCACATAAAAATTATTTGCCGTAATGATCAAGAACATATCGCAATTCAATACTGATATATAAATTTCTGATGCTATCAGTGATGCAATGCACATGGTGCAACGGTTAGTCAAATACGGTATTTTACTTTTCAAACAGCCAATAGATATCCCGATTTTTTAAAACAAATAGTGGATATCTTATTTTACAAACAAAGTTATTTTAATATAAACAGTTAGTCAATTAGTTCGTCAGCCCAAAATAAGAAACGTAGGATCAGTGTTGATCGGACACTAATCTGTCCGTTCTCCTTGTTACTTCCAATAACATTTGGCCGAAGCCCTGTCACCTTATCCCTCCCACTAGGCTCGACGTCTCTTTGGCCTGGGCTTTTGCCCCATAGATCGTCATATTCATGAATATACCGTTCTACGACCCAAGTTCTGTCACCGTATCCGGCCCGACCCGAAAATGGGATTAGGCTTATGGGTAGTCAAACAAGGACCACAGGCAACCTGTTCGATCCATTGTCCACCCTACTCAGACGTCAATAGACTCAAACAGTCAATATTTTTGTCAAAGTGACATTTATTTGTTCAAAGGCTGAGTCAAACAGTTACAACAGTTAAAATGCAAGCGAATATGATCATGAATGATATACTTTATGTTTTCTCTAATAAAGAAAATTATCCTGGAAGAACGCAAAATATAATCATAGAATAACCTTATATCGTGAACTTTATGAAAATGATGTATATCGTGAAATTATGCAATTGCTTATTGTTATGAAGTTTATGAAATAACTAATGTCGTGAATTTTATGAAATTACAAGCAAACCTAATTTTTCTTTAGAAAGATGATAATTTGCCCACCTTTGACTCAAATATCGCTTTAATGATGCGCATGCTGCAAATTCTAGTTATCGGGCTCGATCTCGTTCCTGCACTTTATTAGTTTTTACCATTAGATGTCGACCTCGGTTTCTACAGAAGTTCGGGTAATTAAGTAACGGAATTGCGGTTTAACAACATGGTATTAAGAAATCATACTCCAGTTTAATTGCAAAATCGCATACTAATTAATGGTTATTATAATAAATTAAACTTATGAGAATTATACTATACGGTCTGTAGACATTATTCAATCTAGTGTATTGTATGCATATATATATATATATATAAAAGTTTTATTTACATGTTATTAAATAGAAAATTTATAAGAATATAGTTGCAATATTAATTAAATCTGGGTTTTAACATTTAGCTGCACCTATTTTTATCCTTTACTAATTGTTACTAAGGAAAATAGTAATTATTCACATAAAATGTTGCCCAAATCTGAATTTAATTAGATTAAGATATAAATAAAAGACGGTTTAATATTTAAATTTTAATAATCCTAAAAATAGTATTTTAATAAGACTAATGTTTAACAGAAACAACCTTTTAATAGTTATTGGTTATAATTTACATTCTATTTTATTATATCCAAATCCGGTCCAAATTTCAGAGATTCCAATTCTAGGGCAGTAGGTTCTCAAGTTCTCATAACTCAATTAATCATAAAGGGTTATTATTAAATTAGTCTTCATTAAAATTATAATTTATTTCAATATTATACAAAATTACATATTAAACCTTTATAATGAATTACGAATATGTTTTAATAAGAACAATTAACTTCACATCACAATCAACTAAAAATTACCTCTAACCATAAAAAGCAAGAAAATGGCAGATTGATGCTTATGCAAAAGAAAAGAAAAAAAATATACTTTCTTTTTCTTCTTCAAAATTTATTAAAACAAAAGTAATTACCCACCTTTGATTTTAACACCAAAAATCCTTTCAAAACTCCTCCAGTCCTGCAATCCCAAGCTTCCAAAGGTTACTTCTAAGGTTGGATAAGCTATATCCCAAGTTAATTTCAATATTGAACACCAATTCCAACCTCCAGCCAACTTGCAGCTTCTAGTCACAACACTCTTTGCAATTTAACCTCAGTTGGATGCTACTATGTGGGTTGATTGTGAAAGAATTATTTGCTGAGGTTTAAAGTGTAAATATCCGAGGAGAAATTGAGAAAAAGAATCCGCATCCTCCTTCCGACATGTTCGGCCGAGACTTGGAGAGGAAACAAAAAGTTTATTTTCTTGTTTAGGAGTTGTACGGATAAGGATAAAAATGGTTCTTATCTCATATGTGTATATACATATTTTTATAAAAGTGATGGTCAAGTGATGGGGTCAAAAATTGAGTTGATTGACATAAAATGTAATGGGCTTAATTAGAGGGTCGGTTTTCCAAAAAAAAAATGTCGAAATTACATGAGTTATGGATAATAAAGTTAGAGTCCACTAATATAAGATTTAATGAAATACTAATCCAATCACTAAATTAATATTACACTAAATAAAAAAATAGTTAATGATACCAATAACCCTTCACAAAAGTTTCTAAAAATTTAATTATTCTAACAAATAAAGTTGTAGTTAACAATTAATTAAACATTCCGAAAAAATATCTAATCATGCACGTATATAATATGCTAATCAATTGATATTGCTCAATTCTTAAATAAACCAAAAAAAATAATTAAAACTGAACAATGTGTCCGTTCCTTGATTTTCAATAATTCATATTAGATGATCCTCTCCTCTACTAACCACAATACATATTTCACAAATGAACCCAAATATAATGAATTATTCCAAATGTTCAAAATAAATCAATCTTATTTATTTCTAAATAAACTCAAATATTTATCACTTTGATATTTACATTGTTATCCAAATACGGGGTCTCACAGTCAAGCTCTAAATTATCTCACCAACCTTAACATTGAAGCAATCTTCACACATAAAAACACCTCAACAAATATAAAAAAAAGGAACAAGATATGATTCTCTTCCTTATCAGCGGCGCCAACAGGCCACCACCACCAATTGCCGCTGATTTCCATCACCATCTTCCATCATTTTTGTTTTGTCCTTTCTTTAGGTTTTCTCCTTCTTCCCCTACTTTTATGTTGTTCAGTTTTTTTTCTTCTTCTAAAAATATCTCCAAAAATACATTACTTTGTTGTTTGGCCCGAGTCTTTAAGGTTGAGGAAGTCGGTGGCGGAACTAAAGGAAGACGGCCAGCCAGTAAATGCCTCCTAGACCCATAGATTGAACAAAGCTCTACACAAAGTGGGTAAATGATTAATTTATTTTGACAAATTTTGAAGAAAAAGAAACTATTTTCTTATTATACTTTGCATCAGTATCAACCTCTCCTCTTTTGCTTTCATGATTAAAAAGGTAATTTTGGTGATTGTAATGTGAAATTAAGTCTTTCTTAATACATATCTATCTAAATAACGTTATTCATTATTGAAGGATAAATCTCTATTAGGTACATCTTGGACTAACTTAAATTTTGATTTGAGACTAATTGAATAGTAACCCAGTATTATTAATTAGATTTTGGAAACAAAAAAAAAGGAAAAAGTTTGAGCACCCATAGGACTGGGATTGCAATTTCTAACTTTTGGACACATTTATCATTTTTCTAAAGAAATTTAGGTTTGCTTGTAATTTCATGAATTTCACGACATTAACTATTCCTGAACTTCACGACATTAAGCATATGCATAATTTCACGATATACATTATTTTCACGAAGTTCACAATATAAGATGGTTCTATTATTATATTTTGTGTTTCTTCCAAAATAATTTCGTTTATTAAAGGAAACATAAAGTATATCATTTATGGTGTCAAATTACATATTCATTTGCATTTTAACCATTGCAACTGCTTGACTTGGCCTTTGGCCTAAAAAAATGTCACTTTGACAAAAATATTGACTGACTGAGTCCATTGCGGTGTGGGTAGGTTAGACAATGGATCGAACAGGTTGCATGTGGTCCTTGTTTGACTACCCATATACCTAATCCCATTTTCGGGTCGGGCCGGAGACGGCGGCAGAACTTGGGTCGTAGAACGGTATATTCATGAATATGACGATCTCGGGCAAAAGCCCAGGCGATGAGACGTCGAGCTTTAGTGGGAGGGATAAGGTGCAGGGCTTGCCAAATATTATTGGAAGTAACAAGGAGAACGGACAGGATCAGTGTCCGATCAACATCGATCCTACGTTTCTTATTTCGGGCTGACGAACTAATTGATTAACTGTTTATATTTTATTTTAAAATAAGATATCCCCTATTTGTTTTAAAAATCGGGATGTCCATTGGCTGTTTGAAAATTAAAAATGTTTACCGTACATGACTAACTGTTGTACAATATGCATTACATCATTGATAGCATCAAAAATTAATATATCATTATTGAATTGCGATATGTTCTTGATCATTACGGCAAATAATTCTCATGTGCATCATTTTCATGCATACATAAATATTTTCAGGCGCACTAAGTACTTTCTCAAAGAAACTTCATCACTTTCGTTAAACAAATATTGCATTCCTCTACCCCAACCCATTGAGCTCGTTTAGCTCACCCCACAATTTTCATAAAAAAATTTCAGACACGAGACTGACACGAGACTTCTAGCTCAGAGTTGACTCTACATAGCGATTTATGCACGAAGAGCTTATCCGTCGATTCTTGAACAATATAACTATTTTATCCTGTAATAGTTTGGTGAGTTACAACTATATTATAATTATGCGGTATAATTTTTAGATTTTACTGTATTTATATTTTTTAGTTATTAGTACTTAGATAATAGCTCTTGATGAGCCTAAGATTTGAACATTTGGGTTGTACCCTATTGGATGGTATTCAATTTTATTGGGTATGTAAAATGGGACGTGACAGTAACGCCCCGATTTGCAAATATATTTGAAAGTTATTTTTCTTTTAGGCGTTACTATTTTAGAAAATTTACGAGTTGAAATCCAAATTATTTTATTATCATTTTTATAACAAAATAGGAATCAAGTTTCTCCAAACCGACATTAAATATTCCTTTAAGATCTTAACACCAACAACCAGTAATTCACATAAACTCCGCGCTCAAAGACGCAACTTTATCATAAATAAGCAGCGAAAGTAGTTTCAACACAAGTTTTGACTCACAACTCGACACATTACTTTTACAAAATGTAAATAAGCCTACATTTAATTTAAACATAAAATTAACTTCTTACATAAAAAATAAAAGAAAATGGGGATCTTGGAATTATTAAGAAATTGTGGAGCCCAGGTCGCCATATATACTTTTCCCTGTATCTGAAAATGTTAAATAGTATTGGGGTGAGTGTTTCGCACTACACTCAGTGGGGTACACTTTAAGCGACTGCATAATTAATTACAAATAGCAGAGATGCATCATATGTTGCATTTGTACGGACAAGCCGTAACTTTGTAATATGTACGAGCTCATAATGTGAAGGTCACCACAACACATACATATGTAACAAGTACGGTAAAACCGCAACATGGGATTAATGCAAAATATACTAATCATGAATAATTAAACAGTTAACTTGCATTGAATAGCAATATTACACGGTTAAATGTAAAAATAACCCCATCTTTATGCAGTATACGAAAAATATGAATGTGGATGATCTCGTAAAGCTTTTTGGATTCAGCTACACCGCACCAACCATACCCTTTCTCATTCCTATTCTTTCTCTTTTCTTCTATTTCCTATGTTTTCTTACTTTCTTATTTTGTGCACTCTAATTATTATTTCCTATATATTCGTGTGTGTTGATTTCCATCATGAGATATGCTATGTACATATATATAACCATTAGGCGATTGTGTGCAAATATATATATAATAAGTAACTTAGTAACAGAATGTAGAGAGAAGAATTGTAGGGAGAATCATAATTTGTATATTAATCTGAATGTGTGCTAGTAGGTATATATATACAAGTGGGATAAGAGGAAGAGTACTGTGGAATGACAACTACCAGACTTAACTAACTCTCAACAGTAAAGATAACAAACTAACAAACTTCTAACTGCTTACGGTTACTGTTCATATATTCCAATATTCCCCCTGCTGCATCTTTGAGGAACATAGGTGATTTAATCGAGAGTTTTTCACACAACATTTTGAACCTTGAGGGAGAGAGTGGTTTAGTAAACAAGTCAGCTGGTTGATCTTCTGAGGGGATGAACCGCACTTCAATTTCCTTTTCAATAATCTTCTGCCGAACGAAGTGTACATCGATTTCAATGTGTTTAGTACGAGCGTGGAACACGGGATTCTCAGCCATTGCAGCAGCACTTTGATTGTCACACCATAGGATAGAAGGAGATTCAATGACAACCCCCAGTTCTTTAAGGAGAGAATGTAACCAAACAATATCTGTAGTTGTGTCAGCCAACGAACGGTACTCGGACTCTGCACTGCTGCGTGAAACCACGGACTGCTTCTTCGAACTCCAAGTCAACAAATTTTTGCCCAAGAAAATACAATGCCCCCCAGTGGATTTCCTATCATCTAAATTACTTGCCCAATCAGCATCGGAATAGGCCTCAAGCTACAGCCTAGATGTAGGAAAGAAAGTCAGGCCCAAATCACTAGTACCCTTTAGATACCTCAGCAAGTGTTTGCAGGCACTCCAATGATTGACAGTGGGAGAATGTAGATATTGACTGAGTCTATTTACAGCAAAAGAAATGTCAGGCCTGGTAACAGTCAGGTGCTCCTATACACAGTTGGATGATCAAAAGTTGTACTATCCCCAAGTGACAATTTTTGAGTTGGACTGAGAGGTGTAGAAGTTGGTTTACAATTGCTCATATTGGTTTTAACCAACAAATCTGAGATGTATTTTCCCTGAGTAAGTACTAAACCAGCAGTTGTCCTGGTAACCTCCAAACCAAGAAAATAGCCAACCTCCCCCATGGTTTTTAAGGCAAATTGTTGGCCAAGAAGACTGATCAATGTACTGATTTCTGCATTACTATCACCAGTTATAAGAATATCATCTACATATATGAGTACAAGAAGAAGTTGCCCCCTGCTTCTCTTGAAAAACAAAGAATTATCTGAAACTGAACTAGAGAATCCATCACTGATCAAAAACTGTTTGAGTTTATTGAACCAAGCTCTAGGAGCTTGTTTTAGGCCGTAAAGAGACTTATTTAACTTGCAAACATATGTGGGATGTGCAGTGTCAACAAAACCTTCAGGCTGACACATATAAACTGTCTCCTTTAACTCCCCATTTAGAAATGCATTGTTGACATCAATCTGCTGTATACTCCACCCCTTTGTAACAGCCAATGTGAGTGCAAGCTTGTTGTGCAAGAGCTTAATGAGGGCTAAAAGTTTCAAAGTAATCCATGTCTGCTGTTTGCTCAAAACCCCTAGCAACAAGCCTTGCTTTAAACCTGTCAATTGATCCATCTTGTTTCTGTTTTACCTTAAACACCCACTTGTTGGTAATCACATTCATATTTGGACTAAGAGGTACCAATGTCCAAGTATTTTTCTCAATTAAAGCATCAAATTCAACTTTCATCGCCTCCTTCCATCTTGGATCAGACAAAGCTTGAGAGACAGTAGTAGGCTCTAAATTAGGAGAAGGAGTAGAAGAAGCAAGAAGTATTTTAGGTTTGGAGATGCCAAGTTTGGACCTAGTGACCATAGGGTGAGTAGAGATGGAAGAAATGGTATGAGGAGCAGGAATAGGGGAGGCAGACTGAGAGGAGGATGAAGAACCTGCAGGGATGGAAGCATCTGCAGAAGAAGAGGGAGAGGAAACAGGAGGGAGTTGCACATGTAATTGAATGCCAGGAAGAGAATGAGAGGAGGTAGTAGAAGAAGAGGTGGAAATAGAAGGAGAGGACACAGGAAGAGTTGGGGGAGAAAAAGGTATAGAAGATGTGCTAGATGAGGGTAATGCAGTGTGGGAAGTGAATAACTCAGTGTAAGGAAATTGTGATTCATTAAACTCAACTGAGCTTGCAATGTAAATCCTCCCTGTGACATCCAGACACTTATAGCCCTTATGAGATTGAGTATCCCGAGAAAAACACACTTGGAGGTCCCTGTATTGAAACTTGTGATTGTGATAGGGTCTAAGAAAGGAAAACATGAGCAACCAAACACTTTCAAGAAGAGATAGTCAGGTTTAGATTTGAACAATTTTTGATATGGAGAAGAGTAGTGTAAGACAACAGAAGGGAGTCTATTTATAAGAAAGACAGCAGAAGAAAATGCATGCCACCAATATTTCAGAGGCAAGCTAGCCTGTGCAAGCAAAGAGAGTCCCATTTCTACTATGTGTAAATGTTTTCTCTCAGCTCTCCCATGTTGTTGATGTGTATGAGGGCATGGATGACGAAACCGAACACCCAAACTTTTAAGAAAGGGAACCAAAGACCTATACTCTCCCCCCCAATCTGTTTGTAGACATTTTATCTTGGTATTGAATTGTCTTTCAATGAAAGTATTAAAGTGAACAAAGGTGTTGTGAGCTTCAGATTTGAGTTTCAGAGGGAAGATCCATGTGTAACGGGTGTAGTCATCAACAAAATGAATATAGTATCTGTATCCTTCTACAGATGACACAGAAGAGGGCCCCCAAAGGTCAGAATGAACCAGTTGAAAAGGAGCTGTTGTTTTGGAAGGTAGAGATGTGTAGTGTTTTTGATGCATTTTTCCTAATTTACATGCATCTGTAATTGAAAAGCAGCAAATTGAGGAGTTTTATTGATAGCTTTCAGTACATGAGACAAAACAACATGAGATGGATGACCAAGCTTTCTATGCCATACATTGATGTCTGAATTACAATGTAATGAAGAAGAACTTTTATTACATGAATGTGAAGAGCTTACAGCTGAAAAAATTTGTGAAGGTACAGAAGTACAAGGAGCAGATGAAGAAGCTGCAGAAGTCATTGAAGTATGTCTAAGATGAGACAGATCAAGCTGGTACAGGCCTCCCTTAAGTGCTCCTTTCAGCAGAGTTTTGGAAGTTTGGAGGTCCTTGACAAGGCAACAATTATGATAAAACTCGATTAGCACATTGTTGTCCTTGGTAAACTGAGATATACTGAGTAGGTTTTTGGTGATGTGAGGCACATAGAAATGTTATTTAGAAGTAAAGAAGGAGAAGAAGAGATGAAGATAAATGAGATGAACCAATATGTGAAATAGGAAGTTTAGAGCCATTACCAACTACAAGCATGCGGACCTTGATAGGTGGATTTGAGTGAAAGATTGTCTAAAATCAGTGTAACATCGCGCATTGCCCCACTATCAAAATACCGGTTAGGATCCATGAGATGATGATGGACTAGAAAGCAGATAGATTTGCCCAGGGGAGCACCATAACCACCACCATTTTGATTAAACTCAGGTCCAGTGAATTAACATCAAACCTTTTGTAACATTTAAGAGCCACATGACCTGTTTTCCAGCACAACTGACATTTAGGCTTGTTATTGTTCCTGAATGTACCTCCATTTCGGCCACCACAACCTCTTCCACGAGTAAAACGACCTCCACCTCGTGGATAGGAAAGAGAAAAACCATACGCAGCATTTGCGCACACTGCTTTGTTATCAGGTGGATTACCAAGAATGGATTCATGTCCATTATGAGATCCATGAGACACATTTAAAACAGAGGATGAAGAGGAAAACTGAGAATTAACATGACTTTGGAGACGCATCTCATGAGTGCGTAAGATGAATTGTACCTCTTGTAGACTTTGGACTCGCACTCACGGTAGTAAGATTGACAATCACTGATTCATAGTCAGTACCAAGTCCTCCAAGAATATATAACACCAATTCATCATCATCAATGATGTGTCCAGCAGAGTTTAAATCATCAGCCAACGATTTCATCTTGAGAATGTACGAATCAACAGTGAGATCTCCTTTTTTCATGGTTTGCAACATGAAACGAAGTTGTAGAGCACGAGCCTTGGATTGTGACTGAAACAATTTGTCGAATACAAACCAGACTTCAGCAGCAGTTGAACATCGATTGACATGACCAAGCATGGCCTCACTGATGGAGCTGAGCATCCAGCTGAGAAGATACTGATCTTTTCGCATCCAATTCACAAATTCTGGATTGATACTAACATCGGAACCAGCAGAAGTGGTCGGAGAGGAAGATGACAAGTATTTCGGTGGAGCAGAAATAGTTCCAAACAAGTATCCTTCAAAACCATGCGCACGAACCGTGGAGAGCACCTGTGCCTTCCAAAACGTGTAATTATTGCGATCTAGGCGCAAAATAATCGGTGTGAAATGAGGAAGAGAAGTAACGGTGGACATCGAGGAAGTATCCATGGCGGGGGAGAAAAAAAAAATTCACCGGAGAAATCTATCGGAGCACAGGCGGAGAGCTCTGGCTCTGATACCATAACAGAATGTAGAGAGAAGAATTGTAGGGAGAATCATAACTTGTATATTAATCTGAATGTGTGCTAGTAGGTATATATATACAAGTGGGATAAGAGGAAGAGTACTGTGGAATGACAACTACCAGACTTAACTAACTCTCAACAGTAAAGATAACAAACTAACAAACTTCTAACTGCTTACGGTTACTGTTCATATATTCCAATACTTAGTGACTAAACTAACCAAATTTGCCAGATAGTTTTCTTCCATGCAAAGGAGTTAACATAATTGGTTGCATGACTAACATAGGTATCACAGTTGTGCATGCATGTGTGTCTTCTTAGTAATGGATTACTGTCCATTCATCTTTATCTTACAACTGAAGAGTTTATATAATTTACAGCCCTCCACGTGTTAAACATATATTTATACACACATGTACTTTATTCATACAATATGCAAACGTAAAAGTACTATATATTTTATACTTATACATTATATATAAGTCTATATATATAATGTATTATACACGTAAGTATATGTATGTATATCTAATTCACAAATCAGACATGTTCATATATATATATATATATGTATATATGTATATAACGTGTTCGTGAGTGTTGTGTATATAAACTTTATGTTTAGTAATTATTTAGAAGTTACTCAATTGTTTTAAATTATAATTTAGCCCTCCTTATTTATTATATATATATATATTATAGTCCCTCCATGTTTTTTTTATATTATTCCTTCTAATTAATAAAATTAAACATCTTCTAATTAATAAAATAAAAACATAAAATGCCATTTTAATGCCCATAATTTTAATATTTTGGTCAAATGATTATTTTGAGATTTGGGGTATTACATTCTTCCCTCCTTAAAAAAAATTCGTCCTCGAAATTTATTATACCTTATGAGCTCTAGATACTTATCCCTTATCTAATCCAATATTATCAAAAGATCGGCCAACTCTTAGGGTTTTACATATGGTATGCCTTGTATAACTTTCAAATCCTATCTAGCCCAAAACTTTCGAGTAGCATTCTTATAAAATCATAACCACTTTATGGAATCTTTAAAATAAATATCCCAATAATAAGAGTTCATAGCATTTATTTGATTAAAATTCACCAAATGCAAAAATCCGTCCTATTACCTTAGATAACATAAAACCTTAAACATATCATTTAGTTGAGATCATTATTTCGCTTGCTCATGAATTCAAGATGATATACACTTGTAGAAAATAACTATGTTCCCAATATTATTTGCAAACTCTTTTCCATCAAACTTTTGAAACACTACTATTATTTCGTGACATTTAATTATTGTTCGTTTCTCTTTAGGCAAAGGTAAACCCAAAAATGCATCAAGATTTTATACATTAAAATATACCAATAACCAGTACACTTGTCATCGATTTTTCACATTTTCCATAGATTGACACGTTTGTTAGTCCTGATAAGCCCCTCAAATAGTACATTCACTTTTATAGTATATGTCCAATCTTATAGACACATCCTTACTCTCAAAATCACATCACACAAAATAGTCTGTTGACAATCTAACTTTCAAATCACAATTAAGATCAAACATCAAATAATATATCATCCAAATATTTCTGACTGTAATTCGTAGTCACTATCCCGACTTCCACACCATCATTATATTCATATATCAACCAAATGTTTATCTCAAAAATCCACAAATGATAAACTTCTGAAACTATGCATGTCGCATATATATTGATCAGACATCTTAGACTATTAAAGTCCCAAAGTAACGTCAGAAAATCCACATAATCCAAATAAGACCAATCCACATTTTTCATAAGTCTCATTCATATAAGTTAACACGTGTCTCACATGTATCATGATTAATACTCAAAACAGAAATACAAGCGTCAAATCTTACTCTACTCGAGTACAAACATCCATCAATCATCATGCTTAACTAATAATCCATGTATATCTCAAATACATATAACCTCGTACAGATAAGTCACTAATCTAATCGTTAGTAATACCAATAATATATAAATCAAATTCCTGGTCTAACAAGATCGAAAAAAAACATCTAGGTCATTCATATTCAACACATTGATCAATTTTAATTATAATATCTCGCAAAAGTCAAGTTGCACAAAAGTAAGTAAATCAAAATATCAGATCTTATCATAGTATATTATAACATAATATTCATACGATAGCTATTATTGTTACATCATCAAGATAATTCTTCTAAGGCATCATTAGCGGTGAATAGTCCATACTTCATCTAGTACATACATAATAACGTCCTCAAAGTAACAGTACAAAAGCCAAAGATTAGACTAAAGTTCATCGTGATCACATCTTAGCGCACTAGTTCTCTAGAGCTTATATGTCATGGCGTGTAGTGAAGTTTATAAAATCATGATGCATATGTCATATGAAAACCTTTTTATGAAAGGTAAATCCATGTACTTTGTGTGAAATATGTCATGAAATAATAATTTTACAATCATGAGCATATTTGAATGTATCATGGTGTGAGCAGACACGCTCCTTGCTGACGAAATTATGTCTCACACGTTGGCCAGACGCGGACAAAATTATATCAAACCAGCAGAATTAGAGTCTGAGAGTTTGCAAAGACCCGACCATGTCTGTTCATCACATGCTGAATATGTAAAATACATAACAATTATGAAATCATCGTAAGAATGTAGGATTAAAATCCTCATTTGAAACATAGCCTTACATATCACATGTTCATCGTGAAATATAACATACCATGTCATACCATGGGAGACATAGTCTCCACCATAAGTTGTACATGTAACATGGCTTGAGATTGTAGAACATGTGAGTTTTCATGTGAAATCATAGTCATGTAATGCATGTCTTTCAAGGCTTAGTATAACATGTCGACTTTGGGCCATGATTGCTCCAAAATTCACTCTTTTAGAAATATTATTGTCTCAACAAGTCTCGATAATTGAAATCTCATTTTGTACTATGAAATCATTGTTATAAAGTTTTAGACTCGCAAGACACTTGGAAAACAAAACCTCATATCATGTTCATAAGTATTATGAAAGAAGTTTAAACGCACACAACTCAGAAAAACGGAAATTTAATTTGTACACGTTTCGCTAAATGATAAGTCGAATCACACCTAACATTATTCTTATTTAAAAAAATTTTGACTCAAAAGACTATCTGAACACAATAAGTAATTTGACTCTACGATTTTGGAATAAATGACCCAAATTCGTGTTTTTAACCAAACAATAATAACAAGGTCCGAGACCTTGCTCTCATACCACTCTGTAACGCCCCAATTTGCAAATATATTTGAAAGTTATTTTTCTTTTAGGCGTTACTATTTTAGAAAATTTACGAGTTGAAATCCAAATTATTTTATTATCATTTTTATAACAAAATAGGAATCAAGTTTCTCCAAACCGACATTTAATATTCCTTTAATATCTTAACACCAACAACCAGTAATTCACATAAACTCAGCGCTCAAAGACGCAACTTTATCATAAATAAGCAGCGAAAGTAGTTTCAACACAAGTTTTGACTCACAACTCGACACATTACTTTTACAAAATGTAAATAAGCCTACATTTAATTTAAACATAAAATTAACTTCTTACATAAAAAATAAAAGAAAATGGGGATCTTGGAATTATTAAGAAATTGTGGAGCCCAGGTCGCCATATATACTTTTCCCTGTATCTGAAAATGTTAAATAGTATTGGGGTGAGTGTTTCGCACTACACTCAGTGGGGTACACTTTAAGCGACTGCATAATTAATTACAAATAGCAGAGATGCATCATACGTTGGATTTGTACGGACAAGCCATAACTTTGTAATATGTACGAGCTCATAATGTGAAGTGATGGTCACCACAACACATACATATGTAACAAGTACGGTAAAACCGCAACATGGGATTAATGCAAAACATACTAATCATGATTAATTAAACAATTAACTTGCATTGAATAGCAATATTACACGGTTAAGTGTAAAAGTAACCCCATCTTTATGCAGTGTACGAAAAATATGAATGTTGATGATGTTGGGAAATTTATTGTTTAGATTTTGATGAATGCCATGTAAAACTTAGACTAGAAAGTTGGCACCCCATTTTCCTTATAATTTGCATTGTAATAGATAGGGCTGTATAAGCTGAGTGAAGTCACTATGGTGGATATACAAGAAGTCACCAAGATCGAATCAAGACTCATTGTGAAACAACTGAGTATGGCATGGAGGAGAAGTCTATAACTCGACTGAAGGAGTATCAGCTGGGATATAGCTGTGTGAAGTGTCAGTCAAGTCAACTCAAGAAGCCAAATCTCAAGTTGAAGTGACATATGAGTCATCCATTGATTGGAAGCTAACTCGAAGTCACCTGGGGAAGTTAGAGAACTGCAGTCAAGTCAAGACAACTGAAAAGAATCCGTTGCACAGAAGTCAAGAAGCTTACTTAAATAAGTAATACTTCCATGTTGCCATGTCTTAAAGTGTTCAGTCCCATAAGCGTGTAAAATGAATAAACCAATGGGAAGCACTGCACCTCGTGTCAGACTATGAAAAGCTAAACATTCATTTAATACGAGGAAATGTCAACATCAAGGACTGCAACAAGACAAGCCAATGAACATAAGTGACTTTTGAAAATCAGTCTATCTCTTCAACAAGCAGATTTTTGAAAGTTCACTATGAAAGGCTGAGGAATCTCATTGAGAGAAGGTTACCTAAACCACGAACATTCAAGCAATTATTAAGAACTGTAACCTACAATTTATTCTCAAGTTATTCAAGCAAAATCCTCAAGCCTAACTATCGAAGGAAATCGATCCAACACCAAGCTGTGAAGGAAAGACAACTTCAAACTGTTGAAGAGGAAGCTTTTGAAGAATCAAAAGGGGTCTACATTCCAAGGAGGATTGTAGAAAGGTTCAAGGTCGAACCAGTCTCAAGTTATTGGAGGGCTTCGTGATCAAATCCAAGAAGCTTGAAAAAGTGAGCTGAAGTAGCAAGGCAGCTGCCCTATGAAGAAGCTGAGTCGGACGAGAAGCCGGTTTGTGTGACCAAGGCATCTCAGATCGAGTCCCAAAGGATCAAGTCAGCTGTGTGATCAAGACTTGTATCTGGACTGATAACCACTTTGTACTCTGATCAATACTTAGTGGATTCCTCCAGGAGTTGGAGAAGTGAGGAGCAGAAGAATTACCCATCTTCGAACCTCTATAAAAATTATTGTGTCATTTACTTTTCAGCATTTTTATTTCTGCATATCATTTTATATCTACTTATAATTTGCTATCCAACTGATAATTTACAAAGTGCTAAAACCAAGTGTTAAAACAAACTTAAACCAAATTCAAGGGTGTTAAGTCTTCCGCTGAAAATGTCATCACAACCAAGTTAAGGTTTAGACTAAACAACTAAGTTATTCTATAACCAGCTCAATCGAGTCTGTTGAGTGGCTAACTCTGCTGGTTAACTAACTTAGTTGTCCCTCAAGGACTTAGCTGTGAAATTAACTTTGTATTATTTTAAAAGGACTAAAATCGAAAAGTTGGTAAGGTTTATTCAACCCTCCCTTCTAAACCTTACTCACACCCCTTGAGACCTACAGATCATCTCGTAAAGCTTTTTAGATTCAACTACACCGCCCCAAACATTCCCTTTCTCATTCCTATTCTTTCTCTTTTCTTCTATTTCCTCTGTTTTCTTACATTCTTATTTTGTGCACTCTAATTCTTATTTCCTATATATTCGTGTGTGTTGATTTCCATCATGAGATATGCTATGTACATATATATACACCAACCATTAGGCGGTTGTGTGTAAATATATATATAATAAGTAACTTAGTGACTAAACTAACCAAATTTGCCAGATAGTTTTCTTCCATGCAAAGGAGTTAACATAATTGGTTGCATGCCTAACATAGGTATCACAGTTGTGCATGCATGTGTGTCTTCTTAGTAATGGATTATTGTCCATTCATGTTTATCTTACAACTGAAGAGTTTATATAATTTACAGCCCTCTACGTGTTTAACATATATTTATACACACATGTACTTTATTCATACAATATGCAAACGTAAGAGTACTATATATTTTATACTTATACATTATATATAAGTCTATATATATATAATTTATTATACACGTAAGTATATGTGTGTATATCTAATTCACAAATCAGACATGTTCATATATATATGTATATATGTATATAACGTGTTTGTGACTGTTGTGTATATAAACTTTATGTTTAGTAATTATGTAGAAGTTCCTCAATTTTTTTAAATTATAATTTAGCCCTCTTTATTTATTTTATATATATAAATATATATATTATAGTCCCCCCATGTTTTTTTAATATTATCGCTTCTAATTAATAACATAAAACACCTTCTAATTAATAAAATAAAAACATAAAATGCCATTTTAATGCTCATCATTTTAATATTTTGGTCAAATGAGTATTTTGAGATTTCGGGTATTACAATAGTTTCATGCTCTCTTGTTCTATATGCTTTTTCAACAACAGTTACTTATGTCTCTTCACGTACGCATATACACAAAGTAATTAAATTAAAAATAGTAAATCATGTATAAATGGTATGGATAGTTACCATTTTAAAAAATTCACTGTATCGAATCATTAATAAAGATCAAACTTTAGACTAGCATGCCAATTGAGCTCAGTGTAAAACTATATTCTATAAAATCGACAAAGCCGAAAATTAAACTGTGGAACGACAATAATTTTTCCTAATGTTGGAATATTTTTTGAAATTTAATAATAATTAAGATCAAAGCATAATAAATGTATTATCTCTGGTAAGGATCAAGAATCATTTATTTTTTGGCCAATCGAGTGCTAGCCTAGTGGAGTAGGGTGACTTATTTATGAATTTCAGCCTTGGTCCTTGGACATGTAATATATTGGTGGGGTTTCTTATATTTCGTTTTTTAGAGAAAGGAGAAATTAGTATTTTGTACATTTAGCGACCTAATTTTTGTTTTTTTGGCATGTAACAACCTCTATTTTATGGATTTTGTAACTAATTAACCACCTCCAGCCAACCACACTTTAATATCCCAGGTATATTACAATATGATAAAACTTAATAACATTACACCACAATTTTTATCAATCATCTAATATATATCTCAACTTTTCTTGTAAATGTTTTCATAATTGAATCCCAAGAAATATAATTTAATTACAAGTTTGTTTCTTTAGGTTTTGCACAGTAGGGTACAATATTTTGTGAATAAAATATGTGGGATATGTGTGTGCCATATGATGCATGTATTTTGTTATGCAGTTGACAATTTCATTGGGTTAAACAAATTTTAACAGAGGACAAAAATCAAATTTCATTGCTTCCACGCAAAACACTTAAGAAGACTAAAAAAAGAAAAATGGAGCATTAATATATATGATTCATGCTTTGCATTCACAAACATAAAACTTATGATTTTAAGCTGTAATTATTAAAATAGTCTATCAACAATAGCATTGATACATGTGAATGCTTTTTATTAAGCAATATGGATTGACAATTTATCAATCCAGGTCACAATGTCCATGGTCAACTTCGAAGTAGCCGCAACCTACAATATGGCAAACATTATCCTTGATACAAGCAACAAAATCTTCACATGCAGCTTGGAGTAGCTTTCTTGGTGACAATATTATCGACGTCATTCCTGCACCTTCCACCACTGCAACCGCTTCAACGTGTGTAAAACATCACATATATATATATATTTATATATCACCATGTTTTTCTAACTACAAATAAATATATATAAACAAGTGTAAATATATATAAATATATAAACACATCATATATATATATATATCTTCATGCTTTTTCTATTTTATTGGTCACATGAATACTAATTAATTTGTACTAATTAATGTAACATTAGCAATGTGTAATCATGCACAACAATATGATTAGTTTTAATAATTTATACTAATTTGGTAAACTAATATCCTAATGGAAGACATGTTTGTTGGGCCAAAATAAAAAAGTGAATGACAAAAGCACATATTTTCCAACTCAAAACAACAAAAGAAATGAAAAAAGAAAAAAAAGGAAGAAATGAAAAAAGAAAGAGTAGACCATAAATACAAATATTGTACAGTGGAGTTTCATTGTAACTATATAAAAATAACAAAACTATGATATCGAATATTTTTCCTAGGATAATGAGAAATCAAATATAGGATAGCTTGGATAACATTAATTGTTTTTCTGAAAAGTTGTTCATTTTCAAATTTTCAGGATAAACTTTTCCATATTTTTTAATCTTCAATCTTCTTAAATTTAATATTGTTATACTTTGTAACCTTTATTGTTATAGAAATTATTTTTGTCTGCTCGTGGCCCCATGGAGTAGGATTAGTTAATCCAAACCACGTTAATATCATTGTGTTATTTAATTTTGGTTGTGCAGAATTATCAGAATAAACCTAATAATTTCGCACCAAATTATAACATATCTCATTTCCAGTATTTATAGCATTGAATATACTTGAAAAAGGATCATAACACATGTTGCAAGACTTTTTTTATTTAATTATTTTAAATAAATAATTATTTGTCAACTACCATTGTCCACAAGAATATGCTCGAGGATTGTTCTTTTTAATATATATATATATATATATATATAAACACACACTAATCGTTTTGATTAAATAACTATTAACAAAAATATGTTTAAGGATTATTTTTTACTTATATTTACATATATATGTTTTTACAAAATTCTTATCAATAATTATTTTAATTAAATAATTATTTGTCAACTATCACTGTCTCATGTGAACAATATACTTGGGGTTGTTGGTTTTAGAAAAAAATCTTTATTATATATAGTGATAATAGTACATTTGTTATCATATAGTGGTTGTCCTATAATGTACACCAATCATCATGCCCCTTCAACCTTCGAAAAGCTATTTAAATATAACAATTTTGTTCCGTTAACTTTGTTCAATGTCATTATATGTATGAATGGTTCTAATAACTAATAACTTGAATGATTTTTATTTTAATGGTATAATTTTTAAATATTATCTATCCATATATATAGATGTTTACATTTTTTTATAAAATACATATTAGTAATCATTTTGGGGTAAAAAAAAATCAACCAGCATTATGAAATTTTTGCGAGTTTGGTACTTAAATTTTTTCTTGATAACTCAGCATCTAAACTTCGCGGGATTGTAATAATGCACATGCAATACATATTTACATATATCATGCAAGTTTCAAATTACTACATGTAATGTTTACAAGATTATTTGTGTTTTTCTAAAGAATTTTCCACCCACCTTTGGTAGTCTTGTTGGTGAGTCTAGAAATGACACTTTCTTTTCTACCTCTTGGAAATTCGATCGCAACACCTCAAGACAGCCCCTAAGTGTCAAATTTTCCAGAATTTGGAGTGAGGATTTGAAGAATTTGAGGTACAAAGGAAGATATTAGAGTAAAGGTCAAGAAACCTACACTTGTTTTCTTGAGTTCCAAGGTCAGCCCCTATTTCCACAATAAAACCATATCTTGATGTTAAAATTTGAAATCAAAAGAGAAAAGAAAAATGTAGTACTAAACCACAATTCTTACCTTGTTTTCTTGTTTTCTGGAAATGGCTTGAAGGTCATCTTCAAGTTTATGATCAAGTCTTGATTTCCTTAAGCTCTTCAAATATGAACTTCTAGGTATACCTCAAAAAAGAAAAATTCACCAAGTTAGTAGATGAAGGGGATATGCTTAGAGATTTTAAGTAATGGTATTTATATTTTTTTTTTCCAAAAATTATGATAATTGGTGTAAAATATCAATTCCCAAAATTAATAGTAATTCCCACAATCACTTATGAGTCTCATAATCACTTATTCTAAATCAAACTCTTTTTCCTATATGATATATATCACTTAGTAAAATAAGTCATCTAATATATTGAGTATCTAATAATTGTGTTGTGTCATCACTTATTATCCAAGGTACTAAATACAAGTGATATATCTACTACTTAAATTAAGTAGTAAGTAATTTAATAAAATCAAGTATGAAACACTTGATATTTCAATATAGAAGTTGGATTTTTTAATAAAATAAACCTCAAGTGCTATTGTTTGGAAAAATAGAAATTTTTACTAAATGAGTTTTCAAGACAAAGATATTGTAGCTTTAAAATACTAATTTAGTAGTAGATAGTTTTCAAAGATCATAAGGATGAAAAGATTTATTCGTAAGGCACAAAATCATATTTCTTTGAAATAATTTCAAGCACTACTATATTATTTGAACATAGATAAGCGATGTTAAATCCATTAACATAATACGTTGCAAAATAATTGGTAAATATATGAATAATATATCGGAATATTTAAATGTTGTATCGGAAAAATATTCGCGATCGTGTCGTCTACGGTTGAACAATCGGGGGCCTCACATCTTTCCCTCCTTAAAGGAATTTGGTCCCCGAATTCTCTTCTGAATTAATTCCTTTCAAATTCTAGACGAGATTCTTACTTATTGTATCTATTTATGAAGGATCTATCATAACCTCAATATCAAAATTTAGGCGGCCTAGAGGCACTCGTATCTGATCCAAGTTCACATCAGTCAACTTCCAATAATCATTCTGCAAAAATATCTCTAACAACCTTAGTGATACTCAAAATTGTCTTCTCATTATCGCGTAATAGACAATATTCGTAGTACCCTATTCATGTGATCCGTAGGATTTGCATCACTATTCGTTTATCACTTAACTAATCATTTTTTCCCCAGAAAGTGGTACTCATAATAATAGTCTTGATTTAACTAAATAGTCGACACTTATTCATATCGTCGTATCTTTCCTTGAACAATTGATAGTATATTCATTGCTAAAAATACAAGGTCAACCCAAAATTTCCATCCACCCATATATGATAGTCAAGATCTCATCAATCATTAAATAAGTCATTTCTAAAGTTGTAATCATATGAGTCGCTCCGACTAAAAGCTTGATAGCAATCTCAATTTTCCATATCAATAAGGACTTTGATTATTCCAGGTAAATGTGCACATCTCATATACTATGCATAAAATACTAGTATCCATCCTCATAATCAATCCACACTTGAAAATTAAGTCATACTCGACTGAATTAATTAACAACTAACTTAATATCAGATAAGTATCTAAATTAAAATAGTAGCCCGGATATTCCTAAATAATCATCATCCAATCTTAGTTCACAAGTTAGACATCGCGATTTAGAAGGTACTTAGTGGTGACATCAAGTCGAGATCCTATAATATTCATATCATTGACATATCCTTACCATGATACCCAAACCACAAGTCTAATTTCCTTACTTAGGCTCGTACAAGCATTTGAGAATAAATAACACAATGGTACTATCATCAGTAGATCATACCTAGTGCATCCCATACTATCATTTTCCGATGAGATATCATTACGTGTCTCGATCCCATAATATATAAAATAACCAATCCATTCATGAAATAATATCATATATTCAGATATGATAGCAGTATCAAATTAGCACAAAAACACACATAGTAAGGTAAGCAGAAAAGTACGAGTGTTATAATACGAAAGGTACTATAATTGGATTACAAACATTAGTCCGATGTCGTACAATAGTGTCCCAAACCATTACAGAGGAACCTACATGGTGGCAGAAATAAATACAAGAAGTAGGCTACAACAAGTAAGGTCATCTAATCGGTAACGGCGCTGTGGGAGTCATCGTCGCTATCGTCAACAATGGCAACCATTTGGGTTGGATCCTCCTGCCATTCCTCTGGGTCCTATAGGAAGTCCATTGTGTCCATCTTAGGATTCTCTTCTGGATTTTCTTCCAAATTCTCCCCCCGATTCTTCCTCAACATAGTCTAAACATTAGTGACACGATTCTCATGATCCATTATCGAACATAATATCGAGGGTATATGGTCCTTTTTAGATCGAATTCTTAGCTTAGATTAGTCAATAGCGGTACTACCCAACACAGGCAGAGGGTTCTATCATGGGTCAGCTCGGAGTAAGTTTCCATCTTACTAGCCGAGCTCTGCTACCACATCTGTCACGTCCCAAATGGGACCATTTCATAATCAATAATATAAACCAGTTGTGACCAAATAAATCAAATCAGTAAAAGAATTTTACAATATTAATACCTAAATAATCAACTATTCATCAAAAACATCTGTATAGAGTCTTACAGTGCATCGCAAATCATAAGTTACATTATGATAAAGTAACGGAATAGCTCTTAAGTTACATCCCAAATAAAACTTAACATTTGTTCAAGGGTCCTACACCCTTAGATTACATACTTAAAATACAAAAAGGTCCAACATCTGGCGAGGAATAAATGAATCTACAAGGAGCCGGAATGGGGTACGGATATGAATTACTCTGTGGTCTGTACTTCTTCATCCACGTCTTCAATGTGTGGACAATCACCATCTGGTCATTTGAAAAGGCAGGGGTGAGACAAAAATTCTCAGTGGATGGGTGTTCGTGTGTAAGTGTGGCTTATATTGATGCAAGAAAATAGTTATATGAAGAATGCATGGTTTATGATGCGTGCGCCACTCACAATTCAGAAGCAACATGATATTTCAAAATAATACAGTAGTATATAACTTGTTGAGAACAATTCGTGAACATTCAAGCTCCGTTAATGGTATTCAAGTAGTGGTTGCGTACGGAATATAGTGCCAATCCAAACAAGCAATCGGTCCGAGTAACTCAAGAATCATGTGGATCAGACATTGATTCCTTCGTTCTTCCTTGGAACTCCCTGAGCTAGATGGCACAAGGCTCAGTCACCTTATCACTCCTAAGCACGACAAACCCACAGTGGGGCTAGCTAAGCCCGGATTATCATAATCATGATTATACCTCAAGTCTACGACCCACTTCTCCCGTTGGACACTCTATACTCTAGTGGTGGGATTAGGACAATGGGCTCGGTAAATGGAATAGCAACCAAGCTGCCCGATTCCATTACACGATTGTTCTACTCCCACCGTGAGCTCGACACACCAAGTTGACTCAAGCAAGTAGGTTCACAGAGTTATAATATGTCAACAAGGCAGTCGAATACAATATACAAATCATACAAAAGCATTACAAGGTGTAGTACGTTAAGCTTATATTTTTCCAAGGTGTAAGCATTATAAGTTGAGAATTTAGGAACTGACCTTACATTTTTCTGAGTTCGAGACCAAAACTTATTCGATTTCAAACCCGATAAATACTATTTTTTTCAAAACGGGGCTACTTATGAAAATTTCCTTTTATCAAGGACAAATTAATTATTTACCATGTTACTGCCCTAAAATTTACTGACTTATGTTTAATTACATAATATTTAGTTTTCTTAAAAATTCTCGTACCTTAACGAACTCATTACTTAATTTTACGAGTGGAGACTTCCTCTCCTTATAACTATTTGAATCAACGAGGTTGAAACCTCCCGTATAATATACTGAATCCACCAAATCAATCGAAGCATGGTTATCCTCCCGATATTTAGTTTAATTTAAAATATTTACATAGTCAATACGAATAAACACTCGCGTATATTATTTTAAATTATTTACACTTGAATTGCTTTTGCATAATTCGCATATTACATTCGCTGCCTTGTTGACATATTATAACTTTGTAACCTACTTGCTTGAGTCAACTTGGTAAGTCGAGCTCACAATCGGAGTCGACCAGTCGGGTTATGGAACCGGGCAGCTCGGCTACTATTCCATTTAGCGGCCCCATTGTCCTAATCCTACAACTGGAGGACGGAGTGTCCAACGAGAGAAGTGGGTCATTGACTTGAGGTATAATCATGATTATGACAATCTCGGCCTAGCTAGTCCCACTATGGATTTGTCGTGCCTAGGAGCGATAAGGTGACTAGGTCTTGTGCCATCTAGCTCGGGGAGTTACAAGGAAGAACAAAGGAATAGGTGTCTGATCCACACAATTCTGGAGTTACTCAGACCGAATTGCTTGTTTAGGTTGGCGTTACAATTCCATACGCAACCACTATTTGAATTGTTTAGGTTGACGTTACAATTCCGTACGCAACCACCACTTGACTCGTTCGGATACCATTCATGGTGCTTGAATGTTCACAAACTATTTTCAACAAGTTATATACTACTATATTATTTTAATATAACACTGCTTGCGAATCGTGTGTGACGCATGCATCATGAACCATGCATTCTTCATATAATTGTTTTCCTGCACCGATATAACTCACACTTACACACGAACACCTATCCACTGAGATTTTTTGTCTCACCCGCACCTTTTGAAATGACCAAATACCACACGTTCAGGACGTGAACGAGGATGATCAAGAGACGGAGTGACGCGGTGCCCTAGTCGTCTAGTAGAATGATAATTTCCTATTTACTGTTGTTGTTGGATAATTCATTTGGGTGAATGAATGTTAAATTTTATTCGCATTGTAACTTAAGAATTTCCGCTGCTACGTTAGACTTCGATTTCGAATATTTTAATGCATGGTTGACCATTTAAGTATTAATATTGTGTAAATCCTTTATCGGTTGATTCATTTGGCGTACCAACTGATTTAAGTTATTGATCATGTCATGGTCCCGTTTGGGGCATGACAAATTAGGTGTCATTACGTATCACAAAAAATGAAGTTATTCTAAATACAAGTGATATATCAACAAGTTAAATTAAGTAGTAAGTAATTTAATAAAATCAAGTATGAAACACTTTTTATTTTAATATAGAAGTTGGATTTTTTAATAAAATAAACCTCAAGTACTATTGTTGGAAAAATAGAAATTTTTACTAAATGAGATTTCAAGACGAAGATATTGTAGTTTTAAAATACTAATTTGGTAGTAGATAGTTTTCAAAGATCATAAGGATGAAAATGTTTGTTGGTAAGGCACGAAATCATATTTGTACGAAATAATTTCAAGCACTACTATATTCTTTGCTATGAATTTTAAAATTTAAAAGTAAGTTTGTTTAAATCAAAATGGTAGTTTTGCAGAAAGAATGGATTTTTTTTAATAATACTTTTTCTTACGAAATTAAGATGAAATAGATAACCGATGCTAAATCCATTAACATAATATGTTGGGCAAAATAAATGATAAATATATGAATAATTTATCGGAATATTTAAATATTGTATCGGAAAAATATCCGCGATTGTGTCGTCTATGGTTAAAAAATCTAGGGCCTGTACAACGTTTCCAAATAAATTAACATGCGAAAATAAGATAAGTTAATTTAGTAAAGTTTTTATTATCGAAAGCTTTTTATTGGCAACGTAATGAAATGGAAGGTGATAGAAAATGGGTAAAACGAATATGCTTGAATATGGTTTCAATTCGAAGATTGCAGCTTAAGGAGAACAATATATAGTACACAACCACACACACACACACACACACACACATATATATATATATATATATATATATATACATGGTGTACATGTGATTTAAAGATGGTACTAAAATATCATTTACCTAACCAATTTAATACTAAACACAAACTATTTACCACAGTTTCTACAATTTCTTTTATCAATCGCTCATATCCCAAGTTTTTAAGTAAATATTGCAACAATTAAATCTTAAGTGACATAATAGAATTAAGTTTTGAATTACAATTTTTTTGTGCATGTATTTTTGTTATGGAAATGACAGTCTCTAGGTGTTACATTGGAATTTGACAAAGGCCAAAAGATCAAATTTCATTGCATCCACACGTAACACTTAAGACAACTCAAGAAAAAATAAGAAAAAAGATACAAAGAGAGCATTACATAAGATCCATGCTCTGCATTCACAAATATACAACTTATAATTAAGTTGTAATTATTAAGATAGTGCATCCACAATAACATTAGTACAAGTGAATGGTTATTATTACACTGATAGATTGATGATTTATCAATTCAGGTGACAATGGCCATGATCAACTTCGCAGTAGCCGCATCCTACAACGTGGCAAATTGTGTCGTCTCTACAAGGAACAAGTTCACAATCAAGCTGGAGCAACTTTCTTGGTGATAATATTGCCGACGTTGTTTCTGCAGCTTCCACCGCAACAGTTGCAACGTGTATACAACATCATTTATATTTCATCATTATTCTTTAATACATAAAAAAACATATATATACATGTATGTGTTTGTGTGATATAGAGAGAAGGAGATGACTTACCAAGCAAAAGCAGAACAAAGAAACCCAACTTATTAACCATAGATGATTGAGTAGTCCTCCCCATCTTACTTAGAAATTATGTTTTATTTTCAAGTGTTTTAGCATTTGATTCGATGAAGAATGACATATTTATAGGAAAAAGTTATTTGTATTTTTTTTATTGGTCACAAAAAAAAAATTAATTAGTTAAATACTAATTAATGTAACTAATTAATGCAACATTAGTGTGTTGTAATCATGCATACATACCTGCTTTTGTTTAATATTTTTAACTACTTTGGTCAACTTTTATCCTATTGGAGGATTGCCCACTGGGGAAAAAATTGAATGATGAAAGTACATATTTGTCCCTCTAAAAACAACAAAAGATAATAAAAAAAAAGAAACTTAGAAAGAGTATACAATAAATATAAATATTATACGGAGAAGTTTTATTCTAACTAAATAAAACAATGAAATTATGATTTTGAATATATTCCCTGGTTAATGAAACTCAAATAGAAGATAGTTTCAAAAACTTTGAATTTCTTTAGAAAACGTTTTCATTTATAAATGTTTTCTTGATAAACTTCCTCGTTTGGTTTACATTCAATCGCATTACCTGTGAAGCCCCGATTTTTCCGAGCATGTAATTGATCTTTTGTCGTCTATGTATTTGATCGACTATTTTACCACGTCACTTTGACGGGTAAATATTAATGATATATATATTTTTTTGCAATTTATTTCATTTTATTTATTACTTGTGATCATGATCATTTATTAATTTTATTTCGCATTTATGATCACTTGATTGATCATTATTACTATTTTTGTATTTATTAGTCACCTTAGAATTTTAAGAGACTATTTATTTTAGAGACTTTTACCTTATAGAAGTAAGTGATCAAGGAAATCAAGGAAAATCACTAATTATTTTGGAGATTGATATTATTCATCTATTATCATCAAATTGGGACAAAAAAATATATATGGAATTATCAAAATACCCCTAGGTGGACGACAATGATGGTGATTTTGGTGTAGAAATATCTCCCAACTCTTGTACACTTACACCTTATATTAGCCATCTTGTGTATAATTACACCATTAATTCAAACATTATACACATTATCTTATACATTAATTCTCTAATATTAAATCTTCCAACATGTTGGAGTCTTCCCAACATTCCATTCAAACCCATCTCATGCCCATACCTTTGACCACCAAAATGTCTCCCATGCAAGAAGCAAAATTCAAGACACAAAATTAAACAAAAGTTTCTCCCCCTCCCTCTCATTGTGGACGGCCAAGATGGCCAAAATGAACAAAATTTGTTCATTTCATCCAACACATTCTAATCTCCTAACTAATTCTCCTCCTTCTCTCTAATCTCTCTCTAAGAATCTTTCATATCTTCAAATCTTCAAACACCAATTCTTCATATCTTCAAACCTTCAAGAACCATTTCTTCACATCTTCAAATCTTCAAACACAAGTCCTTCACATCTTCAAGCATACCTTCATACCTTCAAGAACATCTTCTTAATATCATCAAACACTCCTTCTTTCTTCAAACATCTAAACAAAAACAAACATTCTTCCTACTCAAATCCAAAAAAATTCGAACCCCATATCTCAAAGGTAAGAAATTTCATTCCTCAATTCAACTTGATATCTTACAACTCATCACATTCACTTCTTAATTTAAGTTTAAAATTTTGATTTTGAGGTACTTAGAAGACTACTTGAAGACATGCATGCATGGTGGTCAATTTAGAAGACTTGAAGAGAAATTTTTAGAGAAATTGGACTACAAGTCAGATTTGGACACTAGAGCCCTTTTCTCTTCTTCTTCCTATTTTCTTCAAATTTTAACACACCCCTTTTTCATTTTTGAGAAATAGGGGCTGACCTTAGGTGATTTTGAAGGTGAACCAAAAATTCAAAACTTGAGGCTTCAACTAGTTCCAAATCACTTACTACACAAGGTAAAGTGTAGTATTTCCAATTTTCTTATCTTCTTCTTTTCTTCTTAATTTTTCACTCATTTCCCTAACTCTAAATTTTGATATTTCTTGACTTAGGGGCTGACCTAAGTGACCTCATACCAAGTTATGAAATTTATCCTTTTTATTTCACAACTCTCCAAATTTAAGGTGGGTGGAAAAATCTTTCCAACTTCTAGGGATTTTTGTTAAATGCATGTAGTGTTTTGATCATGAGCACTTGAGATATGTATATTTTATATATTTCATGTCAATTTTATGTATCAAGTTGTGAAATTTCTCAAGTGTTGCTCAAAAATGCTAATTATTGAAATTTAGGTGCATGCATATACAATTTAATGTTCTATTTGATGAATTCTTGTATGAAATGAACATGCATGTGTATGATCCTTGAAATCCATGTTTTGTATGACTTATAACCTGGACAAGTCGAGCATAATTGATTAAATTTCAATTTTTGGACTTAAAATGCAAAAATGGAAAGTTGGTGGACTTAATTGCAAGAAAATAAAACTTAAGGGACCCCTCTGCAAATTTCAAATTTTGGGACTGTACTCAGGTTCAAAAATGACTTTTGAACATTTTAATAAAGTTTTAAGAGTTTTAAGATAATTAAAATCAACCTTTAAAAGCCCAAGGACTAGATTGTAAAATTTGAGAAGTTTAAGGGCTACTTTGTAATTTTCGAAACTGTACCAGACCTTAATTTTAAAATTTGAAATTTTAACTCTTAAGGGACTGGAAATGACATATTTTAAATGTATTCCAAAAATTCAAGTGTTTAGAGCTTGGAAAGTAATTTTGCTAAAATTGAGGGACCGAATTGTAAAAGATTAAACTTGAGGACCCAAATGCAATTTCCAGGACTTATACAGCCCATGTACCTGGAATTACTAATTTAACTATAACTTAATTGTATTTTGGACCCAAGGTTCAAATTTCATAAAAATTGGACCCCTAAAAGCCTTAAAGGCAATTATTTCAAAATGGGACAAAAATGAGATTTTCAAAAGTTAAAGGACCTATACTTATTTATTTTTAAAAATGTTTTTGTCCCAATATCCTACTAACCTTAGAGACATTTTCCAACTGGAATCACATTAAAATCCCTCCCGGTTTGTGAGTTCCAATTATTTTAAACTTAGGGCCCGTAATGACAATTTTAACAAATTTGGGGCCAATGTGAGAATTTCATAAAAACTTGACCTCAAAACTTTAGAAACCTGAATTTTGAACAATTTAGAGAATTTAGGAACTGACCTCATAATTTTTCAAGGTCGGGATATTTAATTATTCAATTTTTAACCCCAAAGGTATTGGTTTTTACAAAACGGGGCTAATTGTAAATTTTCTTTTTATCAAGGACCTAACTCAAATTATTTTCCTTTTAAAGAAACAGCCCTGGACCCTCTGACTTTAATTATTAATTAAAATATTTTATTTTCTCAAAAACCCCTTGACTTATCGGATCGTTTTGACCGATTAATACCCGATCGCGGGGCGACTTCCTTGTCTTGCGATTTCGAATCCATAACGGGACTTATGTTCCACCTAATCTTTCAAGATATCGAAGATTGCTTATCCTTCCGATAATCATCTTCATCCAAGTAACTCCACCAATGCCATAACTGCCACTCGCAATTTTCGAAAGTTTTCCTGAACTGCTTCCTTGAGTCAATAATACTCGACTGCCTGGTTGACTACCTGAACTTGTTTTTACTTTCCTGCCTGAGTCAACTTGGTGTGTCGAGCTCACAGTCGGAATGGATACGTCGGGGACGGAACCGGGCAACTCGGCTGCTATTCCACTCTTCCGGCCCCATCGTCCTAATCCCGCAACTGAGGGACGGAGTTGTCCAAGGGAAGGGGATCGTAGTACTTGAGGTATAATCATGATTATGACAAATCCGAGCCTTGCTAGCTCCACTGTGGATTTTGTCTTTGCCTATGGAGCGATAAGGTGACAGGTCTTGGACCATCTTGCTCGGGGAGTTACAAGGAAGAACGAAGGAATTGCTGTCTGATCCACACGATTCCGGAGTTAATCGGACCCGTTTGGTTGGCGCTACAAATTCGTACGCAACCGCTACTTGTATTGCATTAGTTGGCGCTACAAACCCGTACGCAACCATTACTTGTCTTGCATAGGATTGGCGTTACATTCCGTATGCAATCCTACCTGTCTTGCATGAATCACGTAGTGCTTGTGTGACCACGAACTGTTTTCTTAAACTGTATAAGTATATTACTTAATATTTTATCACGACGCTTGTGGACTGTGTGTGAATTCATGCATCATATCTCACGCGTTTTCATACAATTGTTTCTCGCATTTACTATATATCGCCACACTTGCACACGATCACCCCATCCACTGAGATTTCTGTGTCATCCCCTCCTGTTTTCTAAACCTTAGATGGGGACTATGTTGAAGATGTCGAACCAGCCACGGATTGATGGCCCTCGCCCTGCCTGTCGATCTTGCACCTTTTTACTGATAATTGTTCTTATTTCATGTACTTCTACATTTTCTTCCAGACTTATGATTCGAGAGTGGGAATCATTAGAAGAACTGAGCAATTGGAATCTGACGAGAACCAATACTCAAATTTCATGTGCTAACATTTTAGTTAAACCCGATCTATTTGAATGAGATCAAGAAAGCACGGGGATCGATGTGCATCTTCAAACACATGAAGGAGAAGATACTTAAAGGAGAGAGATTAATTCTCGGTACATGAAGATGGGGTTATCAAATTTGAAATCAATTTTGTGTACCGAAAGTGACGAGCGGTTTAGGAATAAAATCTTAGCAGAGGCATTCCATCCGAAATACACTATACATCCTGGAGGAAACAAGATGTATAAGGATTTGAAATGGAGTTATTGGTGGGTAAACATGAAGAACAAGGTAGCGGAGTTCGTTGCAAGATGTTTGACTTGTCAACGAATAAAGTAGAACACCAACGACCATCCGGTTTACTACAACCGTTGAGAATTCCCGAGTGGAAATGGGAACACATAACAATGGACTTCGTGACGGATCTACTAAGGACCGAGGAGGAGGCCATGATGCTATTTGGGTAGTTGTAGACCGACTCACGAAAATCGCACACTTCTTACCCATCAAGAAAACTCGATAGCTTGTAGAAACTTGCGCAAATTTATATCCAGAGATCATTCGCCTCATGGAGTACCCAGTTGACATAGTATCGATAGAGACCCGAGGTTTGTCTCCATTTTGGAAGTGCTTGCACGAGGAATTGGGTACCTCACTAAGTTTTCAAAGACAACAAAGATATCCACAAACCGATGGACCGAACGAACGATTCAAACCCAGGAAGATATGTTGCGAGCCGCATTGGATTTCCAAGGAAGTTGGGATTCACACTTACCATTAGCCGAGTTCGCCACAATAACAACTATCGGCCACAATTGGGATGGCAACCTACGAGGCATTATATGGGAGAAAATGTAGATCCCCACTACATGGGAGATTGATGACCAATGGACTCCGAAGAGAGAAACGAAAGTCGCCTCGATTCCAAAGGTCGACTTAGTTCAGGAAGCCATGGAGAAGGTCAAGCTGATCAAGGAGCAGATTCGCACAGCTCAGAGCCGCCAAAAGAGTTACGCGGACAAGAGAAGAAAGAATTTGGAATTTGAAGTCGGAGATGAAGTATTTCTCAGACTCTCACCACGGAAAGGATTGATCAATCCGAAAAAAGGAGGCAAGTTGAGTCCGAGATATGTTGGACCTTACAAGATTTTACAGAGAATCGGAAAGTTAGCCTACCGACTCGAGTTACCAACACCATATGCGGGAATGCACGATGTATTCCACGTATCGAGATTGAAGAAGTATCAACCGTGATACTCCTCCTCTAATGGAAAATTTATCCTACACCGAGAGGCCGATCCGAATCATTGATCAGCAGTTACGTCAGTTGCGTAAGAGAGAGATTCCGATGGTTAAAGTGGTGTGGCAGAACCACAACCGAGACGAAGACGCAACGTGGGAGATGGAAGAAGACATGAGGAATCAATATCCAGAACTATTCTGAAGAGAATTTGGGGACCAAATTCCTTTAAGGAGGGGAGGATGTGAAGCCCCAATTTTTCCGAGCATGTAATTGATATTTTGTCATCTATGTATTTGATCGACTATTTTACGCGTCACTTTGAGATAAATATTAATGATATATATATTTTTTTGCAATTTATTTCATTTTATTTATTACTTGTGATCATGATCATTTATTAATTCTATTCGCATTTATGATCACTTGATTGATCATTATTACTATTTTTGTATTTATTTAAGAGACTATTTATTTTAGAGACTTTTACCTTATAGAAGTAAGAATTTGATTTAGAATAAGTGATCATGAGACTTATAAGTGATCAAGGAAATCACTAATTATTTTGGAGATTGATATTATTCATCTATTATCATCAAATTTGGAACAAAAAAATATATACGGAATTACCAAAATACCCCTAGGTGGACGACAATGATGGTGATTTTGGTGTAGAAATATCTCCCAACTCTTGTACATTTACACCTTATATTAGCCATCTTGTGTATAATTACACCATTAATTCAAACATTATACACATTATCTTATACATTAATTCTCTAATATTAAATCTTCCAACATGTTGAGTCTTCCCAACATTTCATTCAAACCCATCTCATGCCCATACCTTTGACCACCAAAATGTCTCCCATGCAAGAAGCAAAATTCAAGACACAAAATTAGAAGATATCAAAGATTCTTAGAGAGAGATTAGAGAGAGAAAGAGGAGAATTAGTTAGGAGATTAGAATGTGTTGGATGAAATGAACAAATTTTGTTCATTTTGGCCATCTTGGCCATCCACAATGAGAGGGAGGGGGGAGAAATTTTTGTTTCAAATCTTCAAACACCAATTCTTCATATCTTCAAACCTTCAAGAACCATTTCTTCACATCTTCAAATCTTCAAACACAAGTCCTTCACATCTTCAAGCATACCTTCATACCTTCAAGAACATCTTCTTAATATCATCAAACACTCCTTCTTTCTTCAAACATCTAAACAAAAACAAACATTCTTCCTACTCAAATCCAAAAAATTCGAACCCCTATCTCAAAGGTAAGAAATTTCATTCCTCAATTCAACTTGATATCTTACAACTCATCACCTTCACTTCTTAATTTAAGTTTGAAATTTTTATTTTGAGGTACTTAGAAGACTACTTGAAGACATGCATGCATGGTGGTCAATTTAGAAGACTTGAAGAGAAATTTTTAGAGAAATTGGACTACAAGGTAAGATTTGGACACTAGAGCCCTTTTTTCTTCTTCTTCCTATTTTCTTCAAATTTTAACACCCCTTTTTCATTTTTAAGAAATAGGGCTGACCTTAGGTGATTTTGAAGGTGAACCAAAAATTCAAAACTTGAGGCTTCAACTAGTTCCAAATCACTTACTACACAAGGTAAAGTGTAGTATTTCCAATTTTCTTATCTTCTTCTTTTTTCTTCTTAATTTTTCACTCATTTCCCTAACTCTAAATTTTGATATTTCTTGACTTTGGGGCTGACCTAAGTGACCTCATACCAAGTTGTGAAATTTATCCTTTTATTTCACAACTCTCCAAATTTAAGGTGGGTGGAAAAATCTTTCCAACTTCTAGGGATATTTGTTAAATGCATGTAGTGTTTTGATTTGTGAAATTTGAGATATGTTTTTTAATTTTGAAAGCATGCATATACAATTTATTGTTCTATTTGATGAATTCTTGTATGAAATGAACATGCTAATTGTGATGATTTGAAAGGTATTTTTTATGACTTATAACCTGACAAGTGCATAATTGATTAAATTTATTTTGGACTTAAAATGCAAAAATAGAAAGTTTTGACTTAATTGCAAGAAAATAAAACTTAAGGACCCCTCTGCAAATTTCGAATTTTGGGACTTTACTCAGGTTCAAAAATGACTTTTGAACATTTTAATAAAGTTTTAAGAGTTTTAAGATAATTAAAATCAACCTTTAAAAGCCCAAGGACTAGATTGTAAAATTTGAGAAGTTTAGGGCTACTTTGTAATTTTCAAAACTGTACCAGAACTTAATTTTAAAATTTGAAATTTTAACTCTTAAGGGACTGGAAATGACATATTTTAAATATATTCCAAAAATCCAAGTGTTTAGAGCTTGGAAAGTAATCTTGCTAAAATTGAGGAAAATTGAGGGACCGAATTGTAAAAGATTAAACTTGAGGACCCAAATGAAATTTACAGGACTTATACAGCCCATGTACCTGGAATTACTAATTTAACTATAACTTATTTGTATTTTGGACCCAAGGTTCAAATTTCATAACAATTGGACCCCTAAAAGCCTTAAAGGCAATTATTTCAAAATGGGACAAAAATGAGATTTTCAAAAGTTAAAGGACCTATACTTATTTCTTTTTAAAACTGTTTTTGTCCCAATATCCTACTAACCTTAGTGACATTTTCCAACTGGAATCACATTAAAAGCTCTTCCGGTTTGTGAGTTCCAATTATTTTAAACTTAGGGCCCGAAATGACAATTTTAACAAATTTGGGGCTAATGTGAGAATTTCATAAAAACACGACCTCAAAAATTTAAAAACCTGAATCTCTGAACAATTTAGAGAATTTAGGAACCAACCTCATAATTTTTCAAGGTCGGGATATTTAATTATTCAATTTTTAACCCCAAAGGTATTGGTTTTTACAAAACGGGGCTAATTGTAAATTTTCTTTTTATCAAGGACCTAACTCCAATTATTTTCCTTTTAAAGAAACGGCCCTGGACCCTCTGACTTTAATTATTAATTAAAATATTTTATTTTCTCAAAAACCCTTGACTTATCGGACGTTTTGACCGATTAATACCCCATCGCGGGCGACATCCTTGTCTTGCGACCGAATCCATAACGGGACTTATGTTCCACCTAATATTTCAAGATATTGAAGATTGCTTATCCTTCCGATAATCATCTTCATCCAAGTAACTTCACCAACGCCATAATCGCCACTCGCGATTTTCAAAGTTTTCGAATCGCTTTGAATCAATAATTCAATCCTGGTTGACTACGAACTTGTTTTTACTTTTTTTGAGTCAACTTGGTGTGTCGATCTTCGGAATGGATACGTCGGGGGATGGAAAAAATATTCCATTCGGCCCCAAGGCGAGGGACGGAGTTGTCCAAGAAAGCGGTCGTCGTAGTACTTGAGGTATAATCATGATTATGACAAATCGAGCCTTGCTAGCTCCATTGTGGATTTTGTCTTTGCCATGGAGCGATAAGGTGATGGTCTTGGACCATCTTGCTCGGGAGTTACAAGGAAGAGCGAATCGAATCGTTTGATCCATCCACGATTAGGAGTTAATCGGACCCGTTTGGTTGGCGCTACAAACCGAACGCAACCGCTACTTGTTTTGCATTGGTTGGCACTACAAACCCGTCGCAACCATTAATTGTCTTGCATAGGATTGGCGTTACATTCCGCACGCAATCCTACATGTCTTGCCCGAATCACGTAGTGCTTGTGTGACCACGAACTATTTTCTTAAATCGTATAAGTATATTACTTAATATTTTATCACGACGCTTGTGGATCGTGTGTGAATTCATGCATCATATCTCATGCGTTTTCACAACAACTGTTTCTCGCATTAACTATATATCGCCACACTTGCAATACCGATCACCCATCCACCGAGATTTCTTTCTCATCCCCCCTCGTTTTCTAAACCTTAGATGGGGACTATGTTGAATATGTCGAACCAACCGGATTGATGGCCCTTGCCCCGCCTGTCGATCTTGCACCTTTTTTATTGATAATTGTTTCTTATTTCATGTACAGCGATGTTGGACCGATGTTGCGTTTAAGATTTGGATATTGTACTTTACCTTTTGTTTTACGTCGTAAACTTATTCGAGTTATTATGTTGGATGTATTTGGATATTTGTTGGATTGTAAGTTGTAATTTTCGTACTTGTTCTTTATTTCATTTTTTAGACTTTGTTTCACTTGGGATTGTTGTATCATTTGTCTAGACTGTTGGGTTTATTTCTGTTTAAGTGGTTGATCGTCGTCGCGTCCCGTCTGGGGCGTGACATTACCAATATTTTTAGCATTGAATATATTATTATTAGATTATTGTGTAAATATGAAAATATATACGATTAGTTATATCTATCATTTAAATATTATTTTTGATTATGGTGTTTTAGCATGAAAAGACTTGAACTAGGGTATCAAAATACTTGAACAAGATTCAGAATGAGTTTGACAGATACGTGAAATGATCTGATTACTTGAAGGTATAAGTTTATAATACTTCTTGAAAATGAAAATAAATTGTTACTATGATGAAAATATATAAAGTTTATTTCTGGAGTTTTGGATATCCCAAAATTGAGCGATTCATTCTGGAATTAAAATAAATGATATCTTAATTTCCAACGATACAATATCTTTTTTCCAAGGCCCTTATTTATATATATATATATATATTGTTTTTTTTAATTTTATTTTTCCCTTGTTTGTTAACTTTGCTTACTTTCATCTAATATGATACTTATCAATCAACTCAAATTCCAAATTTTTGAAGTTTTTGAAAAGTTAAGGAGATTCCTTATATTGCACTATGTAATAACTATAATGAAAATGAAAATTTTGTTTGGATGGTTGTTCGTGGTGTACACCAATCATCTTGTCGCTTACGCTTAAGGCATTTATACTTAACAATTTTATTCTTCCAACTTTGTCAACTATCAATGTATGTTTAAATGGGTTCAATGAATTTAGAATTTATATTATTTTTATTTTATTGAGATTTTTTGAATGTTAAATATATTGATATTTACAAATTACTTATTGTCACGCCCAAACGGGACGCGACGAACGATTCACAACTTAAATACAAATGGACTATGGATCCGACAATATCAATGAGAACCCAATAAAGCGTAGTCTAAATGAAATAAATAATGTATACAAGTTATCACTTAAAGTCTACATTCCATCACCAAATTACAATCCGAAATTCAACAAGGTAGTAACTTAACGTCAAAGGGTCATACGCCCCTCAATTACAAACCCAATTGATTAGGATACAAAAGTCCAACAACAACATAATAAGAAAAGAGTCCGATCAACAACAAGATGCGAAGAAATCCAACAAGCGTAGTACAAGGTCTCAATCCAGGGTTCAAAGATCCCCAGGCGAAATCCTCATCTAAGGTTAGAAAACAAAGGATGAGATAAAAATCTGAGATGGGGTGATAAGAGTGTGGCGTAATATAGTTAATGTGAGAAAAAGATTATACGAAATCGCGTGAGTATGATGCATGGTTTCACACACGATTCACAAGCGTCGTGATAAAATATTTAAATAATATACTTATACGATTTCGAAAATAGTTCATGGTCACACATGGCACTATGTGATAATCCATCTAGGATTAAATGCGGAAGTGTAACGCCAATCCTATGCAAGGCAATTAATGGTTGCGTACGGATGTAGCGCCAACCAATGCAAAACAGCGGTTGCGTGCGACGGAATGTTATCGTGGACGGCCGATTCCTTCGTTTCTACCTTGTAACTCCCGGTCAAGATGGTCCAAGACCCGCACCTTATCGCTCCGTAGGCAAAGACAAAAAGAGAGCCGAGAGGCTCGGATCTATGACCGTCATAATCATGATTATACCTGATTGCTTCCTTGGACAAACTCCGTCCCTGGACTAAGGAAGAGTGGAATAGTTGAAGATGCCCTTGCCCATCCCATTAATCCATTCCATTTGAGCTCGACACACCAAGTTGATCTTGCAGAAAGTAATTACAACCGGTGTATGCATCCGAGTATTATTGATTTCTTTAGGAAAATTTTTGGAAAACGCGAGTGGCAATTATGGCGTTGGTGGAGTTTTTGGATGAAGATGATTTCGGAAGGATAAGCAACCTTCGATATCTTGAAAGATTGGGTGGAACATAAGTCCTGTTATAGAATCAGATTTGCAATATTTGATCGGGTATTAATCGGTCAAATTGATCCGATAAGTTAGGGGTTTTTGGGAAGATAAAATATTTAAATTAAATCTCAATTTCAGAGAGTCCAGGGCTATTTTAGTAAAAGAGAAAATAATTTGAGTTAGGTCCTTTATAAAAGAAAATTTGTAATTTAGCCCGTTTTGTAAAAACCAACACTTTTGGGGTTAAAAATTGAATAATTAAATATCCCGACCTTGATAAATTATGAGGTCAGTTCCTAAATTCTCCAAATTGTCCAGAGATTCAGGTTTTTAAAGTTTTATGGTCGAGTCTTTATAAAAAAATCTCATATTGGCCCCAAATTTGTAAAAATTGTCAATTCGGACCTTAAGTTTTAAAAATTCGGAACTCACAAACCGGAAGGGCTTTTAATGTGATTCCAGTTGGAAAATGTCACTAAGGTTGGTAGGATATTGGGACAAAAGCAGTTTTTAAAAGCAATATGTGTAGGTCCTTCAACTTTAGAAAATATCATTTTTGTCCCATTTTAAAATAATTGCCTTTAAGGCTTTTAGGGTCCAATTGTTATGAAATTTGAACTTTGGGTCCAAAATATAATTAAGTTATAGTTAAGTTAGTATTTCCAGGTGCATGGGCTGCATAAGTCCTGGAAATTTCATTTGGGTCCTCAAGTTTAATATTTTCACATTAGTCCCTCATTTTTAGTAAAATTGTTTTCCAAGCCCTAACCACTTGGATTTTTGGAATACTTTTAAAATATGGGATTCCCAGTAACTTAAAAGTAAAAATTTCAATTTATAAAGTTTAGGTCTGGTACAGTTTTGAAAATTGCAAAGTAGCCCTTAAACTTTCAAAATCTTACAATCTAGTCCTTGGGCTTTTAAAGGTTGATTTTATTTATCTTAAAACTATTAAAACATTATTAAAATGTCCAAAAGTCATTTTTGAACCTGAGTACAGTCCCAAATTTCGAAATTTGCAGAGGGGTCCTTTAACTTTTATTTTCTTGCAATTTAGTCCACCAACTTTCCATTTTTACATTTTTAAGTCCAAAATTGAAATTTAATCAATTATGCTCGACTTTTCCAGGTTATAAGTCATCCAAAACATAAATTTTAAAGATCATACACATGCATGTCCAATACATACAAGAATTCATCAATTAAAGCATTAAAGTGTACATGCATGCATAAAATTCAATAAATAGTAATTTTGAGCAACTCTTGAGAATTTTCATGATTGATATATAAAATTGACATGCAATACATAGATTATATATATCTCAAGGCTCATGATCAAATTTTCTACATGCATTTTAATAAAACACCTAAAAGTTGGAAAAATAATTTTCCACCCACCTTAAATTTGGAAATTGTGAAATAAAAGGATAATTTCACAATTTTTGGATGAGGCTTCTTAGGTCAGCCCCTAAGTCAAGAAAATATCAAAATTTGGAGTTAGAAAAATGAGAGAAAAATTAAGGAGAAAAGAAGGAAATAAGGAAATGAAAATGACTACACTTTACCTTGTGTAGTAAGTTTTATGTTTGGAGACTAGTTGAAGCTCAAAATGAACTTTGGTTCAACTCCAAAAATCTCCTAAGGTCAGCCCCTATTTCTCAAAAATGAAAAGGGGTGTTAAAATTTGAAAAAAATAGGAAGAGTAGGAAAGAAGGGGTCTAGTACACAATTTACCTTGTAGTCAAATTTTTCTACTATTTTTTTGCTTGAGGTCCTTCTTCAAAATATTGTCAAGCTCTAACCTTCAAAGTCTTTAAATGTACCTCCAAAACCAAATTTAAACTTAAGTTAAGAAGGTGGAAGAGATGAACAATGTGATATCCAAAAATGGATTGAAGCTAAAATTTTTTTAGTATAGTGGTTCGATTTTTATGATGTATGAGGAGGAAAATGTTTTTTTTTTCTAAGTATGGAAGAAGAAAGTAAGAAGAAGAGTAGAGAGATGTTGGGAGTTTTTAGAGAGAAGGAGGAGGATTTTTTGCAAGACTTAGAACATGAGTTGGTGAACTTAGGAAATGGCCATATGGCCGTCCACTTCAAGAGAGAGGGGGAGATGATTTTGATCAAATTGTGTCTTGTAATTTGTCTCTTGCATGGAGACAAAAATGCAAGTCAAAGTGTGGGTCAATTTGAATTTGAGAGGAATAAGAAGAATGTTTGTTTGGGAATAAGTTGGGGAAAATAGTAATAAAGAATTGGTGTATAAGATGATGTGTATAATGTTTGAATTAATGATATAATTATACACAAGATGTTAATATATGTGTATGTGTACAAGAGTTGGATGATATTTTTATCCCAAAATATCCATCATGGTCGCTCCACTATGAGGTAAAATGGTAATTCCATATATTTTTTTGTCCCAATTTTGATGATAATAGATGAAATATATCAATCTCCAAAATAATTAGTGATTCCCTTGATCACTTGTAAGTCTCATGATTACTTAAACTAAATTAAAGTCTTAATTCTATAAGGTAAAATCTAAAATAAATAGTCTTTCTAAGGTGACTAATAAATACAAAAATAGTAATAATGATCAATTGATCATAAATGAGGAATAGAATTAATTATGATTGATTAATTAAATAAAATGAAATAAAATACAAAATATATATTTTATTAATTTAAATGACGCGATAAAATTGATATTTACAACTTTTCTTCGGAAAAATTACTTATCAATCATCATTTGAGGATAAAATACATAGTTATAATATGCCCCCTTTAAAAAATCGCTTTATTCCAAATAACTATTTGTCAACTATTATTGTCTGGAAGAATATATTTAAAAAAATATTGTTTACTTATATATTATATATATATTTTTTTCAATGTACTTGTCATTATTCTTTTTAATTAAATAATAATTTGTCAACTATCATTGTCTCTTGTACACAATATGCTTAAGGGTTGATTTTAAAAAAAATATATATTGATCTTGATACAATTGTTCTTATTTATTAGTTGTTGTATATGCACACCAATCATCATGTCCCTACAACATGCCAAAAGCTATTTAAATAATACAACTTTATTTCTTGAACATTGTCTACTATCATTTGTATGAATTGTTCAAAGAATTAAGAATTTGTAAGATTTTTATTATTTGTGAAATATTTTTTGAATGTTACCGGTATAGATATCTACATTTTTTACTAAACAATTATGAATAATCATTTGGGCATAAAGAAATTTGCAACATGTAATACGTTTTTCCGAGTTTGATACTCAATTATTTTCTTTGAAACTCATCATCTAAACTTTGCAGTAGTTGATGCCGACATCATTAAAATATTTGAACTAGATTTCAAAATAAGTTTGAGAGATTCATGAAAATAAGCTAATTACTTGTAGGTATAAGATTTAGAATACTTCTTGAAAATGAAAATAAACTATTATTATGATTAAAATGGTCAAAATAAGTTTATTTCTGGAGTTCCAGATATCCAAAAATTAAACGATTTGTTCTAGAATTAAGGCAAACATGATCTTAATTTTTAACGACACAATGTATTTTTTCCTAATTTCTTATATATTTTTTGATTTTTTTTGCATTGTTAATTAATTTTGCTTACTTAAATTTAAATAATATGAAACATATCAATCAACTAAAATTATAAAATTTTAAAGTTTTTGGAAATTTAAGGCGAGTCATTCCTTATATTGCAGTAAATAATAACTAAAATAAGAAATTAGAATTTGGGTTTGGGTTGTTGTCCATTGTTGTACACCAAACATCATGCCCTTCTATCTGTCAAATGTCATTTATATATAAAAAAATATTCCTTTAATTTCGTCAACTATCATCATCCGTATAAATTGTTCAAAGAATTTAGAATTTGTATGATTTTTACTTCAACGGAATTTTTTTAATACTATCTACATACATACATTTTTCTTTAAGTGTTTATCAATCATCAAATGGGAAAAAATTAGTTGCAACTTATAGTATGACCTTTTAAAAAAAATCATTTTCATGGAATGGTTATTTGTCAACTATTATTGGCTTCCAGTTTATGTTTTAGGATTATTGTTTACTTATTTATTATATACATATATTTTTTTCCAGAGTACTTATCATATTCTTTTTAATTAAAAAATAATTTGTCAACTACCATTGTGTCTTATAGATAATATGCTTTGGGTTGTTAGTTTAAAAAAAATATTGATAGTGATACATTTGTTCATATTTAGTTGTTGTCCTATGGTGTACACCAATCATCTTGCCCCTTCAACCTGCCAAAAGCTATTCAAATAATACAAATGTATTCCTTTAACTTTGTTTACTGTCATCTTCTCTATGAATGGTTCAAAGATTTAAGAAATTATATGATTCACATCATTAGTGGAAGATTTATTTTAATGTTAACTGTATAGATATTTATATCTTTTTTTTTACTAAAAACTTATCAATAACCATTTGGCAATAAAGAATTTCGCAACATGTCATGTGACCCTTTTCGAGTTTGTTACTCAATTTTTTCTTGGAAACTTAACATCTATAATTTTCGGTATTGTAATGTTACATTCTCAGACATATATCCTACAGTGGAGTATACCATCGAGACGCCATTGTGTGAACAACACGTGAAGGAAAAGTTAAAAATCATTTAAAGTTTGGTGAAAAAGTGCAATAATTTTTATCACTTCAGATGATTTGACGGTCTTGCCCTCATACCCTGCGTACGTGATGGAATCTCGATGGCTTCCGGATCCTATGGCTACATTGTTTAAATTCGACAAAGTTTAGGTACCGAGTCTTCGAGAAATAAAATTACGCATTAATCATGCAGAAGGGCTATAGTACCCACTTGTCACTTAACTAAACAATTATGTAATGCCCTGATTTGTAAATATATTTGAAAGTTATTTTTCTTTTTGGCGTTACTGTTTTAGAAAATTTACGAGTTGAAATCTAAATTATTATTTTTTATAACAAAATAGAAATCAATTTTCTCCAAACTGACATTTAATATTCCGTTAGGATCTTAACAACAACAACAAGTAATTCACATAAACTCCACGCTCACAGACGCAACTTTATCATAAATAAGCAGCGGAAATAGTTTCAACACAAGTTTTGACTCACAACTCGACATATTACTTTTACAAAATGTAAATAAGCCCACATTTAATTTAAACATAAAAATTAACTTCTTACATCATAAATAAAAGAAAATAGGGATCTTGGAATTATTAAAAATGGAGGAGCCCAAGTCGTCACATATACTTTGCCCGGTATCTGAAAATGTTAAATGGTGGGGTGAGTGTTTTGCACTACACTCAGTGGGGTACACTTAAGCAACTGCGTAATTAATTACAAATAGCAGAGATGTATCGTACGTGGCATTTTTACGGACAAGCCGTAACTTTGTAATATGTACGAGCTCATAATGTGAAGTGATCGTCACCACAACACATAATATGCAACATGTATTGTACAACCGCAACATGGGATTCATGCAAAACATACTAATCATGATTAATTAAACAGTCAACTTGCATTGAATAGCAATAGTACACGGTTAAGTGTAAAGGTAACCCCACCTTAATGACGTGCAAAAATGATAGTGCATGATGCAGATCCTAATTGTTAGGCTCGATCTCGACTCCTACATAAAAATAGCATGATATATCTTAGAAGCCCAAAATAGAAATATAATATTTTATCGTAACTTAAATATACTAGGGAAAGATATCCCTAAAATTTCGGGGCATTTGGAAGAGAATTGAAGAAGTTATAAGCGAAACGGCTATTAAGGGCATTCAGAACTCGTTTATTGAATTTAGGTGATGGAAGGGTAATATTGGAATTTTAGATGACCCTGCATATAAGGAGGGTGTGATGAGGTTGTGGTTCGAATTTGGGCTCAATTGGAGTTCGTTTGGCCCCTTAATTTCGGGTTTAAAACGAGAAAGTTTTAACTTGAGGAATTTTAAATTAAAAACTTGAGGGGATTTTTGTAATATTAGAAAATCAGTTTAAAAAATTTTTGGGGCTGATTTGGAAATTCGTACAAGCTAATTTTGGGTTAATTTGTAATATCTAAAGAGTTGATTTGGGTGGACTAAATTGAAATCATAGAGGGCTGAAATGAAGTTTTCAGAAATTACAACCAAGCCCAAAACTTATTCAAATTCTGTTTAGCCTCCGCCAAACTCCATTATCCCTCACCCGTTATCCCCAACACACACACACACACACACACACATACACACACACGCGCGCGCACACACACACGCACACACCTGCACATACACATACACACACCGCACATACACATACACACACCTACACGCACACACCCGTACACACACGAACACACACACACACACATGCACACACATAGATACACCTACACGCACACACACACACACACACACACACCCAATGGCAGAGGGAGAGGGAGAGGGAGAGAGAAAAGGAGGGAGGGAAATAAAGATGGAATTTTAGTTGGAAATGGAAAGAAATAGGTAAAATTCGTCAAATTTCGACTTCAATTCACAGAGTAATATAACTCCAATCATAAAATTGACTGAGGGGTTTTTAAGTACATGGAAAGACGAACAAAACGGTATATTACCCATCAATTTCTGACCAGTGGATCATCGGGAATTGACCGCCGAAGTTGGCCCTGCCGGTGAGCTCGCGAAGGAGTTCGCAGAATTTTCTCTGGCAATTTGCTGGAGATCTAGATGTCTGATCTTGGCGTGGGAGATGGCGTTCGAAATGTCATGTAATGGGCTTTCTAAAACTATAAGGTTTATGAAAATCTAACGGTCGGATCTCCGTAGATCTGAAGTCAAAGGTTTCGACTTTTGAACTTTTATCGTGATTTGTCGGCGATCGGAGCATCGTATCGAAAATCCGACAATGGATTTGCAACGAGGGCTACGAAAGAGTTTGAATAAGGTATGGTTTGTTAATTTCCACCGCCGATGGCCGGCGGCGGCGGCCGGCGATCGGAAGCTGGCCGGAAAGCTGAGTGAGGGAGAGAGAAATTTCTTACCTATTAAGCAAAGTTTCCAGTTTTAGTAATATCCAAATAGGGAAATAATTAAATATATAGTAAGTATTAAAATGTGTTTTTAAAATGGGTTTGGTGATTTGGGCCACAAATGAATCGAAAGAAGGCTTAATAGTATCGTAATTTGGACTTATTTGGTTTTGAATTGAAAATAATAGGAAGCCTCGTAATTAAATTTTAGGTGTTCTATCGGATTCATATTCTCAAGATAATAAATTCTTAACTAACTATAAAATCCCAAATAATAAAATTAACAATCTAGATCCTTAAATTTGTGAAAATTTACTATAAAATTCCGAGATTCAAAATTTAATGTCGGGTATTACACTCTCCCCCACTAAAAACAATTCGTCCTCGAAATTCAAAACTGACAAAGTCTTAGCAAAATTTCAATACATATATGGTCTCAAATCTGTGCATCATCATTGATCATATCAAATCCTTTGGTGTTGTCTTTCTCAATTCAGTTTTACCAAAAACGTATCATTATCTTAAGTCTTAAACTATTCTGATTCGATGAGTGGATTATACTAACATTGTTGTCACTATTGCCTTTAATTTCTTTAACTTAGTAGAGCTTTTGTAATTTTTCCTTGACATCAACATCATGTAAGTTAGCTCTCTGTAACAGTTGATATATAAAACAACAGTTATAACATTCATTCTCATGCTTTTCTCTATACGAATAGTATCACTAAAACTTTATGGCATGCATTATCATTATCATTTCTAAATCACGAGTCAGATAATTCTCCTTACATTACTTACTTGACCACAAAAACTTCATGCTCTTGTGCATCAATTAAAACTTAGTGGTTGGCTTTTTTGTTCACTTACGACTATGCTCTTAATATGACCAACTTCGATTCCTCGTGTTGAAACAAAATATCCAAAAGGCCACTTGTCTAGTCAAAATTTAAACTTCTTAAATCTACCTCAAAACTTCTCTTCATCTAGTGCCTCCAATAAAATCATCAGGTATTTCCTCGTGTCATTCCCCAATCATAAAATAAAATATTGCACGCACATATCATTATAATTTACCCAAGTAAGAATGACACATTCCGTTCACCAGGTCCATAGATAATGTTGGTGCTTGCTCAAAAATTAAATAGCATCACGACAAGCATATGATGCATATATTAGCTTAATAAATTCGTTTTTTGATAGATCAATGTCTTTAATCGTCACCATGTGATCAACCTTCAAACGTACACATGCGCCTTTCCACTAACCAAACTAGTCCTTGTAGTTCATGGTGATACACTGATCTAAATAACTTATTTTTCAATATCAGACCTATTATAGATTTCACTTGCCTATTTTGTGATATACTGGGCATTTCGTCCGTGTAAAATATTTTTATATATCATAATATTGATACATCATCAATGGTAATATTCATTGACTTATCGTTCCTCTTCTTATTCAAATAAGTCAGAAATCCTCATTGCTCATCACTCTCATAATTTTCACAGTAAACACCATACTTCTTGTGGTACTGGCCTAAATTTCGCCTTACGGAGAAAAACTCTTTCCCATCAAGCTTTTGAAATACCTCTACTATTTCATCATATTTAATTAGTGTTCGTTTCTCTTTAGACAAAGGTGAACACAAAAATACATCAAGATTTTATACATTAAAATATACCAATAACCAATACACTTGTCATCGATTTTTCTTTCTCCGTAGATTGACACGTTTGTTAGTCCTAATAAGCCCCTCAAATAGTACATTCACTTTCATGGTATATGTCCAATCTTATAGACACATCCTTACTCCCAAAATCACATCACACAAAACAGTGTGTTGACACTACAACATTTAAATCACAAATAAGATCAGACATCAAATAATGTATCCTCCCAATATTTTTTACTGTAATTCGTAGTCACTATCCCGAGTTCCACACCATCATTATAATCATATATCAACCCAATGTTTATCTCAAAAAAATCCACAAATGATAAGCTTCTTAAACTATGCATGTCACATATATATTGATCAGATATCTTAGACTATTCAAGTCCCAAATTAACGTCAGAAAATCCGCATAATGCAAATAAGACCAATCCACATTTTTCATAAGTCTCATTAATATAAGTTAACACGTGTCTCACATATATCGTGATCAATACCCAAAACAGAAATACAAGCGTCAAATCTTACTCTACTCGAGTACAAACATCCACCAATCATCATGTTAAACTAATAACCCATTTATATCTCAAATACATATAACCTCGTACATGTAAGTCACTAACCTAATCGTTAGTAATACCAATAATATATAAATCAAATTTCTGATCCAACAACATCTCAAAATAACATTTAGGTTGTACATATTCAACACACAAATCAACTTTAATTATAATATCTCCAAAGTCAAGTTGCACAAGAGTACGTAAATCAAGATATCAAATCTTATCATAGTACCTTATAACATGATATTCATATGATAGCTAGTATTGTTACATCATCAAGATAATTCTTTTAAGGCATCATTAGCGGTGAAAGATCCACACTTCATCTAGTACATACATAATAACGTACTGAAAGTAACAAAGTACAAAGACTAGATTAAAGTTCATTGTGATCACATCTTAGAGCACTAGTTTTCTAGAGCCAATATGTCATGGCGTGTAGTGAAGTTTGTAAAATCATGATGCATATGTCATGTGAAAACCTTTTTATGAAAGGTAAACCATGTACTTGGTGTGAAATATTTCATGAAATAATAATTGTACAATCGTGAGCATATTTGAATATATCATGGTGTGAGCAGACACGCTTGCCAATGAAATTATGTCTCACACGTTGGCCATACGCGGACAAAATTATGTCAAACAAGCAGAATTAGAGTCTGAGAGTCTGCAAAGACCCGACCATGTCCGTTCATCACATTTTGAATATGTAAAATACATAGCAATTTTGAGATTATCGTAAAAATGTAGGATGAAATCCTCATTTGAAACATAGCTTTACATGTCACATGTTCATGGTGAAATATTGCATATCATGGCATAACATGGGAGACGTAGTCTCCATCATAAGTTGTATATGTAACATGGCTTGAGATTGTAGAACATGTGAATTTGCATATGAAATCATTGTCATGCAATGCATGTCTTTCAGGGCTTAGTATAACATGTCGACTTTGGGCCATGTTTACTCCCAAAATCACCCTCTTTTTTTTATAAATATTATTGTCTCAATAAGTCTCGATACTCGAAATCCCATTTTGTACAAAGTTTTTGACTTGCAAGACACTTTAAAAAAAAACCTCATATCATGTTCAGAACTATTATGAAATAAGTTTAAACGCACACAACTCCGAAAAATAGAATTTTATTTTGTACACGTTTTGCTAAATGATTTTGATACTAAATTCTCTAATTAACAAAAGTCGAATCACACCTAAAATTATTCTTACGGAAAACTTTTGACTCAAAAAACTATATGTACACATTAAATAATTTGACACTACGATTTTGGAATAAATGTCCCAACTTCGTGTTTTAATCCAAACAGTAAATAACAAGGTCCAAGACCTTGCTCTGATACCACTCTATAACGCTCCAATTTGCAAATATATTTGAAAGTTATTTTTCTTTTAGACGTTACTATTTTAGAAAATTTACGAGTTGAAATCTAAATTATTATTTTTTATAACAAAATAGAAATCAAGTTTCTCCAAACTGACATTTAATATTCCTTTAAGATCTTAACACCAACAACCAGTAATTCACATAAACTCCACGCTCACAGACGCAACTTTATGATAAATAAGCAGTGGAAATAGTTTCAACACAAGTTTTGACTCACAACTCGACACATTACTTTTACAAAATGTAAATAAGCACACATTTAATTTAAACATAAAAATTAACTTCTTACATCATAAATAAAAGAAAATGGGGATCTTGGAATTATTAAGAAATGGTGGAGCTGTCACGCCCCAAACGCGAAGCGACGATGATCAACCACTTAAACAGAAATGATCCCAACAGTCTAGACAAATGATACAACAATCCCAAGTGAAACAGAGTCTAAAGCAGCGTAAATAAAATAACATAAGTATGAATTACAACTTAAAGTCTAACGAGATCCAAATACATCCGACATAATAACCTGAATAAGTTTACAGGCCGAAACTAAAGCGTAAATGTTAGGAAATTTATTGCATAGATTTTGATGAATGCCATGTAAAACTTAGACTAGAAAGTTGGCACCCCATTTTCCTTGTAATTTGCATTGTAATAGATAGGGCTGTACGAGATGAGTTAAGTCAGCTATGCCTGGATACATAAGAAGTCAACTGAAGACTAGAATGAAGACTCCGCTGCTAGGCAGCTGAGTGTGGCTAGGGAGAGAAGTCAAGAACTCGACTGAAGGAGTATCAACTGGGATTCAGCTGTGTGAAGTATCAGTCAAGTCAACTCAAGATAGCCAAGTATCAAGTTGAAGTGACAGATGAGTCATCCAATGATTGGGAACTGACTCGAAGTCACCTGGGGAAGTTAATGAACTGCGATCAAGTCAAAACAATCGAAAAGAATCCGTTGCCGTACGTAAGTCAAGAAGGTTACTTAAATAAGTAATACTTCCATGCCGCAATGTCTTAAAGTGCTCGATCCAAAAGCGTGAAAAGGAATAAACCAATGGGAAGCACTGCACCTGTGTCAGACTCTGAAAAGCTGAAGGTTCATTTAATACGAGGAAATGTCAATATCAAGGACTGCAACAAGACAAGCCAACGACCACTAGTGTCTTTTGAAAATCAGCCTATCTCTTCAACGAGCAGATTTGTAAAAGTTCACTATAAAAGGCTGAGGAATCACTTTGAGAAAAGGTTACCTGAACCACGAGCAATCAAGCATTTATTCACACTGTAACCCGCAAAATATTCTCAGGTTATTCAAGCAAATCCTCAAGCCTAAACTTCGAAGGAAATCGATCCAACACCAAGCTGTGAAGGAAATACAACTTCAAACTGTTGAAGAGGAAACTTTTGAAGAATCAAAAGGGGTCTACATTCAAGGAGGATTGTAGAAAGGTTCAAGGTCGAACTACTCTCAAGTTATTGGAGGGCTTCGTGATCAAATCCAAGAAGCTTGAGCAAGTGAGTTGTAGTAGCAAGAATTTGCCCTGTGAAGAAGTTTCGAGTCGCACGAGAAGCCGTTTTGTGTGACCAAGGCATCTCAGGCCGAGTCCCAAAGGATCAAGTCATTTGTGTGATCAAGACTTGTATCCGGGTGATAACCACCACTGATTCGATCGAGACTTAGTGGATTCCTCCGGGGAGTTGGAGAAGAGAGGAGTAGAAGAATTACCCCATCTTCGAATCTCTATAAAATTTATTGTGTCATTTACATTTCAGCATTTACTTTCTGCTTATCATTTAATATCTGGTGAGAATTTGCTATCCAATTGATAATTAACAAAGTGCTAAAACCAAGTGATAAAACAAACTTAAATCAAATTGAAGGGTGTTAAGTCTTCCTGAAAATCTTATCACATCCAAGTTAAGGTTTAGACTAAACAATTTGAGTTATTCTATCAACAAACTCAATTGAGTCTATTGAGTGACTAACTCTATTTGGTTAACTAACTTAGTTGTCCCCTCGGGGACGTAGTTTGTGTATTTAACTTTGAATTATTTTAAAAGGACTAAAATCGAAAAGTTGGTAAGGTTTATTCAACTCCCCCTTCTAAACTTTACTCACACCCCTTGGGACCTACAGTAAAGAACACCATATCCAAATCTTAAATGTCAAGGGTCCTACGCCCTCAAATTACAGTCAAAGAGAGAAAAGAGTAGCAGGATAAAAGGGAGTCCAACATCCGCAGAAGTACATGAAATAAGTACAATCATCAAAAAATGGTACAAGTTCGACAGGCGGGGCGAGGGTCAACAACCTGCGGTCGGGTCGACATCCTCAACATCGTCCCCATCTAAAGGTTAGAAAACAGGAGGGAATGAGACAGAATCTCAGTGGATGGGTGATCGGGTGCAAGTGTGGCGATATATATTTTGATGCAAGAAAACAGTCGTATGAAAAATGCGTGAGATATGATGCATGATTTCACACACAACCCACAAGCGTCGTGAGAAATATATTTAAGTAATATACTTATACAGTTTTAAGAAAACAGTTCGTGGTCACACAGGCACTATGTGATTCAAGCAAGACAAAAGGATTGCGTACGGATTTGTAGCGCCAATCCTATGCAAGACAAGTAGCGGTTGCGTACGGATTTGTAGCACCAACCAATGTAAAATAAGTAGCGGTTGCGTACGGATTTGTAGCGCCAACCAATGCAAGACAAGTAGTAGTTGCGTACGGATTTGTAGCGCCAACCAAGCGGGTCCGATTAACTCTAGAATTGTGTGGATCAGACAGCTTCGTTCTTCCTTGTAACTCCCCGAGCAAGATGGTCCAAGACCTGTCACCTTATCGCTCCAAAGGCAAAGACAAAATCCACAGTGGAGCTAGCTAGGCTCGGATTTGTCATAATCATGATTATACCTCAAGTACTACAACCCACTTCCCTTGGACAAACTCCGTCCCTCAGTTGCGGGATTAGGACGATGGGGCCGGAAGAGTGGAATAGCAGCCGAGCTGCCCAGTTCCATCCCCGACGTATCCATTCCGGCTGTGAGCTCGACGCACCAAGTTGACTCAGACAGGAAAGTAAATACAAGTTCAGGTAGTCAACCAGACAGTCGAGTATTATTGATTCAGGGAAGCAGTTCAGGAAAATTTTCGAAAATCGCGAGTGGCAATTATGACGTTGGTAGAGTTATTTGGATGAAGATGATTATCGGGAGGATAAGCAATCTCCGATATCTTGAAAGATTAGGTGGTACATAAGTCCCATTATAGATTCAAAATCGCAAGACGATGAAGTCGCCCCGCGATCGCGTATTGATCGGTCAAGACGATCCGATAAGTCAAGGTGGTTTAAGAAAATAAAATCTTTTATATCATTATTAAAAGTCAGAGGGTCCAGGGCTATTTCTTTAAAATAGAAATAATTTGAGTTAGGTCCTTGTAAAAAGAAAATTTACAATTAGCCCCGTTTTGTAAAAATCAATACTTTTGAGGTTAAAAATTGAATAAGTAAATGTCCCGATCTTGAAAAATTATGAGGTCAGTTCCTATAATCTCTGAATTGTTCAGAGATTCAGGTTTTTAAAGTTTTGAGGTTAAGTTTTTATAAAATTCTCACATTGGCCCCAAATTTATTAAAATTGTCATTTCGGGCCCTAAGTTTAAAATAATCGGAACTCACAAAACTTGAAGGGCTTTTTAATGTGATTTCAGTTGAATAATGTCACTAAGGTTAGTGGGATATTGGGACAAAAACAGTTTTAAAAAGAAATAAGTATAGGTCCCTTAACTTTTGAAAATCTCATTTTTGTCCCATTTTGAAATAATTGCCTTTAAGGCTTTTAGGGGTCCAATTGTTATGAAATTTAAACCTTGGGTCCAAAATATAATTATGTTATAGTTAAATTAGTACACCTACACCTTATATTAGTCATCTTGTGTATAATTATACCATTAATTCAAACATTATACACATCATCTCTTACATTACTTCTTTAATATTATTTTTGCCCACATGTTGGAAGTCTTCCAACATTCCATTCAAACCATGTCTTGCCCATACCTTTGACCTTCAAATTGTCTCCCATGCAAAACACAAATTAAACAAAATTTCCTCCCCCTCTCTCATCAATGTGGACGGCCACATTAGAGGAAATGAACAAAAATTGTTCATTTCCATCCAACAATTTCACCTCTCAATCTAATTTTCTCCTCCTCTCTAAACTCCCTACCTCTCTCTACTCTTTCTTCTTACTTTCTTCTTCTACACTTAGAAAATTTTCAAGATTTTTCCTTCTTATTCTTCATAAAATTCGAACCAAACCTATACTACAAGGTAAGAAATTTTATCTTCAATCCATTTTTGATATCACGTAGTTCATCTCTTCCACCTTCTTAACTTAAGTTTGAATTTGATTTGGAGGTACATTTAGAAGACCATTTGAAGATTAGAGCTTGACATCATCTTGAAGGACTTCTAGAATTGAAGAACAACTAGTAGAGAATTTGGACTACAAGGTAAGAATTGGACACTAGAACCCTTCTTTCCTCTTCTTTCTATTTTTTTTTCAAATTTTAACACCCCTTTTTCATTTTTGAGAAATAGGGGCTCACCTTAGGTGATTTTGGAATTGAACCAAAATTTCCAATTTTAAAGCTTTAACTAGTCCCCAATCACCTACTACACAAGGTAAAGTGTAGTCCATCTTATTTTCTTATCTCCTTCATTTTTTTTCTCCTTAATTTTCTCTCATTTTTCTAACTTCAAATTTTTGATATTTCTTGACTTAGGGGCTGACCTAAGAAGCCTCATCCAAAAATTGTGAAATTTATCCTTTTATTTCACAATTTCCAATTTTAAGGTGGGTGGAAAAATACTTTCCAACTATTAGGTGTTTTTACTAAATTGCATGTAGAAATTTTGATTATGAGCCTTGAGATATATAATCTATGTATTGCATGTCAATTTTATGTATCAAATCATGAAAATTCTCAAGAGATGCTCAAAATTACTATTTATTGAATTTTAGGTGCATGCATGTGCAATTTAATGTTCTATTTGATGAATTTTTGTATGTATTGGATATGCATGTGTATGATCTTTAAAATTTATATTTTGGATGACTTATAACCTGGACAAGTCGAGCATAATTGATTAAATTTTAATTTTGGACTTAAAAATGTAAAAATGGAAAGTTGGTGGACTAAATTGCAAGAAAATGAAAGTTAAAGGACCCCTCTGCAAATCTCGAAAATTGGGACTGTACTCAGGTTCAAAAATGACTTTTGGATATTTTAATAAAGTTTTAAGAGTTTTTAGATAAATAAAATCAACCTTTAAAAGCCCAAGAACTAGATTGTAAAATTTTGAAAGTTTAAGGGCTACTTTGCAAATTTAAAAACTGTACCAGACCTTAACTTTAAATTTTTAAATTTTCACTCTTAAGGTACTGGGAATGACACATTTTAAATGTATTCCAAAAATCCAAGTGTTTAGGGCTTGGAAAGTAAATTTTCTAAAATTGAGGGACTAATGTGTAAAATACTAAACTTGAGGACCCAAATGAAATTTCCAGGACTTATGCAGCCCATGCACCTGTAAATACTAACTTAACTATAACTTAATTAATTATATTTTGGACCCTTAAAGGCAATTATTTCAAATTTCAAAAATGATATTTTCAAAATTAAAGGACCTACACTTATTTCTTTTAAAAACTGCTTTTGTCCCAATATCCTACCAACCTTAGTGACATTTTCCAACTGGAATCACATTAAAAGCCCTTCCGGTTTGTGAGTTCCGATTATTTCAAACTTAAGGTCCGAATTGGTTTTTTACAAATTTGGGGCCAATGTGAGAATTTTACAAAAACTCGACCTCAAAACTTTAAATAACCTGAATCTATGGACAATTTGGAGAATTTAGGAACTGACCTCATAATTTTTCAAGGTCGGGATATTTATTTATTCAACTTTTAACCCCAAAAGTGTTAGTTTTTACAAAACGGGACTAAATTGAAAATTTTCTTTTATAAAGAACCTAACTCAAATTATTTTCTCTTTTACTAAAATAGCCTTGGACCCTCTGACTTAGAGATTTAATTAAAATATTTTATTTTCCCCAAAACCTTTAACTTATCGGATCAATTTGACTGATTAATACCCGATGCGGAGCGACTTCCTCACCTTGCGATTTTGAATCTATAACGGGACTTATGTTCCACCTAATCTTTCAAGATATCGAAGGTTTCTTATCCTTCCGATAATCATCTTCATCCAAAAACTCCACCAACGCCATAATTGCCACTCGCGTTTCAAAATTTTCCTGAACTGCTTCCCTTAATCAATAATACTCGACTGCCTGGTTGACTACCTGAACTTGTATTTACTTTCCTGCTTGAGTCAACTTTTTGTGCCGAGCTCACAGTCGGAATGGATACGTTGGGGATGGAACCGGGCAGCTCGGCTGCTATTCCATTCTTCCGGCCCCATCGTCCTAATCCCGCAACTAAGGGACGGAGTTTGTCCAAGGGAAGTGGGTTGTAGTACTTGAGGTATAATCATGATTATGACAATCCGGGCCTAGCTAGCTAGCTCTCTTTGTGGATTTGTCTTTGCTATGGAGCGATAAGGTGGTCTTGGACCATCTTGCTCGGGAGTTACAAGGAAGAACGAAGGAATCGTTGTCCGATCCACACGATTCGAGTTATCGAACCCGTTTGGTTGGCGCTACAAATCCGCACGCAACCGCTACTTGTTTTGCATTGGTTGGCGCTATAAATCGATGCGCAACCATTATCTCGCTTGCATGGGATTGGCGTTACATTTCGTACGCAATCCTACCTGTCTTGACTGAATCACATAGTGCCTGTGTGACCACGAACTGTTTTCTTGAACTGTATAAGTATATTACTTAAATATATTTATCACGACGCTTGTGGACTGTGTGTGAATTCATGCATCATACTCACGTGTTTTCATATAACTGTTTTCTCGCATTAACTATATATCGCCACACTTGCACACGATCACCCCATCCACTGAGATTTCTGTCTCATCCCCACCTATTTTCTAACCTTTAGATGAGGAATTCCTTGAAGATGCTGAACCGACTACGGATTGAGCCCTTGTACTCCGCTTGTTGGATTTACGACATTTTGTTGTTGATGTCGCTAGACTTGTTACTATTATTTGTTGTTGGACTTACTACTTCTTGTTGTTGTTGTTGGACTCATTTCTTGTGTTTGTTGTTGGACTCTTGTATTTCTTTTCATTCCGGTTTGTAACTGAAGGGCGTATGACCCTTTGACTTTTAAGTTGTTATCTTTAGATCATATCGGGGATGTAATTTGGATTATGTTCTTTATTCCGCTGCTATTTAGACTCTGTTCCATTGGGTTTTGATGATATTCGTCTAGAATGTTTGGTTTACTTGTATTTAAGTTGTGGATCGTCGTCGCGTCCCGTTTGGGGCGTGACATCAATACTAATAAACACTTGAGTATATGATTTTAACGTATTTACACTTGAATTGCTTTTGCATGATTCGCATATTACATTCACTGCCTTGTTGACATATTATAACTCTGTAACCTACTTGCTTGAGTCAACTTGGTATGTCGAGCTCACAGTCAGAGTGGACCAGTCGCATTATGGAACTGGGCAGCTCGGCTGCTATTCCATTTAGCGGCCCCATTGTCCTAATCCTACCACTGGAGGACGGAGTGTCCAAAGAGAGAAGTGGGTCGTAGACTTGAGGTATAATCATGATTATGACAATCTGGGCCTAGCTAGTTCCACTATGGATTTGTCGTGCCTAGGAGCGATAAGGTGACTGGGCCTTGTGCCATCTAGCTCGGGGAGTTACAAAGAAGAACAAAAGAATCGGTGTCTGATCCACACGATTCTGGAGTTACTCAGACCGAATTGCTTATTTAGGTTGGCGTTACAATTCCATACGCAACCACTACTTGAATTGTTTAGGTTGACGTTACAATTCCATACACAACCACCACTTCACTCGTTCGGATACCATTCATGGTGCTTGAATGTTCACAAACTATTTTCAACAAGTTATATACTACTATATTATTTTGAATATCACACTGCATGCGAATTGTGTGTGACGTATGCATCATGAACAATGCATTCTTCATATAATTGTTTTCCTGCACCGATATAAGTCACACTTACACACGAACACCTATCCACTGAGATTTTTTGTCTCACCGCACCTTTTGAAACGACCAAATACCACATGTTTAGGACATGAACGAGGATGATCAAAAGACAGAGTAACGCGGTGCCCTAGTCGTCTAGTAGATTGATAATTTCCTATTTAGTGTTGTTGTTGGATAATTCATTTGGGTGAATGAATGTAGAATTTTGTTCAGACTGTAACTTAAGAATTTTCGTTGCTACGTTAGACTCCGATTTCGAATGTTTTAATGCATGGTTGACCATTTAAGTATTAATATTGTGTAAATTCTTTATCAGTTGATTCATTTGGCGTACAAACTGATTTAAGTTATTGATCATGTCATGATCCCGTTTGGGGCATGACAAATTAGAGTCATTACGTATCACATAAAATAAAGTTATTCTAAATACAAGTGATATATCAACAAGTTAAATTAAGTAGTAAGTAATTTAATAAAATCAAGTATGAAAAACTTGTTATTTCAATATAGAAGTTGGATTTTTCAATAGAATAAACCTCAAGTACTATTGTTTGGAAAAATAAAAATTTTTACTAAACAAGATTTCAAGACAAAGATATTGTAGTTTTAAAATACTGATTTAGTAGTAGATAGTTTTCAAAGATCATAAGGATGAAAAAGTTTGTTGGTAAGCCACAGAATCATATTTGTTTGAAATAATTTCAAGCACTACTATATTCTTTGCTATGAATTTTAAAAATTAAAAGTAAGTTTGTTTAAATCAAAATGGTAGTTTTGCATAAAGAATGGATTTTTTTTAATAATACTTTTTCTTACGAAATTAAGATGAAATAGATAACCGATGCTAAACCCATTAACATAATACGTTTCGCAAAATAAATTATAAGTATATGAATAATTTATCAGAATATTTAAATATTGTATCGGAAAAATATCCGCGATCGTGTCGTCTATGGTTGAAAAATCTAGGGCCTCGCACAATGTTTCTAAATAAATTAAGATGCGGAAATAAGATAAGTTAATTTAGTAATGTTTTTATTATCGAAAGCTTTTCATTGGCAACGTAATGAAATGGAAGGTGATAGAAAATGGGTAAAACGAATATGCTGGAATATGGTTTCAATTCGAAGAGTGCAGCTTAAGAACAACAATATATAGTACACAGCCACACACACACACACACACACACACACACACACATATATATATATATATATATACATGGTGTGTGATTTAAAGACGATACTAAAATATCATTTACCTAACCAATTTAATACTAAATACAAACTATTTACCACAGTTTCTACAATTTCTTTTATCAATCGCTCATATCCCAAGTTTTTAAGTAAATATTGCAATAATTAAATATTAAGTGAGATAATAGAATTAAGTTTTGAATTACAATTTTTTTGTGCATGTATTTTTGTTATGGAAACAACAGTCTCTACGTGTTACATTGGAATTTGACAACGGCCAAAAGATCAAATTTCATTGCATCCACACATAACACTTAAGACAACTCAAGAAAAAATAAGGAAAAAGATACAAAGAGAGCATTACATATGATCCATGCTCTGCATTCACAAACATACAACTTATAATTAAGTTGTAATTATTAAGATAGTGCATCCACAATAACATTAGTACAAGTGAATGCTTATTATTACACTGAGAGATTGATGAGTTATCAATTCAGTGACAATGGCCATGATCAACCGCGAGAGTCGCATCCTACGACATGGCAAATTATGTCGTCGCTACAAGGAACAAGTTCACAATCAAGCTGGAGCAGCTTTCTTGGTGATAATATTGCCGACATTGTTTCTGCAGCTTCCACCGCTACAACAGCTGCAACGTGTATACAACATCATTTATATTTCATCATTATTCTTTAATACATAAAAAAAACATATATATACAAGTATGTGTTTGTGTGATAGATAGAGAAGGAGATGACTTACCAAGCAAAAGCAGAACAAAGAAACCCAACTTATTAACCATAGATGATTGAGTAGTCCTCCCCATCTTACTTAGAAATTATGTTTGATTTTCAAGTGTTTGAGCATTTAATTCGATGAAGAATGACATATTTATAGGAAAAAGTTATTTGTATTTTTTTTTATTGTTCACAAAAAAGTAATTAATTAGTTAAATACTAATTAATGTAACTAATTAATGCAACATTAGTGTGTTATAATCATGCATATATACATGCTTTTGTTTAATATTTTTAACTACTTTGGTCAACTTTTATCCTATTGGAGGAATGCCCACTGTGGAAAAAATTGAATGATGAAAGTACATAATTGTCCTCTTAAAACAACAAAAGATAATGAAAAAAAGAAACTTAGAAAGAGTATACAATAAATATAAATATCGATCCTGACTCATCTCAAAATCAAACAAAAGAAAGTTCATTTACAAACTTTAGTTTATCGGTTCAAAGTTTAAGAAAGAGAGAAATAGGGAGTTTGGGACTCCAAAGTATTTCATCATGCCCAAGTCTTCGTATCGTAATTCGCCTCAATCGAAAATATAATGTGGAGTGAGTGTTATGAAAATACACTCGGTGGGGTACACTTAAGCGATGCGTAATTAATTACAACTAAGCAGAGAGATGCATCATACGTGGCATTTGTACGAACAGACCGTAACTTTGTAATATGTACGAGCTCATAATGTGAAGTGATCGTCACCACAAAAAATAAATATGTAACATGTATAGTACAACCGCAACATGGGATTCATGCAAAACATACTAATCATGATTAATTAAACAGTCAACTTACATTGAATAGCAATAGTACGGATAAGTGTAAAGGTAACCCCACCTTTTTGATGTGCAAAATGATTGTGCGGGATCAAGTCCTAGTTCCGGGCTCAATCTCGTCTCTTACACAAAATAGCATAATATGTCTTAGAAGCCTGAGATGGAAATATAATAATATATAATAATTTAAATATGCTAGATAAACTATCTTTAAAATTTGGGGGCATTTGGATGTGAAATGAAGAAATTAGGAGCGAAACGGAATAATAGGGATGTTATGGTCTCGTTTTCTTGAAGTTGGATGATTGAGGGGGAATATCATGATTTTGAATAGACCTTGCGTATAAGGAGGATATAACGAGTCTATGGTTCAAATTTGAGGTCAATCGGAGTTCGTTTGACCCATTTCGGATCGAAAACGAGAAAGTTAAGACTTAAAGAATTTAAATTAAAAATGTTAGGAGTCAACTTGCAGAACTCTAAGAGTTGAGTTGGGGGGTAAAATTATAATAAGTTGAAAATTGATATGGGAGGACTAAACTAAAACTTGGGATGGGTCAAACTGAAGTTTTCAAAAATTGCAAACAAGTCCAAAAGAATTTTAATTTCTGTTTGGTCTCCCAATCTTCCATTTTTCACTCCTTCACATCCCCACCGCCGTTTGCCACCGTCCCGACCTCCGAAACCGCCCCAAACCAGCAGCCCCCGCTGCCGGGGACCTCTCCCTCCCAACCCCAAGCCATTTCCGGCCACTTTTGGCCGGAAAATACGCGCACACACACACGCACAACTCACGCGCACACACACAACTCACGCACACACACACGCACACAGCGGCGGCGCTCCGTGCGTCGCCGCCACGTACCACCACCTCAACCCAACCCCTAAACACCTCTTACACCTTACTTGGTGGCCTCCGGCGACGTGAACGGAGAGAGGAAAGAGCAAGTTCGATGAAAAATGGCAAAGAAAATGGAAAAATTTGAAAGAATTCGACTTTGATTCACGGTGGAAACAAACTCAAATCATGAAATTGATCGATGGAATTTGAATCCCTTGAAGAGACGAAGAGAATGGTATAAGGCTCGTCAATTTTGGAGGTGGATCAGGGAATCGGTGGTCAAAGATGACGCCGCCGATGATTTTGGGACCGAGTTTTTCAGACGTCTCGGCGATTTCCGGCGATCTAGAGTTCCGATCCGAGATTGGGAGGTGGCGTTAGAAACCTAATTGAATGGGCTTTCTAATGGTATAAGGTTTATGAAAATCCAACGGTCGAATCTCCGTATATCTTGAGTCAAAGATTTGAATTTTCAACTTTATATCGATTTCGATTTGCGTGACGGGATTCAAATCGAAATTCGACTTTGGATTTGGAACGAGGGCGATGAAAGGGTTGAATGAGGTATGGTTTGTTAATTTCACCGGCGGTGGCGGCGACGGTGGCCGTGAACGGACATCTACCGGAAAGGCTACAAGATGAGAGAGAAATCATACCTTATTTAGAAGGTTTCTGATTTTGGATATTACTAAATGTAGAAATGACTATATAGTAAGTATTAAATGGGCTTTTAAATTGGGTTTGGTGATTTGGGCCACAAATGAACTAAAAGAAGGCCTAACTGTATCGTAATTGGACTTGAAATAACTCGGTTTTGAATTGAAAATAACAGAAAGCCCCGTAATTAAATTTATAATTTTTTCTACCCGAATTATATAATTTAAATAATAATCTTAATTAGCTATAAATCCCAATAAATTACTAATCTAATTCCTTAAAAAATGTTCAAAATTTACCCTAAATTTTGAGATTCAAATTCTAATACCAGGTATTACATTACTATCATCTTCTCTATGAATGGTTCAAAGATTTAAGAAATTATACGATTTACATCATTTGTGGAATATTTTTTTTAATGTTAACTGTATAGATATTTATATCTTTTTTTTACTAAAAACTTATCAATAACTATTTGACAATAAAGAATTTCGCAACATGTCATGTGACTCTTTTTCGAGTTTGTTACTCAATTTTTTCTTGGAAACTCAACATCTATAATTTTACCTAACCAATTTAATACTAAACACAAACTATTTACCACACTTTCTACAATTTCTTTTATGATCAATCGCTCATATCCCAAGTTTTTAAGTAAATATTGCAATAATTAAATCTTAAGTAGGATAATAGAATTTGGTTTTGAAGTACAATTTTTTGTGCATGTATTTTTGTTATGGAAATAACAGTCTCTACGTGTTACATTGGAATTTGACAAAGGCCAAAAGATCAAATTTCATTGCATCCATACATAACACTTAAGACAACTCAGAAAACATAAGGAAAAAGAAATAAAGAGAGCATTACATATGATCCATGCTCTGCATTCACAAACATACAACTTATAATTAAGTTGTAATTATTAAGATAGTCCATCCACAATAACATTAGTACAAGTGAATGCTTATTATTACACTGGGAGATTGATGAGTTATCAATTCAGGTGACAATGGCCATGATCAACTTCGCAGTAGCCGCATCCTACAGCGTGGCAAATTGTGTCGTCGCTACAAGGAACAAGTTCGCAATCAAGCTGGAGCAGCTTTCTTGGTGATAATATTGCCGACGTTGTTTCTTCGGCTCCCACCGTTGCAACAACTGCAACGAGTATACAACATCATATATATTTCATCTTTATTCTTTAATATATATATAAAAACATATATATACATGTATGTGTTTACGTGATAGAAAGAGAAGGAGTTGACTTACCAAGTAAAAGAAGAACAAAGAAACCCAACTTATTAACCATAGATGATTGAGTAGTCCTCCCCATCTTACTTAGAAATTATGTTTGATTTTCAAGTGTTTGAGCATTTGATTCGATGAAGAATGACATATTTATAGGAAAACGTTATTTGTATTTTTTTTATTGGTCACAAAAAAAAGTAATTAATTGGTTAAATACTAATTAATGCAACATTAGTGTGTTGTAATCATGCATATATACATGCTTTTGTTTAATATTTTTAACTAATTTGGTCAACTATTATCCTATTGGAGGAATGCCCACTGGGAAAAAAAATTGAATGATGAAAGTACATATTTGTCCCTCTAAAAACAACAAAAGATAATGAAAAACAAAAGAAACTTAGAAATAGTATACAATAAATATAAATATTATACGGAGAAGTTTTATTCTAACTAAATAAAAGGATGAAATTATGATTTTGAATATTTTCCCTGGTTAAGGAGACTCAAATAGAAGATAGTTTCGAAAACTTTGAATTTCTTTAGAAAAAGTTTTCGTTTATAAATTTTTCTTGATAAACTTCCTTGTTTGGTTTACATTTCAATCGCATTACCAATATTTTTAGCATCAAATATATTATTATTAGATTATTGTGTAAATATGAAAATATATACTATTAGTTATATCTATCATTTAAATAATATTTTTAATTATAGTGTTTCAACATGAAAAAACTTGAACTAGGGTATCAAAATACTTGGACAAGATTCAGAATGAGTTTGACAGATACATGGAATAATGTGATTACTTGAAGGTATAAGTTTAGAACACTTCTTGAAAATGAAAATAAATTTTTACTATGATGAAATTATATAAAGTAAATTTATTTCTGGAGTTTTGGATATCTCGAAATTGAGCGATTCATTCTGCAATTAAAACAAACGAGATCTTAATTTCCTACGTTACAATATCTTTTTTCCAAGGCCCTTATATATATATATATATATATATATTAATTTTATTTTTCCCTTGTTAGTTAACTTTGCTTACTTTCATCTAATATGATACTTATCAATCAACTCAAATTCCAAATTTTTGAAGTTTTTGAAAAGTTAAGGAGATTCCTTATATTGCACTATGTAATAACTATAATGAAAAATGAAAATTTTGTTTGGATGGTAACAAGTTCTGTGGTGTACACCAATCATCTTGTCGCTTTTATGTTCCAGAAGGCATTTATACATAACAATTTTATTCTTTTAACTTTGTCAACTATCAATGTATGTTTGAATGGGTTCAATGAATTTAGAATTTATATTATTTTTATTTTACTGAAATATTTTTTGAATGTTAAATATATTGATATTTATATTTTTCTCGAATTACTTATCAATCCTCATTTGAGGATAAAATACATAGTTATAGTATGGCCCATTTAAAAAATCATTTTATTCCAAATAACTATTTTTCAACTATTATTGTCTAGAAGAATATACTTAAAAAAATGTTGTTTACTTATATATTATATACATATTTTTTTTGCAATGTACTTGTCATTATTTTTTTAATTAAATAATAATTTGTCAACTATCATTGTCTCTTGTACACAATATGCTTAAGGGTTGATTTAAAAAAATATTGATCTTGATACAATTGTTCTTATTTATTAGTTGTTGTATGTGTACACCAATCATCATGTCCCTACAACCTGCCAAAAGCTATTTAAATAATACAACTTTATTTCTTGAACATTGTCTACTATCATCTGTATGAATTGTTCGAAGAATTAAGAATTTGTAAGATTTTTATTATTAGTGAAATATTTTTTGAATGTTAGCGGTATAGATATCTACATTTTTTAATAAAAAATATGAATAATCATTTGGGCATAAAGAAATTTGCAACATGTAATACGGTTTTCCGAGTTTGATACTCAATTATTTTCTTTGAAACTCATCATCTAAACTTTGCAGTAGTTGCTGCCGACATCATTAAAATATTTGTACTAGATTTCAAAATGAGATTGAGAGATTCATGAAAATAAGCTAATTACTTATAGGTATAAGATTTAGAATACTTCTTGAAAATGAAAATAAATTCTTATTATGATTACAATGGTCAAAATAAGTTTATTTTTGGAGTTCCAGATATCCAAAAATTAAACGATTTGTTCTAGAATTAAGACAAACATGATCTTAATTTTTAACGACACAATGTATTTTTTCCTAGTTTCTTATATATTTTTTGATTTTTTTTGCATTGTTAATTAATTTTGCTTACTTCAATTTAAATAATATGAAACATATCAATCAACTAAAATTATAAAATTTTGAAGTTTTTGAAAATTTAAGGCGAGTCATTCCTTATATTGCAATAAATAATAACTAAAATAAGAAATTAGAATTTGGGTTTGGGTTGTTGTCCATTGGTGTACACCAAACATCGTGTCCTTCTACCTACCAAATGTCATTTATATATAAAAAAAATATTCCTTTAATTTCGTCAACTATCATCTTCCGTATAAATTGTTCAAAGAATTTAGAATTTGTATGATTTCTACTTCAATGGAATATTTTTAATACTATCTATATACATACATTTTTCTTTAAGTGTTTATCAATAATCAGATGAGAATAAATTAGTTTGCAACTTATACTATGACCTTTTTAAAAGAAAATCATTTTTCATGGAATGATTATTTTTCCAGAGTACTTATCATATTCTTTTTAATTAAAAAATAATTTGTCAACTACCATTGAGTCCTATAGATAATATGCTTTGGGTTGTTAGTTTAAAAAAAATATTGATAGTGATACATTTGTTCATATTTTAGTTGTTGTCCTATGGTGTACACCAATCATCTTGCCCCTTCAACCTGCCAAAAGCTATTCAAATAATACAAATGTATTCCTTTAACTATGTTTACTATCATCTTCTCTATGAATGGTTCAAAGATTTAAGAAATTATATGATTTACATCATTAGTGGAATATTTTTTTTAATGTTAACTGTATAGATATTTATATCTTTTTTTTACTAAAAACTTATCAATAACCATTTGGCAATAATGAATTTTGCAACATGTCATGTGACCATTTTCGAGTTTGTTACTCAATTTTTTCTTGGAAACTCAACATCTATAATTTCCAGTATTGTAGAGTTACAATCTCAGACATATATCCTACAGTCGAGTATACCATCGAGACGCCATTGCGTGCACAACACGTGAAGGAAACGTTAAAAATCATTTAAAGATTGGTGAAAAAGTGCAATAATTTTAGTCACTTCAGATGATTTGACGGTCTTGCCCTCATACCTTGGTACGTGATGGAATCTAGATGGCTTCTGGATCCTATGGCTGCATTGTTTAGATTCGACAAATGTTAGGTACCAAGTCTTCGAGAAATAAAAATTACGCATTAATCATGCATAAGGGCTATAGTACCCACTTGTCACTTAACTAAACAATTATTTGTCAACTTTGTCCACATGAATATGCTTGGCGATTCTTGAAACTGTCATATATACATTTTTTTTAAAGTACATATCGATCAATTATCATTATGTACAAGAATATGCTTGAGAATTTTTGTTTTAAAAATTTGTTTCTTTATATATATACATTCTTTTCAAATTACTTATCATTAATACATCTTAATAAATAAATATTTGTCAACTATCATTGTCTATAATGATATTCTTTTATTTATTGTTATTATCTAGATTTGTCCCTTGCACCTACCAAAAGCTATTTAGTATAACAAGTTTTATTTGGACTATTTCCAATGCATAAATTATATTCGTTACATCCATCTGATCAGAAAAATCATTTTTCTCATCTTGTTTTCTTGGTAGAAAGCATTTTTCAACTCTTTATTAAAACATCAGGAAAACATACTTCTTATAGTCCAAATCCCGAATATATCCTTGTTTGTCATATCTAGTCAATATTTCATTCACTTAAGAAAGTGGTACTCATAATAATAGTCTCGATAGTCAACACTTATTCATATCGTCGTATTCCTTGAACAATTGGCAGTAGATTTCATTGCTAAAAATACAAGGTCAACCCAAAATTTTCATCCACCCATATATGATAGTCGAGATCTCATCAATCATTAAATAAGTTATTTCAAAAGTTGTAATCATATGAGTCGCTCCGACCAAAATATTAATAGCAATATCAATTTTCTATATCCATAAGGACCTTGATTATTCCAGGTAAATATAAACATCTCATATACTATGTATAAAATACTAGTATCCATCCTCATAATCAAACCACACTTGAAAATTAAGTCATAGTCGACCAAATTAACTAATAACTAACTCAATATCGGATAAGTATCTAAATTAAAATAGTGGCCCGAATATTCCTAAATAATCATCATCCAATCTTAGTTCACAAGTTAGACATCGCAATTTAGAAGGTACTTAGTGGTGACATAAAGTCGAGATCCTGTAATATTAATATCATTGACATATTCTAACCATGATACCCAAACCACAAGTCTAATTTCCTTACTTTAGCTCGTACAAGCATTTGAGAATAAATAACGCAATGGTACTATCATCAGTAATTCATACCTAGTGCATCCCATACTATCATTTTTTGAAGTAATATCATTAGGTATCTCGATCCCAAAATATATCAAATAACCAATCCATTCATAGGATAATATCATATTCAGATATGGTAGCAGTATCAAATTAGCACAAAAACACACATAATAAGGTAAGCAGAAAAGTACGAGTGTTATAATACCAAAGGTACTATAATTGGATTACAAACGTTAGGCCGATGTCGTACAATAGTGTCCCAAACCGTTACAGATGAACCTACACGGTGGCAGAATTAAATACAAGAAGTAGGCTACAACAAGTAAGGTCATCTAATCAGTAACGACGCTGTGGGCGTCATCATCACTATCGTCAACAATGGCAGCCATTTGGGCTGGATCCTCCTGCCATTCCTCTGGGTCCTCTAGGAAGTCCATTGTGTCCATCTGAGGATCCTCTTCTGGATTCTCCCCCGTTCTTCCTCAACTTCCGGGCTATCTTTGGAACGATATTGATAGCTTGCGAGAACTTGATTCCTAATTAGTTCGGCATCTTTCGAAATCAACCGATTAAGTAACATACGTTTCGCAGTCTCCACCCACGGTGGAGAGCCTTCATCTATATTTGCACTTGGGCGATGATTTAATGTGAGTAATTAATCGTGTCCTCATGTTGTTCAACCAGCGCATTAAGGCCTTTTATGGTGTGGAGGTGTTGAGTCAAGAGGCCTTCGCTGCGTTTGGCCCTCTCTCTTAGTTCCCGCATGGTGCTAGTCAAGGAGAGTTGTTTCAGGTTCGCATGATGGATGCTCTCAATTAGTTGGTCCATTTGGTATTCTTGGGTTCGAATGGTCCTTTCTTACTATGCGACCTGATAAACTAGGGCGTTCTTCTCTTCGTGTCACTGGGCTAATAGGTTATCCAAGTCACATGCATGGTTGCATTCCAGTTGTAGTTGGGAGTAAACCTTCACGAACTCGTTATGCCAATATATCGTCATCTCCTCGTAGTGGTTTCTCTCAGCACAAATATCCCACACCATGGGCCATGTCAGAACTTCGGAATCCATTCCTGGTCAAAATACAACTAGTGTTTGTCAAACAAGTATAAGTGGAAAAGACAGTGAAAGATAAGTATAACTAATCAGGAATCGACTAAGTATAAATAACCATAATTATGTGTCTCTAATTGTTACAAATTTTTAACTTAGTGTAAACATTAGTGACACGATTCTCGTGATCCATTATCGAACTTAATATCGAGGGTCTATGGTCCTTTTTAGATTGAATTCTAGAGCTTAGAGTAGTCAATAGCGGTACTACTGAACACAGGTAGAGGGTCATATCCTGGGTCAGCTCGGAGTAAGTTTCCATCTTACTAGCCGAGATTTGATACCACATCTATCATACCCCAAATGGGACCATGACGCAATCAATAACCTAAAACAGTTGTATGCCAAATAAATCAAATCAGCAAAAGATTTACACAACATTAATACCTAAATAGTCAACTATTCATCAAAAACATCTCAACAAAGTCTAACAGTGCATCGTAAATCATAAATTACAGTACGATAAAGTAACATAATAGCTCTTAAGTTACATCCCAAATAAAACTTAACATTTGTTCAAGGGTCTTACGCCCTTAGATTACATACTTAAAATAAAAAGAGTCCAACATCCGGCGAGGAATAAAGGAATCTAAAAGTAGTCGGAATGGGATAGGATATGAATTACTCCGTGGTTTGTACTTATTTTGTCCACGTATTCCATGTGTGGACAATCACCATCCGGTCGTTTGAAAAGGGTGGTAAGACAAAAATTCTCAGTGGATGGGTGTTCGTGTGTAAGTGTGGCTTATATTAATGCAAGAAAATAGTTATATGAAGAATGCATGGTTTATGATGCGTGCGCCACCCATGATTCACAAGCAACATGATATTTCAAAATAATACAGTAGTATATAACTTGTTGAGAACAGTTCGTGAACATTCAAGCACCATGAATGGTATTCAAGCAAGTCAAGTAGTGTTTGCATACGGAATGCCATGCCAATCCAAACAAGCAATCGGTTCGAGTAACTCCAGAATCGTGTGGATCAGACATCGATTCCTTCATTCTTCCTTGTAACTCCCCGAGCTAGATGGCACAAGGCCCAGTCACCTTATTGCTCCTAGGAACGACAAACCCACAGTGGGGCTAGCTAAGCCCGGATTGTCATAATCATGATTATACATGAAGTCTACGACCCACTTCTCCAGTTGGACACTATGTCCTCCAGTGGTGGGATTAGGACAATGGGGCCGATAAATGGAATAGCAGTGGAGCTGCCCGGTTCCATTACGCGACTGGTCTACTCCCACTGTGAGCTCAACACACCATGTTGACTCAAGCAAGTAGGTTCACATAGTTATAATATGTCAACAATACAGTCGAATACAATATATGAATCATACAAAATCATTACAAGGTGTAAGTATGTTAAGTTTATATTTTTCCAAGGTGTAAGCATTACAAGTTGAGAATTTAGAAACTAACCTTATATTTTTCCGAATTCGAGACCAAAACTTATTCGATTTCAAACCCGATAAACACTAGTTTTTCCAAAACGGGGCTACTTATGAAAATTTCCTTTTATCAGGAGAAATTAATTATTTACCATGTTATATCCCTAAAATTTACTGACTTATGTTTAATTATATAATTTTTAGTTTTCCTCCCCTTATAACTATTTGAACTTTCAACGAGGTTGAAACCTCCCGTATAATATACTGAATCCACCAAATCAATCGAAACATGGTTATCCTCCCGATAATTAGCTTTATTTAATATATTTACACCGTCAATACTAATAAACACTCGCATATATGATTTTAACGTATTTACAGTTGGATTGCTTTTGCATGATTCGCATATTACATTCGATTGCCTTGTTGACATATTATAAATCTGAGAACCTGCTTGCTTGAGTCAACTTGGTGTGTCGAGCTCACAGTCGGAGTGGACCAATCACATTATGGAATCGGGCAGCTCGGCTGCTATTCCATTTAGCGGCCCCATTGTCCTTAACCTACCACTGGAGGATGGAGTGTCCAACGGGAGAAGCAGGTCGTAGACTTGAGGTATAATCATGATTATGACAATCCGGGCCTAGCTAATCCCACTGTGGATTTGTCGTGCCTAGGAGCGATAAGGTAATTGGTCCTTGTGCCATCTAGCTCGGGGAGTTACAAGGAAGAACGAAGGAATCGTTGTCTGATCCACACGATTCTGGAGTTAATTGGACCGAATTGCTTGTTTAGATTGGCGTTACAATTCCATACACAACCACTACTTGAATTGTTTAGGTTGGCGTAACAATTCCGCACGCAACCATCATTTGACTCGCTCGGATACCATTCATGGTGCTTGAATGTTCACGAACTATTTTCAACAAGTTATATACTACAATATTATTTGGAATATCACACTACTTGTGAATCGCGTGTGACGCATGCATCATGAACCATGCAATTTTTATATAATTATTTGGGTGAATGAATGTTGAATTTTATTCGAACTGTAACTTAAGAATTTCCGATGCTATGTTAGACTCTGATTTTGAATTTTTTAATGTATGGTTGACCATTTAAGTATTAATATTTTGTAAATCCTTTATCGGTTGATGTCACGCCCAGATGGGGACGCGACGACAATCAATAACTTAAACGAAACTAAACCCAACAGTCTAGACAAATGATACCATATAACCCTAAGTAAACCAGAGTCTAAAGAAGTTGAAAATAAAATACAAGTACGAACTACAACTTACAGTCAAACAATATCCAAATACAACCCGTCAGCAATATCCGAATTGAACTTACAGTCCAAAATGGAAAAGAAGTACACAACATCACAAGCTTAAGTGTCAAAGGGTCCTACGCCCTTAAGTTACAGTCGAAAATAGAAAAGAGAAGCAGAATAAAAGGAAGTCCAACATCAGCTGAAGCACATGAAACAAGTACAATCAACAATAAAAAGGAGCAAGTCCGACAAGCGGAGCACGGGAAGTCAGTTCGTGGTAGGTTCGGCGTCTTCAACATAGTCCCCATCTAGCCGTTAGAAAATAGGAGGGGATGAGACATTAATTTCAGTGGATGGGGTGATCGTGTGCAAGTGTGGCGATATATATACACAATGCAAGAAAACTGTTATATGAAAAATGCATGAGTTATGATGCGTGGTTTTACATACAGTTCGCAAGCATCGTGGTATATATACTTAAAATAATATACTTATACAATTTTGAAAAGAGTTCATGATCATACAGGCACTATGTGATTCAAGCAAGATAGGTAGGATTGCGTACGGAACATAACGCAAATCCATGCAAGACAAGTAGTGGTTGCGTACGGATTTGTAGCGCCAACTAATGCAATACAAGTAGCGGTTGCATACAGATTTGTAGCACCAACCAATGCAATACAAGTAGCGGTTGCGACAGATTTGTAGCGCTAACCAAATGGGTCCGATTAACTCCAGAATCGTGTGGATCAGACAACGATTCCTTCGTTCTTCCTTGTAATGCCCCGAGCAAGATGGTCCAAGACTTGTCACCCTATAACTCCATAGGCAAAGACAAATCCACAGTAGAGCTAGCTAGGCTCGGATTGTCAGAATCATGATTGTACCTCAAGTACTACGACCCACTTCCCTTGGACAAACTCCGTCCCTCGATTTGTTGGGATTAGGACGATGGGGCCGGAGAATAGAATAGTAGCCGAGCTACCCAGTTCCATCCCCGACGTATCCATTCGACTGTGAGCTCGACACACCAAGTTGACTCAGGCAGGAAATTAATTACAAGTTCAGGAAGTCAACCAGACAGTCGAGTATATTGATTTAGGGAAGCAATTCAGGAAAAGTTTTCGAAAATGCGTGTGGCAATCATTGGCATTGGTGGAGTAATTTTGATGAAGATAATTATTGATAGGATAAGTAATCTTTGATGTCTTGAAGAATTAGGTAGAACGTAAGTGCCGTTATAGATTCGAAATCGCAAGATGAGGAAGTCGCCCCGCGATCGTGTATTAATCGGTCAAGACGATCCGATAAGTCAAGGGATTTTGAGAAAATAAAATATTTTAATTAATTATTAAAATCAGAGGGTCCAGGGCTGTTTTAAAGAACAAAATAATTTGAGTTAGGTCCTTGTTAAAAAGAAAATTTACGATTAGCCCCGTTTTGTAAAAATCAAGTACTTTTGGGATTAAAATTAAATAATTAAATTTTCCGACCTTGAAAAATTATGAAGTCAGTTCCTAAATTCTCTAAATTTTTCAGAGATTCAGGTTTTTAAAATTTTGAGGTCGAGTTTTTATAAAATTCTCACATTGGCCCCAAAATTGTTAAAATTATCATTTCGGGCCCTAAGTTTAAAATAATTAGAACTCACAAACCGGAAGGGATTTTAATGTGATTCCAGTTGCAAAATGTCACTAAGGTCCGTGGGATATTGGGACAAAAACAGTTTTAAAGACAAATAAGTATAGGTCCCTTAACTTTTGAAAATCTCATTTTTGTCCCATTTTAAAATAATTGCCTTTAATGCTTTTAGGGGTCCAATTGTTATGAAATTTGAACCTTGGGTCCAAAATATCATTAAGTTATAGTTAAATACCTTATTCCCAGGTACATGGACTGTATAAGTCCTGGAAATATCATTTGGGTCCTCGAGATTAATCTTTTACAATTTGGTCCCTCAATTTTTATAAAACTACTTTCCAAGATCTAAACACTTGGATTTTTGGAATACACTTAAAATGTGTTATTTCCAGTCCCTTAAGAGTTAAAATTTCAAATTTCAAAATAAGGGGCTTGTACAATTTCAAAAATTGCAATATAGCCTTAAATTTTAAATTTCTTAAGGTTGATTTTATTTATCTTAAAACTCTTAAAACTTTATTAAAATGTCCAAACATCATTTTTGAACCTGAGTACAGTCCCAAAACTCGAAAATTACAGAGGGGTCCCTTAAGTTTTATTTTCTTGCAATTAAGTCCACCAACTTTCTATTTTTGTATTTTAAGTCCAAACATTGAAATTTAATCAATTATGATCGACTTGTCCAGGTTATAAGTCATATCAAACAAGAATTTCAAGGATCATACACATGCATGTCCATTTCATACAAGAATTCATCAAATACAACAATAAAGTGTACATGTATGCACCTATTTTTCAATAAATATCATTTTTGAGCCATACTTGAGAATTTTTCAACTTGGTACAAGAAATTGTCATGCAATACATAATATATATATATATATATCTCAAGTGCTCAAAATTAAAATACTACATGAATTTAATAAAAACACCTAGAAGTTGAAAGGATTTTTCCACCCACCTTAAAAATGACTTGTTGTGAAGTAAAAGTATAAATTTCACAACTTGAATGGAAATCACTTAGGTCAGCCCCTAAGTCAAGAAATACCAAAAAAAATAGGAGTTAGAAAAATGAGGTTAAAATTACGAAGAAGAAGAAAGAGGTGAAGAAAATTGGTAAAACTACACGTACATTGTGTAGTAGATGAAATGAGACTAGTAGATGTCTCAAAAATGGGTCTCCTTGCTCACTCTTAAACCAACTCTTAAGGTCAGCCCCTAAAACTCCAAAAATGAAAATGGAGTATCAAAATTTTGGAAAATAGAAGAGAAGAAGCAAATGTACTAAAAAATCCCATTTCTTACCTTATAGTCCAAATTCTCTTCAAAATCTTCAAAGTCTTGAAGTCCTCTTCAAGATGATGTCAAACTCTTACTATCTTCCAAGTCTTCTAAGTATACCTCAAATCAAAATTCAAAACTTAAGTCAAGAAGTGAAGAGAGTGAGCTAGGTGATATCAAAAATAGATTGAAGATGAAATTTCTTACCTTGTTAGAAGAAAAATTCGAAATATATGAAGGATAAGAGAAGAAGTCTTGTGTTATTTTTGTTAAGTGTTTAAGAAGAACAAGTAGAAATGTGTAGAGAGAAGTAGGGGAATTTTAGAGAGGAGGAGAAAGTTGCAAGACTTGAATGTGTGGGTGTTAAAATGAGATGAATTTTTTTGGCACAAAAATGGCCTAATGGCCATGAGTTTTAGGGGGGGAGGAAGAGAAATTTTTGTTTTGTGTCAAGTCTTCTAAATTGTCTCTTGCATGGAGACAATTTGGTAGTCAAAGGTATGGGTCAAATTGGAATATTGATAGGAATAAGGAGAATGTTGGGAATAATAGAATATGTTGGGGAATTTAATGATATAAAATTGGGGTATAAGATAATGTGTATAAGGTTGGTAATGTGTATAATTATACACAAGATAAATACAATAAGGTGTATGTGTACAAGAGTTGGATGGTATTTCTACTCCAAAAATCACCACTTGGCCGTCCACTATGTATGTTATATGTGGTATCCCTATATTTTTTTTTGTCCCAAAATTGATGATAATAGATGAATAATATCAATCTCCAAAATAAATAGTGATTTCCTTGATCACTTATAAGTCTCATGATCACTTATTCTAAATCAAATTCTTAATTCTATAAGGTATAAGTCTCTAAAATAAATAGTCTCTTAAAATTCTAAGGTGACAAATAAATACACAAATAATAGTAATGATCAATCAAGTGATCATTAATGTGAAATAGAAATAATAAATGATCATGATCACAAGTAATAAATAAAAATAAAATTAAATGCGAAATATATTTATTATTAATATTTACCCGTCAGAGTGACGCGGTAAAATAGTCAAAATAGTACATAGGGGATAAGTGAATCAAATATGCGCTTGCATAAAATCGAGGGCTTCACATCCTCCCCTCCTTAAAAGAATTTGGTCCCCAAATTCTCTTCAGAATAGCTCTGGATACTGATTCCTCATGTCTTCTTCCATTTTCCACGTTGTCTTCGTCTCGGTTGTGGTTCTGCCACACCACTTTAACCGTCGAAATCTCTCTCTTACGAATCGATTATACCTTGGTCAATAATCCGGATCGGCTTCTCAGTGTAAGACAAATTCTCCCTCAGAGGAGGAGTATCACGAGCGATGATATGCTCGGGATCTGGTCGATACTTCTTCAATCTCGATACGTGGAACACGTCATGCATTCCCGAATATTGTGCTGGTAACTCGAGTCGGTAGGCTAACTTCCCAATCCTCTGCAAAATCTTGTAAGGTCCAATATATCTCGGACTCAACTTGCCTCCTTTCTTCGGTTTGATCAATCCTTTCCGTGGTAAGAGTCTAAGAAATACTTCATCTCCAACTTCAAATTCCAAATCCTTTCTCCTCTTGTCCGCGTACCTCTTTTGGCGGCTCTGAGCTGTGCGGATCCGCTCCTTGATCAGTTTGACCTTCTCCATGGCCTCCTGAACTAGGTCAACCTTTGGGATCGAGGGCGACTTTCGTTTTCCTTTTGGGGTCCATTGGTCATCAATCTCCCAGTGTAGTGGGGATCTACACTTTCACCCATATAGTGCCTCGTAGGGTGCCATCCCAATCGTGGCCTGATAGCTGTTATTATAGGTGAACTCAACCAACGGTAAGTGCGAATCCCAACTTCCTTAGAAATCCAACGTGCAGGCTCGCAGTATATCTTCCAGGGTTTGAATCGTTCGCTCGCGCGCCGCCCATCATCGTGGGTGTCTTTGTTGTCTTTGAAACTTAGCGAGGTACCCAATTCCTCGTGCAAGCACTTCAAAAATCTGGAAACAAACCTCGGATCTCTATCTGATACTATGTCGACTGGCAATCCATGCAGTAGAATGATTTCTCGGATATAAATCTGCTTGAGTTTCTGCAAGCTGTCAGTTTTCTTGATGGGTAAGAAGTGTGCAGATTCGTGAGTCGGTCTCACGACTACCCATATAGCATCATGGCCTCCTCCTCGGTCCTTGGTAGGTCCGTCACAAAGTTCATCGTTATGTGTTACCATTTGCACTCGAGAATTCTCAACGGTTTGTAGTAAACCGGATGGTCGTTGGTGTTCGCTTTTACTCGTTGACAACTCAAACATCTCAACGAACTCCGCTTACCTGGTTCTTCATGTTTACCCACCAATAATTCCATTTCAAGTCCTTATACATCTTGTTTCCTCCATGATGTATAGTGTACTTCGGCAAAGTGTGCCTCTCTGCTAGGATTCTATTTACGATCTGCTCATCTTTTGGTTTACAATCTCGATTTAGGAATCTAATAATCCCATCCTCGAGTATCGAGAATTGCAGTCTCTCTCCTTTAAGTATCTTCTCTTTCAACTTTTGAAGATGCACATTTGTCTCTTGTCTTTGCCTTGATCTCATTCGGCAGATCGGGTTTAACCGAAATGCTAGCACATGTAATCTGAGTATTGGTTCTCGTCGGATTCCAGATGCTCAGTTCTTCTAATGATTTCCACTCTCGAATCATTAGTCTGGCTAAACTTGCTTTTACGCTAAAGGCGTCGCTACTACGTTAACTTTCCCGGGATAGTATTAAATATTAAAGTGATAGTCCTCAATTAACTCCATCCATCTCTGTTGCCTCAGATTGAGGTCTTTCTGAGAGTATAGATACTTGAGGCTCTTGTGATATGTGAAAACCGTGAATGTTGCTCCGTAGAGATAGTGCCTCCATTTCTTTAACGCCAATACTATCGCTGCCAATTCCAAGTCGTGCGTCGGGTAATTGGCCTCAATTCGAACCAAACCTATACTACAAGGTAAGAAATTTTATCTTCAATCCATTTTTGATATCACCTAGTTCATCTCTTCCACCTTCTTAACTTAAGTTTGAATTTGATTTGAAGGTACATTTAGAAGACCATTTGAAGATTAGAGCTTGACATCATCTTGAAGAAGGACTTCAAGAATTGAAGAACAACTAGTAGAGAATTTGGACAAGGTAAGAATTGGACACTAGAACCCTTCTTTCCTCTTCTTTATATTTTTTTTCAAATTTTAACAGCCCTTTTTCATTTTTGAGAAATAGGGGCTGACCTTAGGTGATTTTGGAATTGAACCAAAATTTCCAATTTTAAAGCTTCAACTAGTCCCCAATCACCTACTACACAAGGTAAAGTGTAGTCCATCTTATTTTCTTATCTCCTTCTTTTTTTTTCTCCTTAATTTTCTCTCATTTTTCTAACTTCAAATTTTTGATATTTCTTGACTTAGGGGCTGACCTAAGAAGCCTCATCCAAAAATTGTGAAATTTATCCTTTTATTTCACAATTTCCAATTTTAAGGTGGGTGGAAAAATACTTTCCAACTATTAGGTGTTTTTACTAAATTGCATGTAGAAATTTTGATTATGAGCCTTGAGATATATAATCTATGTATTGCATGTCAATTTTATGTATCAAATCATGAAAATTCTCAAGAGATGCTCAAAATTACTATTTATTGAATTTTAGGTGCATGCATGTGCAATTTAATGTTCTATTTGATGAATTTTTGTATGTATTGGATATTGTCACGCCCCAAACGGGACGCGACGAACGATCCACAACTTAATACAATAACCAAACAGTCCAGACAAATATCAACGAGAACCCAATGAGACAGAGTCTAAATAGCAGCGGAATAAATAACAAGTACAAGTACAACTTAAAGTCTACAATCCGTCATCCAAATTACAACCCGAAAATCAACAAAATAGTAACTTAAAGTCAAAGGGTCCTACGCCTTTAGTTACAAACCGAATAGAAAGAAATACAATAGTCCAACAACAACATAAGATAAGAGTCCAATCAACAACAAGAAGAAGTAACGAATCCAACAAGCGTAGTACAAGGTCTCAATCCCGAGCCGATTCCGCATCCTCAACGAAATCCGCATACAAGAATTCATCAAATAGAACATTAAAGTGTACATGCATGCACCTAAAATTCAATAAATAGTAATTTTGAGCAACTCTTGAGAATTTTCATGACTTGTTACATAAAATTGACATGCAATACATAGATTATATATATCTCAAGGCTCATGATCAAATTTTCTACATGCATTTAATCAAAACACCTAAAAGTTGGAAAATATTTTTCCACCCACCTTAAAATTGGAAATTGTGAAATAAAAGGATAATTTCACAATCTTTGGATGAGGCCTCTTACGTCAGCCCCTAAGTCAAGAAATATCAAAAATTTGAAGTTAGAAAAATGAGAGAAAAATTAAGGAGAAAAAGAAGGAAATAAGAAAATGAGAAAGACTACACTTTACCTTGTGTAGTAGGTGTTTGGAGACTAGTTGAAGCTTTAAAATTGGAAATTTTGGTTCAACTCCAAAATCACCTAAGGTCAGCCCCTATTTCTCAAAAATGAAAAAGGGGTGTTAAAATTTGAAAAAAAAATAGAAAGAAGAGGAAAGAAGGGTTCTAGTGTCCAATTCTTACCTTGTAGTCCAAATTCTCTACTAGTTCTTCTTCAAGTCTTCAAGTTCATCACCATGCATGCATGTCTCCAAGTGGTCTTCTAAGTACCTCAAAATCCAAAATATAAACTCAAGTTAAAAGAAGAAGGTGATGAGTAGGAAGAATTTAAGTTGAATTGAGGAGTGAAATTTCTTACCTTGAGAAAGGGGTGTTCGAATTTTTGAGTTTTAAGTGGTAAGATTGTTTGTTTTGGTTTAGATGTTTGAAGAAAGGAAGTATGTTTGATGTTAGGAAGAAGATGTTCTTGGAGTTATGAAGATGGGTTTGAAGATGTGAAGGGCTTGTGTTTGAATATTTGAAGATGTGAAGAAGGGGTACTTGAAGATATGAAGAACTTATGTTGAAGATTTGAAGATGTGAAGAGTTGGTGTTTGAAGGTTTGAAGATATGAATGAATTTTGTTTGAAGGTTTGAAGATGTGAATGAATTTTAGAGAGAGGTTAGAGAGAAGGAGGAGAATTAGTTAGAGGATTAAAATGTGTTGGATGAAATGAACAAATTTTGTTCAATTTCCTTCATGTGGCCGTCCACATTGGTAGAGAGGGGGGAGAAAATTTTGTTTAATTGTGTCTTACATTTTGCCTCATGCATGGGGAACATTTTGAAGGTCAAAGGTATGGGCAAGAGAATGTTTGAATGGAATGTTGGAAGACTTCCAACATGTTGGCAAAAATAATATTAAAGAAGTAATGTAAGAGATGATGTGTATAATGTTTGAATTAATGGTATAATTATACACAAGATGACTAATATAAGGTGTAGGTGTACAAGAGTTGGATGATATTTTTACTCCAAAAATCATCACCATGGCCGTCCACTATGAGGGCATTATGGTAATTCCATATATTTTTTTTTGTCCCAAATTTGATGATAATAGATGAAATATGTCAATCTCCAAAATAATTAGTGATTTCCTTGATCACTTATAAGTCTCATGATCACTTAATCTAAATCAAAATGTAGGTCCCAAGGGGTGTAAGTGTAAGGTTTAGAACGGGGGGTTGAATAAACCTTACCAAATTTTCGATTTAGTCCTTTTAAATCTCTGAGTTGATTCTCACCTTTTGTGTCCTTGATGGACATGATCGAATTAGTCACTCGGTAGAGTTAGTCTCTCAAATGACTCAATTTGAGCCGTTGATGGAGTAACTCATTTGTTGGCTATAATTTAACTCAATTTGTGGTTTTATTTTCAGCGGAAGACTTAACACCCTTAAGTTTGATTAAGCAAGATTTTAGAGCTTGATTTAGTACTTATAAATTATCGGATGGATAGCAAATTTATCGCCAGATATGGGCGTTAAAAATGCAGGAATTTAAATCTTTGAAATGTAATCGACATGATGAAGTTTTTATAGAGGTTCGAAGATGGGGTAATTCTTCTACTCCTCTCTTCTCCAACTCCCGGAGGAATCCACTAAGTAATGATCGTTTACAAAGTGGTAACAGTCCAGATACAAGTCTTGATCACAACAGCCGACTTGATCCTTAGGGACTCGCTTCCCGGAGACGCCTTGATCACTCGGTGGCTTCTCGTGACGACTCGGCTTCTTCTGGGGCATTTGCCTTTGTTACTACAGACTCACTTGCTCAAGCTCTTTGGATTTGATCACGAAGCCCTCCAAAAGCTTAAGACTTGGTTCAACCTTGAACCTTTCTACAATCCGTCTGAAATGTAGACCCCTTGTTTTGAAAGTTTCCTCTTCAACGATTGAAGTTCTCTTTCCTTCACGGTGAGTGTTGGATTGATGTACTTCGTAATGCAGGCTTGAGGATTGAGAATGTTTGATTTTTCTAATATGCTTGTATGTCTCACGTGTGTGTCATCTCTTCTATCTCAAACAAACTCCTCGGCCTTTTATAGTGAACTTTCAAAAATTTGCCCGTTGAAGAGATAGGCTTATTTTTGAAAGTCACTTTGCGATCGTTGGCTTGCGTTCTTGGAATTGCCGTTTCCTCGTATGAATTGTTCTTTCACCTTTTGAGTTCGACATGGTGTGGTGCTTCCCATTGGTTCATTCTTTTTGCACGCTCGGGATGAGCACTCCAAGAAAGGTGGTATGGAGATATTACTTGTTTAAGTAAATCTCTTGATTTCGGCAACGGTTCTTTTACTGATTATCTCGACTTGACCGCATTTCCTTGCTTTCCCAGGTGACTTAGAGTCACTTCCAATCATGGATGACTCTTTCCGTCACTTCAACTTGAGACTTGGCTTTTCTTGAGTTGACTTGATCGATGCTCCACTGTGCATCTGTTTGCTTCTCCGAAGAGTTCTGTCTACTCTTATTTGTCATACTCATTTGTCTCGCGGTGAGTCTTCCTTCAAGTCTTTAGTTGTCTTCTTGCATGTTAGGCGTGGTGACTTAACTCGGCAGCACTCTAATTGTTACAATAAATTTTCAAAGAAGAATTGGGGTGCCAACTTTCTATTCCAAGTTTTACATGGCATTCATCAAAATCTAAACAATAAAATTCCTAACAATTTCCCCTTTTTGATGATGCCAAAACTTAAACCATACAAAAATGCAAATAACAAAGATACATAAAGATAGTGTATTGACATAGAATGTATGCGCAGAGTCAATCTTTTTATTGATCATATCATTCTTGTACTTAACACAATTTACAAGGTGTATCGAGTATATAATTGTCTTCACAAAAAAATAAAGAATTTATAACTTTATTACGTAAGACTTACATTGTATGTATTTACATAATAAAATACATGAAGGTTGACAAAGAACACTTCATCTCCTTATTTGTCTCCTTCTTTCATCTTGATCGACATCTTCTTCTCTTCCTCTCTTTTTTCGTCGCCATTTGCCTTCTTTTTCTTCTCATATGCTTTCTGGCAGCTTCATCTCTTCTTATTCTTTCTGTCTCTCCCGCCATAGCCGAGTTTGTCTCTTGTTTTCTTCTTCTATTCTTTTTGCATACTCGGCGTTAGTTTTAGCCACTTTCAAATTTGCCACTTGGTCAAGCCCAGCCAAAGAGATCCCTCATTTCTTCCCCCTGGATCTACGTATTCAATATTCTTGGCGGAGGCCAGGTCTCAAGCTTCTTCCTCCACTCATCGCTTCTTCCTCTACCTCTTGGCGTATCTTGTCTTGGGGTCTTCTTCTTTCGGTGAGTGACGGCGGAGTGACAGCAGAGCGATCTTAGGAAGTCTCACGCTGTCGGCCCTCTTCACATAACGTGAGACCCTTTTCCCAGTACAAGTCCCAAGCTTGAGCCATAGACATATTTGCAAAGTATCCCTCGATTCGAGCGTTTTAAATTCATCGACCGATCGTGGCTCTCCCCGACATCCGAGATGGCGTAGGTGTCTCTCGTCTCTCTTGGAATGCCTCCATGTTCTTTCAAGATGTTCATAACTCGGGCATCCATTCTTTCTTCCACTTGCTTCATCCCCGCTTCAATTGTTTTTCTCTTTTCGACCATAGATACAAAGAGTGTTGAAGTGGCAGAGTCACGGGGAGTTTTCGCTTATAATGTCACCGTGATGAGGACCTTGTTGAGGGGTTTGTGCAATCATCAAGGTCACATCTTTTAATCCTTCCCCCTCAAAGTGATTTTCCTTTCTTTTGTTTCAAAATTTCCTCAATTTTGATTTTCCCTTCTCATTTGCTCCTTTCTTTTTTCGACTTGATTTTCTTTGCTTTAAGGTATTCCTCTTCCCCTTTTTGCCATCATCAAAGGATGAGGAACACCGGGGAACATCTTTGGCAAGCATGAAGTCGCTTTGTGGATAGTCGAAGTTCGCTTCAAGTCGCTGCGTTGTAAGCGGCCAGGTCGGATCGAGTAGCGTTGGACTCACGAGATCGCCTTCATCTCAACCATGAGAAGGCTGAATTTTCTAGTCATGTGTTCTTCCAAACGCCTGTAGATCATTCGTATTTTGCTCACGCAGTAACTTTATCTCGGCAGATGAGCTTCATGCATGTGCTCAATATGTTCTCTCACCGTTTTTGCATCGGCATTTTCACTCTCCACACCTGACTTGTTGAACAATGTCTGAAGTATCTCACTGTTCCACACGCATTGATTCTGCTTTGTTGCCACCATTCCCTTATCTCGATTGTGATGCCTCTCAAGTCGGTTGTAAGGTTGGCATCTCTGTTGTCGATCGCATGTCCAAAGAGGCTCGATGCCTCTCCATCCGTTCAACCTCGGCAAAGAGTGCCTTGAACACTTCTCGAACTTAATTTGATTCTTTCACATTGCGGTGATGGCCATACTGACGTCAAAATCAAAATCATTTGGAACAATGGTGCCGAGTGAAAAACAGAGCTGATGCGTGATAGCGTGCTTGTTCGCTTTTTCGACTCTTCGTGGAGTTCGGTATTTCAGTGAAAAAGGAAAAGACTCTACGAAGGATTCATCAACGCCAACCGGGATGCATTCGATGATGAGTGGTGCGCTGGCGGTTCTTTTGGGAATCGATCTGCTGCAGCTTGAGGAGCTCGCTTGTGATGGTCTCTTGTTGTCTTTGGGTCTTGTTGTGAAGTGGACCCGCTTGCCGAGCCTCGTTTGTCTTAACGCAACCGTTGGTCTCGGTGATTTTTCCATTTCGATGGATGGTCCTCGGCCTTATCGAGCGTCATCGGACGATGATGAGATTTCAGTGGTGGCTCATCATCAAAGTTAAAAAGTTTGACGAGTAGTCTTGGGATCGACTTGCTCGTGCTTGGAACATCCGCGAATCGAGTCTTTTGGATTTGTCATGGGGATGACTCGAGCCTTCTTCTTCGCCTTCGATCCCCGGAAAAAGTGACATCGGGTTGTCCGGGAATCATGAAGTGCGCCGATCTCCTTCTCGAGATGGGTCGATGATAGCGGGAGGGATGTTCTCTACTTGGCTTCTTTACCAGGGAAGTCTCAACCTCCCGTGGGCCTTCATTTCCTCCGGCAGTCTCTCTCTGCTGCGAGGCACTGGTCCTCCTTTCGACAAAGTGTCACTGTCTTAGGGTCTTCTACTGATGGCATCCATTGGAGTCTCAACCCCATGGATTGCACTTTCATCGCCCAGTGTTAACTCCCAGTACATTCTTCCTCAGTGCCTCGATTGCATCGGCAGTGTCATTAGCCTTCGAGCGGTTGGCACCTCGGTGAGACAGTCTCAAGCTCGAGCTTCGTTGATGGCAACTTGTTGTTCTTCTTGTGATTGTAATTTCTCTTCTTCGCCTCCTTGATTCGTTGTGGAGTCATCGCAAAGCATCCTCCGACCTTTGCTGCGGTGGAGGAGTTTCCCCCTCGGTGGCGCACCGGTGAGTGACTTGGAATGGGGTCACTCGTCTCCAAACTCCCATTTGTTTCGATTGATTGTTCAGCCGTTGGGGCAGGTGGTACCACACCTTCAATAGGGGTTGGCTCGTGGGGTCCCCACTAGCCCGTTTCATCGCCATTTCCTTATTGCCTTTCCGAAGTGAGTGGGGAAGTGGTAAGAAGCAACATCGGTGGCTATTTTTGAACCACTCCCATTGGATCGATTTCATTTGTGTTCGGAGGACTCTCCTGGTCCCTCCATTAGTCTTTGCTCGTGAAGGATTCTTGATTCGTGCAATGCTTGCTGCATTTGCAACTCTTCGTGGCGTGACATTCTCTCAGTTCCTCGTCGGTGTCGAGAAGACATCAAGGAGAGGATGTGTGTGTTACGCGGGTCTTGGGAGAGATAGGCGGATGCTTGCCTTCTCACGTGCTTGGCTTCTTGACTTGCTTTTCTCTCCCCGTCCTTGTAGATCTGCAGGATGTCCAATGCGATTGTCTTCATCCGTGAGGGAGCACGATAGTTAATCAAGGAAATTTAGCAGTTCCTCTTCTTCTTCTATGAACTCGGCCGTTGGAACTGTTCCCTTGACTTGCTCGCTTCCATTTCCTCCACTCACGCAGACGATTTTGGATGTCGGGTAAGGTGGAGATAGGATCATTACATCACTATCTGCTTCCTGGCGGGTTCTTCTTGTGCTTGGTTTGTGTGAGCTACAAGCTGTGTCTTCGGGTTGCTCTCTCGCGATCGCCTTGCAGACTTGGCTATTTCATCAACCGACCGCCGGAGACTCTACTTCTCCGAAGAGTGTCCGTTATTTGTGCTAGCTGAGTAATCGACTCATTTGGTTTCTCGATTCGGATTTGTTTGACTATTCTTCTTCGTCTCTGGTTTGTACGGGGAATTTCTAGTTCGAGAGATGTTGTCCTCGAGTCTTGTGCCGGGGGCGGTCGGGGTCTTTTTCTCGAGGAGCGGGCCGTCGTGGCTTCTCGGTTCTCCTCTTCTTGACGATCGGAGAAGGTATTTGTGAGTCCTTCTCGGCCCCGGCGCTTTGCATAGGCGGGAGACACATTTGTTGGGCGGGTGACTGCTGCGGGCGTGAGCATGTTTGGTTTTCTTTCTTTGCAGGGGCGGCGATCTTTCATGCGGGGCGCAGGGGCTTTCTTCTTGGTGGAGAGGAAACAACTGTATCCTCTGGTGGTGATTCCCCCTCATTGGTGTCGGCTCTCTTGGCGTAAGCTCTCTTCACGTGCGCTGAGAGAGGTTTGCTCGAACATCCTCTTGTTAACATGGAATGCCTTCCCATGTCTAAGAGGGACTCCTTTCACCTCCAATAACCGGCCAATCACCAGGCCATATCCTAGGGATCCTCCAAATGAACTATCTTCTTTGAAGGACTTGTTTCCACGTCGGGCAGAGTCTGCCAGACAGACAAACTTCGGCCGATTTATCTTCTTTTCTTCGATGATTGCGGCCATTACAATCGGCTTTGCCTTTGATTGATTGGTCAAAGTCGCCAAATTTGATGTCGATACATTTGGCAACTATGTCTAACAACTTGTGATAATCCTCCTTCGCCAGAGTCTCTTGTTTCTTTGTGTATATTATTTTATCAAAGTCGGACTTGGCTATCTCTTTCCATCGTCGGCCCAAGTTTACATCAGCTTCTTTAATCTCGGATGCTCCTTCTGGCTGGTAGTAAGCAATATTCACCAAATCCTTGGCGAGAGATAGTCACCGCTTTCCGTGAACAGATGACTTCATTCCTTCATCGTGAACCTCGGCATTCACGTAGAATTGTGCGACCTCCTCCACATAGGTCATCGGATATTCTAACGTTAGAAACGGTTTTAGTCCAGGACGTTTCCAACTTCTCGGCGATTTTCTTCACTAGGGTGTCGTCGGACCCCTGCTTCACCATTCGTTAAATCCACCGTCGAACCGGTGTGGATTTGCTTTCCTAACTTGGTAAAGTCATAAGTTGGTGCCATTTCTCGAGGATTATATCGAGGAAAAACTCGAGAAATTGATTCGAAGGTTGATAGGGTTTGAGAGTATTTTGCCTTTGCTTTTGAGAGAAAGAGATGAACAGTTTTTAGAAGTGTGAGAGAGAAATGGACGAAAATGGTTTAAATATGGTTTATGAAAGGGCGTGCGGGTGGTTTTGAATCGTGATCGAAATCAACGGCTTGGATTTCGACGCCTATTGAGTATTTCATGTCTCGTATTTAATGCAAAGCATTTATATCCAATCATAAGCTTGGTGTGCACTTTTTGTCGTACACATCATCATTATCCGACGTATTCCTTAAAACATTCGCTTAGTCAAACGATTTGCGTTTTTGTCACTTTGCTCATAAGTTATTCAGCTTATCTCTTAGCCGATTTAACTCTACTTCTCACAGCGATTCTCTTAGCGACTAAAGCTATCACCGACTTCGGTGTATTTGTCTTTCCGATCTGACTAATTTCTTGAGTTGATTTTGTTTTGACTCTTTTTCCCCCTTTTCATTTCCATTTCTCTTCTTTAATTCCTCGAGTGTCACTCACTCAATTAACCCCAACTCATGTTTGAGTTCTTCAAATCTTGACTCACATAATGGTTTTGTGAAGATGTCGGCTAGTTGTTTATCGGTTGAGATATATTCCAAGATAATGTCCTTCTTTTCAACATGATCTCTTTGAAGTGATATCGACATCAATATGTTTTGTTCTTGAGTGCAACACGAGATTTTGAGTGATTGCAATTGCACTTGTGTTATCACACATGATTGGAATTTCTTTTTCTTCAACTTCATAGTCTCTCATTTCTTTGTCTCATCCATAGGACTTGGGCACAACATCGCATGACTATGTATTTCGCTTCACCAATTTGTGGAGGTGGATATTGAGTTTTGCTTCTTGCTAAACCAGGAAATTAGTCTGTTTCTAGCATTTGACATGTGCCGAAGTGCTCTTCTGTCCACTCTGCATCGGCAAAGATAGTCGAGAATCTGAATAGCCAATTAGCTTGAATCCACCTTCCTTTGGATACCATAGGCCTACTTCTTGGCTTCCTTTCAAGTATCTCAATATTCTCTTAGTAGCTTTGTCATGTGGCTCTCTTTTGGAGCAGATTGAAATCTTGCACATACACCTACAAAGCAAATGTGATGTACGGCCTGCTAGCCGTGAGATAGAGCAATGATCCAATAAGTGCTCAGTATCTTGTTTGATCTACTGGCTTGCCATCCGCATCCATGTCCATTTTGGTCGATGTGTTCATTGGTATTTTTACGAAGACTTCTCCTCCATACCAAACTTTTTCATTAAATCTCCGGTGTATTTCGTTTGACTTATGAAGGTTCCATCCTTCTTGTTGTTTCACTTGGAGTCCAAGGAAGAATGTCGACTCTCCCATCATGCTCATTTCAAATTTACTTTGCATGAGGTTTGAAAATTTTTCACACGAGTTCTTTGTTAGTGGATCCAAAAATAATGTCATCCACATATATTTGAACAAGCGATATACTCTTCTTGTCTTGAATTAAGAAAAGTGTTCTATCTACGTTTCCTTTTGTGAATCCATTTTCGATTAGGAATTGTGACAGGGTATCATACCATGCTCGGGTGCCTGTTTCAATCCATACAAGGCTTTCTTGAGTTTGTATACCTTGTCTCCAAGAGTCTTCGCTCAAATCCCGGAGGTTGTTCAACATACACTTCTTCTTCCAATAAACCATTTAGGAATGCACTTTTTACATCCATCGATATACAATGAAATTCTTGTGAGTTGCATAGGCAAGAAACATCCTTATAGCTTCCAATCTTACTACGAGGGGCAAATGTTTCATCAAAATCTATCCCTTCTTCTTGGCAATATCCTTTGGCTACCAATCGTGCTTTGTTTCTTACCACAGAGCCTTCCTCGTTCATTTTATTTCTAAATACCCATTTGGTGCCAATAACATTTTGGTGCATGGGTCTTTGCACTAATTCCCACACTTTATTTCTTTCAAAGCGATTCAGCTCTTCTTGCATAGCTTGAATCCAATGTGTGTCATCCAATGCTTGTGACACATCTTTTGGCTCTATTTGCGAGATGAAGCATGTGAACATAGCTTCTTGTTGAGTTCTGGATCTTGTTTTGACACCTTCTCTTATATCTCCAATGACAAGTTCTGGTGGATGGTCTCTCGGCCATCTTACATCGAGTTGGAGTAAGTTAGTGGATTGATCGACTTGCGGATGTGTTGGTGTGGTCGCTCTCTCGTTATCACTTAGCTGCAAATTTTCCAAATTTTTGAGATTCACTATCTCATCTTCTTCTCGAATTGATAATTCGGCTTGACTTGAAAGATAGGGACTCTTCGCATGGTTGGATGATTCACTTATCGGTGACTCTTCAATGTCTTCTCCATTTACATTTGGCTCATCGAATACTACATGAATGGATTTCTCTGTAACCATAGTTCTTTTGTTGAGTATTTCAGAGGCTTTGCTTTCACCGGTGAGTATCCTAAGAAGATACCTTCATCGCCTTTAGCATCAAAAGCCTTTAGGTTGTCTTTGCCATTGTTGTGGATGAAGCATTTACATCCAAATATTCTCAAATATGCAACACTTGGTTTTCTTCTAGTCGGATCTCATAGGGAGTCTTTGTCATTTGTCTATTTATCATACATCTGTTTTGGGTGTAGCAAGTGTGTTGATTGCTTGACCCAAAATCTTTTTGGTAATCCGCTTGACTAACATGGTTCTTGCCGCTTCTTTGAGGGTTCTGTTCCTTCTTTCTTCGCAACTCCATTCTCTTTGTGGAGTCCTTTGCCGATAGTTCATGACCAATACCATTCTCAATACAACATCGAGTTATTATTCCATTGACAAACTCGGTTCCTCTATCCGATCTTATTTTGATAATGGTTTGACTCTTCTCATTTTGAATCCTCTTCATCATTTGTGGTAGTTTTTGTAGAGTTTCTTTCTTCTTGCACATGAATATTGTCCATGTATATCTTGAGTAGTCATCTACTACCACCAAGGTGTATTTCTTTCCACTTATCTTTGGCTAGTTCCTTTGGCTAAATAGATCCATATGAAGTAGATGCAATATTCTTGTTGAGGATGGGCATGTCTTTTCTTTGAATGACGACTTGATTTGCTTTCCCTTCGACATGCATCACATATGCTCTCCTTCAGATATCGAGTCCTGAAGTCCTTCTACAAGATGACTTCTTGCCCGACTTGTTAAGTGTTTTGAAATTCAGTGACTCGGCTTTTTGTGCCTGACCAACTTGATTGATTTGTGCTCTTTGCTAGTAGACAAGTGTTGGGTGTTGCGGTTGACCAATTCACTATATACATATTTTTTGTCTACATCCTTGCAAAGACAACTTCATTTGATTCAATATCTTTGATTTGGCATATTCCCATGTTGAATCCAACATTGTAGCCCTTGTCACGAGTTGATGATGCTCGCAAATTGAAGTTGAGTCCGTCAACATATGCAACATCTGTGATTTCTAATCCATTCCTCTTGATGGATCCAATGCCTCTTATTTCACCAGGAGCTTCATTTCTCCAAATATGACTTTTGCTCCTTTAACTTCCTTGAATTTTGACAGATTTTTCTTGTTTCTGTCGTCATATGTCCGGGAACGACCACTATCCATGTACCAGGTTCCTTGGCACTCACTGTTCCTTGAACCCGCACTCAAGGAAATTAAGTTTTAGGTACCCATACTTATGCAGGTCGAGGGGTTAGAATTGTGAGATGATCCAACCAACCTATAGCCAAATGTTTTGACTCTAAGGGGTTGCCATCTATCGTGCCATAATCATAATCAATCCTGGCAAATTGCTTGGGGATTCTAGGTTCATACAATTGTCTCTTTTGTCAGTATGCACGAATGTGTGTTTTAGCAATTGCCCTCTTTGGGTAATTGTGGTGTCTTTGAGTGTAGTGCCTAGGTGCATATGTGTCTTTGATAAAAGCTCTTATGCTTTTGGAATGGCCTTTCTTGAGTTCTAGGCCTTTGCCATTTGGGCTTATATTCCATAAGTCTATCTTTGATAGTTCACATTATTCCAATCAGCTTGGCTTGGATATTTTCTACCATTCCCATCATATGTATTTCTTTTATGGATTTTCTCGGGATTTTCGGTAGCTCGCTTCCTTTTTGAGTATTTTTCGGTTAGGAGTTTCTTTGAGGACTCGGCTGAATCTCTTCTCGCTTGTCCTTTCAAAGACACTCAATCAACCGTTTTCCTTTTCCTTTGTAACCAAGGCCGATTTGCTTAGTATTGTGCTTTGGAGTGAATGTGTGTGCAACATTTAGAGTTTTGGATTTTTCGGACTCTTCATGACTTGAAGATCCTTTTTCCAAAATTACTCTTGAGGTTTGACATGGCACGAGAGGAATTAAATCTAAGCCTGTCTTGTCTCCACATTCTCTTTGACTCATAATAAGATCATCCAATGATTTAGATGCCTTAGTGAATGAGGCAATAACATTTTGAGGTCATTCTCCCTCTTTTCTATAGCAGCAATTTCTGCTATTAATTTAGCATTTTCAGCCTTCAACCTTTCATTCTCATCGGCTATTTGACTTAGAGTACTCGGCTCCATAGTCACTTTGAGTTTTGACTTTTGAGTAGGCTGTTTTCCTCATTCAATAGTGTGTGTGAGGATTTAATGTGTTCAAAATCTTTCATCATTTTGCCTAATGAATCATAAAGATCAGTGGGTGATGAAGTGTGTGTGTCACGATCACTATCACTAGTGTCTGTGTTTGTTGAGTTAGATTGTACCTCATCTTCCCGATCTTGTTCTTTGGCCATCAAGCGGATCGGGGCTTCTTCTTCGAGTCACTTGAGTAGTCGGCCCACTTTGCTCTCGAATCGATTGTCTCTCTTGACTTTTTTGTCTCGTGATCTCTCTGACCATCATTGCCTTTTTCTTTTCTTGTCTTCTTTCTCGAAGACCTTTCTTTTTCTTCTTCATCCCTGTCTTGTTGACTACTGAGGATATGAGCGATCAATGGCATAGTGACCTGGTTGTCTCACAGTTCCAACATAGATATTCAGCCTTTTGATCAGCTCTTTCCATTCTTGAGTTGTCGGCCCTTTGATACTCAACTTTTTGATGATCTGTTCTCTTGGTTGGCCTATCTTCCCTTGATTTGGAGGAGCCGAGTGTCTTACGGAAGATTCACCCTTTCCTCTCTTGTAGTTCTTGTTAAAGAACTTGTTAAATCTTTTAACCATCCGGCTATTTCTTCCGGGTCAATGACTTTGACCTCAACTCTCTTCCCATCTTTAACAATTAGAGCAAATTGTTTTGGGTACAATTGTCTCTTCTTGGTCTTTCCTTCTCACTCAAATTCATAGGCTTTGAGATCCGAGAATAGCTCATGGTTGGATGTTTTTGATAGGTCCATGGAATGTCTCGGTGCCATGACCTTCATTTCCCATTCAATGGAAGACTTTATAGGATCTTCATACACATTTCTTCGTGTATATTCCTTTCCAAGTGCGAGATAGCTCATTTGTGATTTTACGTGAACCGAGCATCTAGTTGATCCCATTTTCTCCCGAGATCATTTTGAAGTTCTCAAATTTCTGTCTGACCATCGATAATTTGTTTTCTTTGATTTGCTGACGAGCCTTCACAAATTAATGTCACTTGTCCCCATTTATTTAGCCGTTTTGCATGATTTGACTTTGTTGAACATGGCTTTGTCCAAGGTTTTGTAAAGGATGTCCTTGGCTACATTGTCCAGGTTGTATCTTTTTGTCATCATTTGTCCACTCAGTTCTTGGTTTTAACCATGACTGGTCTAGGAGCAACATCTTCTTCTCCTTGTTGCAACTCTTTCGCATTTTGTGTTCACCTTTAAGATTTGCAGGAGGCCCATCTTCTATCACTATCCACATCTCATCATGTAATCTTTGATAGATGAGCACGCATACGAATTTTCCAATCATCAAATTCTTCAATAGTGAACATAGGGATGCGTGTCAAATTTGCTTCCATGATAATAACTTTTAATGATAAAGAAGAGTTTTGAAAGTTTAAGTACTAAAGTAGACTTTGAAAAGTTTGGAGATCTAGTTCAAGAACGGTGCGGAGGGTTCAATGAACCAACCGCTCCGATACCACTTGTAGGTCCCAAGGGGTGTAAGTGTAAGGTTTAGAAGGGGGTTGAATAAACCTTACCAAATTTTCGATTTAGTCCTTTTAAATCTACAGAGTTGATTCTACACAATTTGTGTCCTTGATGGACAAATCGAATTAGTCACTCAAGTAGAGTTAGTCTCTCAAATTTCGGTGAAATTTTGTTGATGGAGTAACCTTTCATTTGTTGCTATAATTTAACTCAATTTGTGGTTTTATTTTATTGGAAGACTTAACACCCTTAAGTTTGATTAAGCAACATTTTAGAGCTTGATTTAGTACTTATAAATTATCGGATGGATAGCAAATTTATCGTCACAGATATGTGTAGGTCCCAAGGGGTGTAGTGTAAGGTTTAGAAGGGGGTTGAATAAACCTTACCAAATTTTCGATTTAGTCCTTTTAAATCTCTGAGTTGATTCTACCATTTGTGTCCTTGATGGACGATCGAATTAGTCACTCAAGAGAGTTAATCTCTCAATGGACTCAAATTTGAGTCATTGATGGAGTAACTCATTTGTTGGCTATAATTTGACTCAACCGTGGTTTTATTTTCATTGGAAGACTTAACACCCTTAAGTTTGATTAAGTAAGATTTTAGAGCTTGATTTAGTACTTATAAATTATCAAATGGATAGCAAATTTATCACTTGAGATATAAGCGAGTTAAAAGTGCGGGAATTTAAATCTTTGAAATGTAAATGACACAAGAAAGTTTTTATAGAGGTTCGAAGATGGGGTAATTCTTCTACTCCTCTCTTCTCCAACTCCTGGAGGAATCCACTAAGTAATGATCGATTTACAAAGTGGTAACAGTCCGATACAAGTCTTGATCACAACAAGCAGACTTGATCCTTAGGGACTCGATGCTGGAGACGCCTTGATCACTCGGTGGCTTTCGTGCGACTCGAACTTCTTCACGGGCATTTTGCCTTGTTACTACAGACTCACTTGCTCAAGCTCTTTGGATTTGATCACGAAGCCCTCCAAAAGCTTAAGACTTGGTTCAACCTTGAACCTTTCTACAATCCTTCCCGGAATGTAGACCCCTTGTTTTCAAAAGTTTCCTCTTCAAGCGATAGAAGTTCTCTTTCCTTCACGGTGAGTGTTGGATTGATGTACTTCGTAATGTAGGCTTGAGGATTGAGAATGTTTCATTTTTCGATGTGCTTGTATATCTCGTGTGTGTGTCATCCTATTTCTCAAACAAACTCCTCGGCCTTTTATAGTGAACTTTCAAAAATTTGCCCGTTGAAGAGATAGGCTTAATTTTTGAAAGTCACTTTGCGATCGTTGGCTTGCGGTTCTTGGAATCGCCGTTTCCTCGTATGAATTGTTCTTTCACCTTTTCGAGTTCGACACGGTGTAGTGCTTCCCATTGGTTCATTCCTTTTGCACGCTTTCGGGATCGAGCACTCCAAGAAAGGTGGTATGGAGATATTACTTGTTTAAGTAAATCTCTTGATTTTCGTGGCAACGGTTCTTTTACGATTATCTCGACTTATTTGCATTTCCTTGCTTTCCCAGGTGACTTAGAGTCGACTTCCAATCATTGGATGACTCTTCTTGTCACTTCAACTTGAGACTTGGCTTTTCTTGAGTTGACTTGACTAATGCTCCACTCAATTTTGCATCTCACCGCTTCTTGATAGAGTTCTGTCTACTCTTCTTTGCCATACTCATTTGTCTCAAGCGAGTTTTCCTTCGATCTTGATTTGTCTTCTTGAATGTTAGGCGCGTAGGCCGACTTAACTCGGCTTGGCCAGCTCTATTCATTACAATGCATTTTACAACAAGAATTGGGGTGCCAACTTTCTATTCTAAGTTTTACATGGCATTCATCAAAATCTAAACAATAAAATTCCTAACAATTTCCCCCTTTTTGATGATGCCAAAACTTAAACCATACAAAGATGCAAATAACAAAGATACATAAGTGTATTGACATAGAATGTATGCGCATAATCAATCTTTTTATTGATCATATCATTCTTGTACTTATTGTTTTGTTTACAAGGTGTATCGAGTATATACTTGTCTTCACAAAAAGATAAAGAATTTATAGCTTTATTACGAGAAGACTTACATTGTATGTATTTACATAATAAAATACACGAAGGGTTGACAAAGAACACTTCATCTCCATCATTGTCTCCTTCTTTCATCTTGTTCAACATCTTTTCTCTTCTTCTCTTCTTTCTCGTCATCACCATTTTCTTTTTTTCTTTTCATATGCTTTCTGGCAGGCTTCATCTCTTCTTATTTTTTCCTGTCTCTCCGCCATTGCTTTGAGTTTGTCTCTTGTTTTCTTCTTCTATTCTTTTTGCATACTCGGCATTAGATTTAGCCACTTTCAAATTTGCCACTTGGTCAAGCCCCCCGATGAGATCCCTCCTTTCTTCCTGGATCTACGTATTCAATATTCTTGGGCGAGGCCTAGTGTCTGAAGCTTCTTCCTCCACATCGCTTCTTCCTCTACCTCGGGCGTATCTTGTCTTGGGGTCTTCTTCTTCCCGGTGAGTGACCGAAGCAGAGCGATCGCTTGGGAAGTCTCTCTGCTGTCGCCTTCTTCACATAACGTGAGACCCTTTTCCCAAGACAAGTCCTAAGCTTGAGCCATGGACATATTTGCAAAATATCCTTCATATTCGAGCGTTTTGAATTCGTAACTGATCGTGGCTCTGTCCGACATACGAGATGGCATAAGTGTCTCTGTCAACTGGAATGCCTCCATGTTCTTTCAAGATGTTCATCACCCTGGCATCCATTCTTCCTTCCACTTCCTTCATCCCCGCTTCAATTGCTTTTCTCTTCTCGGCTATAGATACGCAGAGTGTTGAAGTGGCGAGTCACGGGAGTTTGTCGCTTATGATGTCATTTGTGAGGACCTTGTTGAGGAGTTTGTGCAATCATCAAGGTCATATCTTTTGATCCTTCCCCTCGTGAGATTTTCCTTTCTTTTGTTTCAAAATTTCCTCGGTGATTTTCCCTTCTCATTTGCTCCTTTCTTTTCAAACTTGATTTTCTTTGCTTTAAGGTATTCCTCTTCCCCTTTTTGCCATCATCAAAGGATAGAGGAACCCAGGAACATCTTTGGCAAGCATGAAATCGAGCCGCGAATAGTCGAAGTTCGCTTCAAGTCTGCTGCGTTGTAAGCAAAGACGGAATTCAGATCGAGTAGCGTTGGACTCTGTGAAATCGGCTTCATCTCGGCCATGAGAAGGTGAATTTTCTAGTCATGTGTTCTTCCAAACGCCGTATATCATTTGTATTTTGCTCACGCAGCAGACTTGATTTCTAAAAGTGTGAGCTTCATGCATATGCTCAATGTGTTCTCTCGGCTTCGTTTTGCATCGCATTTTCGACTCTCCACTTTTGACTTGTTGAACAAAGTTCTCAAGTATCTCACCTGTTCCACACGCATTGATTGATGTTGTTGCCACCATTCCCTTATCCCGACCGTGATGCCTCTCAAGTCGGTTTGTAAGGTTGGCATCTCTGTTGTCCGATCGCATGTCCAAAGAGGCTGATGCCTCTCCATCCGTTCAACCTCGGCAAAGAGTGCCTTGAACACTTCTCGAACTTGGTGATTCTTCATTGCGGTGATGGCCATACATCGTCAAAATCAAAATCGCTGGAACAATGGTGCTTGAGTGATAAACAGGCTGGTATGTGATAGCGTGCTTGTTCGTTTTCGACTCTTCGCGGGAGTTTAGGTATTTCGGTGAAAAAGGAAAAGACTCTACGAAGGATTCATCACCGCCAACCGGAATTGTTTGATGATGAGTGGTGCGCGGGGCGGTTCGTTTGGGAATCGATCCTACTGCAGCTTGAGGAGCTGCGCGCAGTGGTCTCTTGTTGAGCCGGGTCTTGTTGTGAAGTGGACCCGGTTTGCCGAGCCTCGTTGTCTTATGCCTTCGTTGGTCTCGGTGATTTTTCCATTTCGATGGTGGTCCTCGGCCTTGTCTCAAGCGTCATCGGACAATGATGAGATTTCGGTGGTGGCTCATCATCAAAGTTAAAAGTTTGACGAGTAGTCTTGGGATCGACTTACTCGTGCTTGGAACACCCCAGAATCGAAGTCTTTTGGATTTGTCATGGGGGATGACTCGGCCTCTTCTTCGCCTTCCTCGATCCCAGAAAAGTGACATCGTGGTTGTCCTGGGAATCATGAAGTGCGGCCGATCTCCTTCTCGAGGATGGGTCGATGATAGCGGGAGGGATGTTCTCTACTTGACGGCTTATTTACCCCGGAAGTCTCAACCTCCCGTGGGCCTTCATTACCTCCAGCTAGTCTCTCTGCTGCGGGGCAGGCCTTGGTCCTCCCTTTCGACAAAGTGTCGATTGGAGTCTCAACCCCATGGATTGCACTTTCATCGCCCCAGTGTTAACTCCCGGGCATTCCTTCGTGCCTCGATCGCATCGGCTAGCGTCATTAGCCTTCAGAGCGATTTGGCACCTCGGCTAAGACGATCTCAATCGCCTCGAGCTTCGTTGATGGCAACTTCTTTGTTCTTCTTGTGATTGTAGTTTCTCTACTTCGCCTCCTTGATTCGTTGTGGAGTCATCCGCAGCATCCTCCGACCTTGCCTGCAGTGGAGGAGTTTCCCCACCGGTGGCACGCACCGAGTGACTGTGAATGGGGTCACTCGTCTCCAAACTCCCACTGTTTGGATAGATTGTTCAGTAGTTGGGGCGGTGGTAGCACACCTTCAATAGGGGTTGGCTCGTTTGGGGTCCCCACTAGCCCAGGTTTCATCGCCATCTCCTTATGCCTTCTTTCGAGTGAGTCGGGAAGTGGTAGCAAACAACAACATTGGCTATTTGTTGAACCACTCCCATTGGATCGATTTCATTTGTGTTCGGAGGACTCTCCTGGTCCCTTCATTAGTCTTTGCTCGTGAAGGATTCTTGACTCGTGCAATGCTTCTTTGCATTTGCAACTCTTCGCGTAAAGCAAAGACATTCTGGTTCCTCGTCACATCGAGAGAAGACATCAAGGAGAGGATGTGTGTGTTCTGTGGGTGTGGGAGATAGGGCGGATGCTTGCCTTCTCACGTGCTTCGGCTTCTTGACTGCTTTTCTCTCCCCTGTCCTTGTAGATCTGGCGGGATGTACGTGCGATTGTCTTCATCCCAGTTGGGAGCACGATGAGTTAATCCAAGGAAATTTAGCAGTTCCTCTTCTTCTTCTATGAACTCGGGCCGTTGGCTGTTTCTCCTTGACTTGCTCGGCTTCCATTTCCTCCACTCACGCAGACGATTTTGGATGTCCGGGTAAGGTGGAGATATGATCATTACATCACTATCCGCTCCGCGGAGTTCTTCTTGTGCTTCATTGTGTGAGCTACAATCTGTGTCTTCGGGTTGCCTCTGCGTCGCCTTCTTCAGACTTGGTTGTTTCATCAACTACGCCTGGAGACTCTACTTCTCCGAGTAGTCTCCGGTATTTGTGCTAGTGAGTAATCGACTCATTTGGTTTCTCCGATTCGGATTGTTTGACTATTCTTCTTCGTCTCTGGTTTGTACTGGGAATTTTCGGTTCGAGAGATGTTGTCCTCTGAGTCTTGTGCGGTGGGGCCGTATCTTGGTGTCTTTTTCTCGAGGAGCGGGCCGTCGTGGCTTCTCGTTCTCCTCTTCTTGACGATCGGAGAAGGTATTTGTGAGTCCTTCTCGACCACGCTGCACAGGGTGGAGACACTACTGTTAGGGGCGAGTGACTCTGCAGGGGCGTAAGCATGTTTGGTTTTTTCTTTGCAGGGGCGGCGATCTTCGTGGGGTACCGCAGGGCAACTTTCTTCTTGGGGAGAGGAAACAAATGTGTCTTCGGGTCGGTGATTCCCCTCACCGTGTCGCTCTCTTGGCGTAAGCTCTCTTCAGTGCGCTGCAGAGGTTTGCTCAACATCCTCTTGTTAACATGGAATGCCTTCCCATGTCTAAGAGGGACTCCTTTCACCTCCAATAGCCGGCCAAGCACCAGGCCATATCCTAGGGATCCTCCAAATGAACCATCTTCTTTGAAGGACTTGTTCCCCACGTTCGCAGAGTGCAGACAAACTCGGCAAATTTGATTTATCTTCTTTTCTTCGATGATTGCAACCATTACAATCAGCTTTGCCTTTTGAGTTGGTCAAAGCCGCCAAATTTGATGTCGATACATTTGGCAACTATGTCCAACAACTTGTTATAATCCTCCTTCAAGATCTCTTGTTTTCTTTGTGTATATTATTTTATCAAAGTCGGACTTGGCTATTTTTTTTCCATCACCCAAGTTTACATCGCCTTCTTTGATCTCGATGCTCCTTCCTGGCCGGGTAGTAAGCAATATTCACCAAATCCTTGGTAGTGATAGTGGTTTGCTTTCCGTGAGCAGATGACTTGATTCCTTCATCGTGAATTTCAAGATTCACGTAGAATTGTGCGACCTCCTCCACATAGGTCATCGGATATTCTAGTGTTAGAAACGGTTTTAGCCCGGACGTTTCCAACTTCTCAGCGATTTTCTTCACCAGGGTGTCGTCGGACCCGCTTCACCGATTCCGTCGAAATCCACCGTCGAACCGGTGTGGATTTGCTTTCCTAACTTGGTAAAGTCATAAGTTGGTGCCATTTCTCAGATTATATCAAGGAAAACTCGAAATTGATTTGAAGATTGATAGGGTTTGAGAGTATTTTTGCCTTTGCTTTTGAGAGAAAGAGATGAACAGTTTTAGAAGTGTGAGAGAAACGGCGAAAATGGTTTAAATATGGTTTATGAAAGGGCGTGCAGCGGTTTTGAATTGTGATCGAAATCAACGGCTTGGATTTTGACGCCTATTGAGCATTTCACGTCTCGTATTTAATGCGCAAAGCATTTATATCCAATCATAAGCCTGGTGTGCGGCTTTTTTGTCTGTACACATCATCATTATCTTTGACGCGTGTTCATTAAAACATTCCCGCTTAGTCAAAACGATTGCGTTTTTGTCACTTTGCTCATAAGTTATTCAAACTTATCTCTTAGTTGATTTAACTCTACTTCTCACAGTTCTCTTAGCGACTTAGCAATCGGTGACTCGGTGTAGTCTGTTTTCCGACATCTGGTGATTCGAAATGATTTGCTTAAACTCTTTTTCCTTTTCTGTTCCATTTCTTTTCTTTGATTTTTCCGAGTGTCACTCAGCTCAATTAACCCTAACTCATGTTTGAGTTCTTCAAATCTTGACTCACATAATGGTTTTGTGAAGATGTCGGCCTAGTTGTTTATCGGTTGAGATGTATTCCAAGATAATGTCCTTCTTTTCAACATGATCTCTTATGAAGTGATATCTCGACATCAATATGTTTTGTTCTTGAGTGCAACACAGATTTTGAGTGATTGCAATTGCACTTGTGTTATCACACATGATTGGAATTTCTTTTTCTTCAACTTCATAGTCTCTCACTACATTGTCTCATCCATAGGACTTGGGCACTTGTTTGCCCAGCCTATGTATTCGCCTCTTTCTGTTTGTAGAGGTGGCTATTGAGTTTTGCTTCTTGCTAAACCAGAAATCACTGTTGTTCCTAGCATTTGACATGTGCCTGAAGTGCTCTTCCTGTCAACTCTGCATCAAAGATAGTCGGATCTGAATAGCCAATTAGCTTGAATCCACCTTCCTTTGGATACCATAGGCCTACTTCTTGACTTCCTTTCAAGTATCTCAATATTCTCTTAGTCATGTCATGTGGCTCTCTTTTGGAGCAGATTGAAATCTTGCACATACACCTACAAAGAAAGGTGATGTCCGGCCCGCTAATTTGTGAGATAGAGCAATGATCCAATAAGTGCTCAGATCTTGTTTGATCTACTGGGCTTGCCATCCGCATCCATGTCCATTTTGATCGATCTCGTTCATTGGTATTTTTACGAAGACTTCTCCTCCATACCAAACTTCTTCATTAAGTCTCCTGGTGTATTTTGTTTGACTTATGAAGGTTCCATCCTTGTTGTTTCACTTGGAGTCCAAGGAAGAATGTCGGCTCTCCCATCATGCTCATTTCAAATTTACTTTGCATGAGGTTTGAAAATTTTTCACACATGACTCTTTGTTAGTGGATCCAAAAATAATGTCATCCACATATATTTGAACAAGCAAGATACTCTTCTTGTCTTGAATTAGAAAAGTGTTCTATCTACTTTTCCTTTTGTGAATCCATTTTCGATTTAGGAATTGTGACAGGTATCATACCATGCTCGGGTGCCTGTTTCAATCCATACAGGGCCTTTTTGAGTTTGTATACCTTGTCTCCAAGAGTCTTCTCGCTTCAAATCCTCGGAGGTTGTTCAACATACACTTCTTCTTCCAATAAACCATTTAGGAATGCACTTTTTACATCCATCGATATACAATGAAATTCTTATGAGCGCATAGGCAAGAAACATCCTTATAGCTTCCAATCTTGCTACAGGGGCAAATGTTTCATCAAAATCTATCCCTTCTTCTTGGCAATATCCTTTGGCTACTAGTCTTGCTTTGTTTCTTACCACGAGCCTTCCTCGTTCATCTTAGTTTCGAATACCCATTTGGTTCCAATAACATTTTGATGTATGGGTCTTTGCACTAATTCCCATACTTTATTTCTCTCAACCGATTCAAACTCTCTTCTTGCATAGCTTGAATCCAATGTGTGTCATCCAATGCTTGTGACACATCTTTTGGCTCTATTTGCGAGATGAAGCATGTGAACATGGCTTCTTGTTGAGTTCGATCTTGTTTTGACACCTTCTCTTATATCTCCAATGACAAGTTCGTGGATGGTCTCTCGGCCATCTTACATCAAAGTTGGAGTAGGTTAGTGGATTGATCGACTTGCGGTGTGTTGGTGTTGTCACTCTCTCATAATCATTTAGCCGCAAATTTTCCATTTGTTTTTTGAGATTGACTATCTCATCTTCTTACGAATTGATAATTCCGACTTGACTTCATCATAGGGACTCTTCGTATGGTTGGATGATTGACTTATCACCGACTCTTCAATGTCTTCTCCATTTACATTTGGCTCATCGAATACTACATGAATGGATTCCTCCGTAACCATAGTTCTTTTGTTGAGTATTCTCAGAGCTTTGCTTTCACCGAGTATCCTAAGAAGATACCTTCATCGGCTTTAGCATCAAAAGCCTTTAGGTTGTCTTTGCCATTGTTGTGGATGAAGCATTTACATCCAAATATTTCGAAATATGCAACACTTGGTTTTCTTCCGATCCGGATCTCATAGGGAGTCTTTGTCAAATTTGTCTATTTATCATACATCTGTTTTGGGTGTAGCAAGTCGTGTTGATTGCTTCAGCCCAAAATCTTTTGGTAACCCCGCTTGCCTAACATGGTCCTTCTTCGCTTCTTTTTGAGAGTTTCTTTCCTTCTTTCGCAACTCCATTCTGTTTGTGGAGTTCTTTGCTGTGATAGTTCATGACCAATACCATTCTCAATACATCGAGTTATTATTCCATTGACAAACTCGGTTCCTCTATCGATCTTATTTTGATAATGGTTTGACTCTTCTCATTTTGAATCATCTTCATCATTTGTGGTAGTTTTTGTAGAGTTTCTTTCTTCTTGCACATGAAAATTGTCCATGTATATCTTGAGTAGTCATCTACTACCACCAAGGTGTATTTCTTTCCACTTATGTTTGGTTCCATGGGCCAAATAGATCCATATGAAGTAGATGCAATATTCTTGTTGAGGATGGGCATGTCTTTTCTTTGAATGATGACTTGATTTGCTTTCCCTTTCGACATGCATCACATATACTCTCCTTCTTGTATCGAGTCCGAAGTCCTTCTACAAGATGACTTCTTTGACTTGTTAATTGTTTTGAAATTCAGGTGACTCGACTTTTTGTGCCACAAACCAACTTGATTCAGTTTGTACTTTTTTGCTAGTAGACATGTCTTGGGTGTTGCGTTGACCAATCCACTACATACATATTTTTCTTCTACATCCTTGCAAAGACCACTTCATTTGATTCAATTTCTTTGATTTGGCATATACCCATGTTGAATCCAACATTGTAGCCCTTGTCACGTAGCCGATCGATACTCGCAAGTTGAAGTTGAGTCCTTCAACATATGCAACATCTCGTGATTTCTAATCCATTCCTCTTGATGGATCCAATGCCTCTTATTTCACCAGGAGCTTCATTTCCCCAAATATGACTTTTGCTCATTTGACTTCCTTGAATTTTGACAGATTTCTCTTATTTCTGTCATATGTCCGGAATAAACCACTATCCATGTACCAGGTTCCTTGGCACTCATTTGTTCTTGAACCCGCAATCAAGGAAATTAAGTTTTAGGTACCCATACTTGTGCAGGTCCCGAGGGGTTAGAGTTGTAAGATGATCCAACCAACCTATAGCCAAATGTTTTGACTCTAAGGGGTTGCCATCTATCGTCTTGTGCCATAATCATAATCAATCCTGGCAAATTGCTTGGGGATTCTGGTTCATACTGTTTGTCTCTTTTGTCCGTATGCCCGCATATGTGTTTTAGCAATTGCCTTCCTTGGGTAATTGTGGTGTTTTTGAGTGTAGTGCCTAGGTGCATATGTGTCTTTGATGAAAGCTCTTATACTTTTGGAATGGCCTTTCTTGAGTTCTAGGCCTTTGCCATTTGGGCTTATATTCCATAAGTCTATGCCGATAGTTCGCATTATTCCAATCACTTGGCTTGGATATTTTCTACCATTCCCATCATATGTATTTCTTTTATGGGTTTTTGGGATTTTTGGTAGCTCGCTTCTTCTTTCTGAGTATTTTTGTTTGGAGTTTTTGAGGACTCGGTGAATCTCTTCTCACTGCCCTTTCAAAGACACTCAATCGGTCATTTTTCCTTTTCCTTTGTAACCAAGGCCAGTTTGCTTGTTATTGTGCTTTGGAGTGAATGTGTGTGCAACATTTAGAGTTTTGGATTTTTCGGACTCTTCATTACTTGAAGATCCTTTTTCCAAAATTACTCTTGAGGTTTGACATGGCACGGAGGAATTAAATCCTAAGCTTTGTCTTGTCTCCACATTCTCTTTGACTCATAATAAGATCATCCAATGATTTAGATGCCTTAGTGAATGAGGCAATAACATTTTGAGGTCATTCTCCCTCTTTTCTATAGCAAAGCAATTTCTGCTATTAATTTAGCATTTTCACCTTTAAACTTTCATTCTCAGCTATTTGACTTAGAGTACTCGGCTCCTTAGTCACTTTGAGTTTTGACTTTTGAGTAGGCTGTTTTCCTCATTCAATAGTGTGTGTGAGGATTTAATGTGTTCAAAATCTTTCATCATTTTGCTTAATGAATCATAAAGATCATGAGGTGATGAAGTGAGTGTGTCACGATCACTATCACTAGTGTCCGAGTTTGTTGAATTAGATTGTACCTCATCTTCTTGATCTTGTTCTTTGGCCATCAAGCGATCGGGCTTCTTCTTCGTGAGTCACTTGAGTAGTCACCATCATCTGCGCTCTGAATTAGTGTCTCTCTTGACTTATTGTTTAAATGATCTCTGCAGCCATCATTGTTTTTTTTTTCCTTTCTTGTCTTCTTTCTCTCAAGACCTTCCTTTCTTCTTCATCTCTGTACTTGTTGACTATGAGGATATGAGCGATCAATGGCATAGTGACTGGTTGTCTGATTCAAAGATAGATATTCAGCCTTTTGATCGGCTCTTTCCATTCTTGAGTTGTCGGCCCTTTGATACTCAACTTTTTGATGATCTGTTCTCTTGGTTGGCATGTCTTCCCTTGATTTGGAGGGAGTGAGTGTCTTCTCGAAGATTCACCCTTTCCTCTCTTGTAGTTCTTGTTAAAGAACTTGTTGAATCTTTTAACCATCGTCTTTATTTCTTCCGGGTCAATGACCTCTTTGACCTCGCCTCTCTTCCCATCTTTAACAATTAGAGCAAATTTGTTTTGGGTACATTGTCTCTTCCTGGTCTTTTCTTCTCGGCTCAAACTCGTAGGCTTTGAGGTCCGAGAATAACTCATGGTTGGATGTCTTTGATAGGTCCATGGAATGTCTTGCCATGACCTTCATTTCCCATTCATTTGGAAGACTTTTTAGGATCTTCATACACATTTCCTTCGTGTATATTCCTTTCCAAGTGTAGATGACTCATTTGTGATTTCGTAAACCGAGCGTCTAGTTGATCCAGGTTCTCTCCCGAGATCATTTTGAAGTTTTCAAATTTTTGTACCGCCACCGATAATTTGTTTTCTTTGATTTACTCCGAGCCTTCACAAATTAATGTCGACTTGTCCTGCATTTCTTTAGCCGTTTTGCATGATTTGACTTTATTGAACATGGCTTTGTCAAGGTTCAGTAAAGGATGTCTTGGCTACATTGTCCAGGTTGTATCTTTTTCGTCATCATTTGTCCACTCGGTTCTTGGTTTTTCAACCATGACCGTCCGGGAGCATCATCTTCTTCTCCTTCACCGCAACTCTTCGCAATATTGTGTTCACCTTTAATATTTGCAGAGGCCCATCTTCTATCACTATCCACATCTCATCATGTGATCCGATAGATGAGCCCGCATACGAATTTACAATCATCAAATTCTTCGATAGTGAACATAGGGATGCGTGTCAAATTTGCTTCCATGTTAATGACTTTTAATAAAAAATTTGAAGGTTTAAGTACTAAAGCAGACTTTTAAAAGTTTGGAGATCTAGTTCAAGAACTGATGCGGAGGGTTCAATGAACCAACCGCTCGGATACCACTTGTAGGTCCCAAGGGGTGTAGTGTAAGGTTTAGAAGGGGGTTGAATAAACCTTACCAAATTTTCGATTTAGTCCTTTTAAATCTACGAGTTGATTCTACACACTGTGTCCTTGATGGGATCGAATTAGTCACTCAAGAGAGTTAATCTCTCATGCAGACTCAATTTGATTTGTTGATGGAGTAACTCAAATTTGTTGGCTATAATTTGACTCAATTGTGGTTTTATTTTTCAAAGGAAGACTTAACACCCTTAAGTTTGATTAAGTAAGATTTTAGAGCTTGATTTAGTACTTATAAATTATCAAATGGATAGCAAATTTATCAATGAGATATAAGCGTTAAAAGTGCAGGAATTTAAATGTCGAAATGTAAATGACACAAAGAAAGTTTTTATAGAGGTTCGAAGATGGGGTAATTCTTCTACTCCTCTCTTCTCCAACTCCCGGAGGAATCCACTAAGTAATGATCAGTTTACAAAGTGGTAAAACCCGGATACAAGTCTTGATCACAACGGTACCGACTTGATCCTTAGGGACTCAGCCTGAGACGCCTTGATCACTGTTTGGCTACCAAGCCGTGACGACTCGGCTTCTTCACGGGGCAGCTTGTTTGCCTTGTTACTGACACTTGCTCAAGCTCTTTGGATTTGATCACGAAGCCCTCCAAAAGCTTAAGACTTGGTTCAACCTTGAACCTTTCTACAATCCTTCCCGGAATGTAGACCCCTTGTTTTCAAAAGTTTCCTCTTCAAGCGATAGAAGTTCTCTTTCCTTCACGGTGAGTGTTGGATTGATGTACTTCGTAATGTAGGCTTGAGGATTGAGAATGTTTGATTTTTTTCGATGTGCTTGTATATCTCGTGTGTGTGTCATCCTATTTCTCAAACAAACTCCTCAGCCTTTTATAGTGAACTTTCAAAAATTTGCCCGTTGAAGAGATAGGCTTAATTTTTGAAAGTCACTTTGCATCGTTGGCTTTGCGCTTCTTGGAATCGCCGTTTCCTCGTATGAATTGTTCTTTCCCCTTTTGAGTTCGACACGGTGTAGTGCTTCCCATTGGTTCATTCCTTTTGCACGCTCGGGATCGAGCACTCCAAGAAAGGTGGTATGGAGATATTACTTGTTTAAGTAAATCTCTTGATTTTAAGGCAACGGTTCTTTTTGATTATCTCGACTTGATCGCATTTCCTTGCTTTCCCCAGGTGACTTAGAGTCGCCTTCCAATCATTGGATGACTCTTGTCACTTCAACTTGAGACTTGGCTTTTCTTGAGTTGACTTGATCGATGCTCCACTCACCGGTGCATCTCACCGCTTTCTCGAAGAGAGTTCCTGTCTACTCTTCTTTGTCATACTCATTTGTCTCGCAACGCATCTTCCTTCAAGTCTTTAGTTGTCTTCTTGCATGTTAGGGCGTAGGCCGACTTAACTAACGGCTTGGCCACTCTAATTGTTACAATAAATTTTACAAAGCAAGAATTGGGGTGCCAACTTTCTATTCTAAGTTTTAAATGGCATTCATCAAAATCTAAACAATAAAATTCCTAACAATATGGGCAGTTAAAAATGCAGGAATTTAAATGCTTGAAATGTAAATGACACAAGTGAAGTTTTTATAGAGGTTCAAGATGGGGTAATTCTTCTACTCCTCTCTTCTCCAACTCCCGGAGGAATCCACTAAGTAATGATCGTTTACAAAGTGGTAATGATCCGGATACAAGTCTTGATCACAACAAATGACTTGATCCTAGTGGGACTCGGTCCGAGACGCCTTGATCACTCGGTGGCTTCTCGCACGACTCAACTTCTTCACAGGCAGTACCGCCTTGTTACTCTGACTCACTTGCTCAAGCTCTTTGGATTTGATCACGAAGCCCTCCAAAAGCTTAAGACTTGGTTCAACCTTGAACCTTTCTACAATCCGTCCGAAATGTAGACCCCTTGTTTTCGAAAGTTTCCTCTTCAACCGATTGAAGTTCTCTTTCCTTCAGGTGAGTGTTGGATTGATGTACTTCGTAATGTAGGCTTGAGGATTGAGAATGTTTGATTTTTCTAATATGCTTGTATGTCTCACATGTGTGTCATCTCTTCTATCTCAAACAAACTCCTCAGCCTTTTATAGTGAACTTTCAAAAATTTGCCCGTTGAAGAGATAGGCTTATTTTTGAAAGTCACTTTGCGTCGTTGGCTTGCGTTCTTGGAATTGCCGTTTCCTCGTATGAATTGTTCTTTCACCTTTTCGTAGTTCGACATGGTGTGGTGCTTCCCATTGGTTCATTCTTTTGCACGCTTTCGGGACCGAGCACTCCAAGAAAGGTGGTATGGAGATATTACTTGTTTAAGTAAATCTCTTGATTTTTGCAACGGTTCTTTTCTGATTATCTCGACTTGATCGCATTTCCTTGCTTTCCCCAGGTGACTTAGAGTCGCCTTCCAATCATTGGATGACTCTTTGTCACTTCAACTTGAGACTTGGCTTTTCTTGAGTTGACTTGTCGATGCTCCACTCACCGCATCTCACCGCTTCTCCAAGAGAGTTCTGTCTACTCTTCTTTGTCATACTCATTTGTCTCGCAATGAGTCTTCCTTCAAGTCTTTAGTTGTCTTCTTGCATGTTAGGGCGTAGGCCGACTTAACTCGGCTTGGCTACTCTAATTGTTACAATAAATTTTATAGCAAGAATTGGGGGTGCCAACTTTCTATTCTAAGTTTTACATGGCATTCATCAAAATCTAAACAATAAAATTCCTAACACAAAATCTTAATTATATAAGGTAAAGGTCTCTAAAATGAATAGTCTCTTAAAATTCTAAGGTGACTAATAAATACAAAAATAGTAATAATGATCAATCACGTGATCATAAATGCAAAATAGAATTAATGATGATCATGAACACAAGTAATTAAATAAAATGAAATAAGGTACAAAATGTATATATTATTAATAATTACCCGTCAAAATAACGCGGTAAAATAGTCGATCAAATGTATAAACGATAATAAGGATCAATTATAAGCTCGGAAAAATCGGGGCTTCACATCCTCCTTTCTTAAAAGAATTTGGTCCCCAAATTCTCTTGCAATAGTTATGAATATTGATTCATCGTGTCTTCTTGCATCTCCCACGTTGCGTCTTCGTCCTATTGTGGTTCTCGCCACACCACTTTAACCATCGGAATTTCTCTCTTATGCAATCGCCAGATGTCTGGCCGATCAATGATCCGGATCGGCCTCTCGGTGTAGGATAGATTTTCCATTAAAGGAGGAGTATCATGAGTGATGATATGTTCGGGATCCGGTTGATACTTCTTGAGCCTCGACACGTGGAATACATCGTGCATTCCGCGTATGGTCTTTGGTAACTCGAGCCGGTAGGCTAGCTTCCCGATCCTTTGTAAAATCTTGTAAGGTCCAACATATTTCGGACTCAACTTGCCTCTTTTCTTCGGATTGATCAATCCTTTCCGTGGTGAGAGTCTGAGAAATACTTCATCTCCGACTTCAAATTCCAAATCCTTTCTTCTCTTGTCCGCGTAACTCTTTTGGCGGCCTGAGTATCTTGAGTCTCGCTCTCTTGATCAGCTTGACCTTCTCCATGGCCTCTCCGAACTAAGTCGACCTTTGGAATCGAGGCTTACTGCTTTCTCTTTCGGAGTCCATTGGTCATCAATCTCCCAAAGTGTAGTGGGATCTACATTTTGCCCATATAATGCCTCATAGGGTGCCATCCCAATCGTGGCACGATAAGCGTTATTGTAGGCGAACTCGGCTAATGGTAAGTGCGAATCCCAACTTCCTTGAAAATCCAATGTGCAAGTTCGCAGCATATCTTCAAGGGTTTGAATTATTCGCTCAGACTGTCCATCGGTTTGTGGATGTGCTGCTGTGCTGAAACTTAGCGAGGTACCCAATTCCTCAATATCAAAACTTAGGTGGCCTAGAGGCGCTTATATTCGATTCAAATTCCCATCATTCTCGCAAAAATATCTCTTAATAACCTTAGTGGTACTCAAAATTTCTTATCATCACCTTGTAATAGACACTATTCATAGTACCCTATTCATGCGATCCGTAACATTTGCACCACTATTCGATTATCACTTAACCATTCATTTCTATTCCACATACCGTTCTAATGTACTATTCCCACAATTATTAGTTCAAAACATACCTCTTATAATTCAAATCCGAATATATCCTTGCTTGTCACAACTAGTCAATACTTCATTTACCTAAGAAAGTGATACTCATTATAATAGAGTCAATTTAACTAAATAGTAGACACCTATTCACATCGTGGTATATTTCCTCGAATAATCGGTAGTAGATTTCATCGCTAAAAGTGCAAGATCAACCCATAATCTCCACCCATCAACATATAATAGTCGAGACCTCGGTAATCATTTAATAAGTTATCTCCAAAGTTATAATCATATGAGTCGCTCCTTCTAAAATCTTGATAGCAATCTCAATTTCCCATAATCATAAGGTCCTTGATTATTCCGGATAAATGTGCACATCTCGTATACTTTATATAGAATACTATTATCCGTCTCTTCCGAAATTAATCAATACTTAATACTAAATAACTAAGTCAAAATCAATCAAATTCATATATCATGAGTGTCTAGATCACCATAATATTCCGAATACTCACAGATAATCATTATCCTAAATTTAATTCACAAATGAGATATCATAACTTAAAAAAATTATTTAGTGACAATATCCGGTTGAGACCTTATAATCGTCATATCCTTGGCGTATCTTATCCACGATACCAAACAACAAGTCAAATTTGCTTATTTAAGCTCGTAGAAGTATTTAGAAAGAATAACACAATGGCACATCATCGGTAAATCATACTTAGTAATTCCCACACAATCATTCTCTAAAGTAATATCATTAGGCATCTAACTTCTATAATATATCATATGACCCAATTATATCTTTGTCAAGTGATAACCTTATATCCTCCATATCTCATCATAATGGGGCATTATAGCCTTCAAATCAAGAAATTTCTAAATCACCTACATCCAAAATGAGGTATATTCATTAATGTAAAACTTGAATACACCCATGAAGTACAACACTAGTAATACCGAGTCAAAGATACTTGACCCAAAATACAATTTGAATCTAATACAATGAAAGCAAGGTACATCATTGGAATAAGCGTCTACAATAACGAAAGTACAATGACAATCAAGCTAACTAATCGGTGAGATCGCCATCATCGCCGCCGCATCTATGTCCATAATCGGGGGGGGGGGTGAGGTGGCGCTCAACTTCGGCCAATCCATGAAGTCCAACCATCTCAATCTCGAGCCTCATCGAGTGGAGCAGCCTCGAGTGCCTCCGGCTCTCCAATGTCGATCGGATCCTCCTCGGGATCTCCTCGGGATCCTCTTGGGATCCTCTCGCGTCAGTACGGGTTCCACCTCGGGCGGTGGCAACGGCTGAGCATTGGCCGGCGCCGGACCCTAGTGCGGCGTCTCTCGAACACAGGCCCTCTATGATCGTCATCTTCTTGATGAGGGTCTCTCCAAGCGCTCGACGGTGTCGCGGGATAGGCGGGCGTCAATTTCCCATTTCGCGCCGTCACTTGCCCTTTTCATCTTCTCTCGCATGTTATCTAGGCGCTCCGATACTCTGTATTTGGTCCTCCGCTCTTATGGTGTTATCGCGGTCCTTGATGATGATGGTCACTCGCTCTTCTCATTTTGGCTCATCGCCAAGCGCCGAGTCAGGTCCCTATTACGTTGGCGCTCTGGGCTAGCTCGTGGTCGCGCGATCACTCTCCCGGTGCAGTGAATCACAAAGTGCCGGTAATATTCCTCCAAAGACGGGCATGGAATACATCCCACCATGTAGGCGGCGTCGGCTCCATCCTCGATCAAACAAAACTAAGACGGATCGGTCAAGGTAGAGAAAGGTAAGAAGAGAATAAGGAAAGAACAAATAACGAAAATCAGTCAAGAATCAACTAAGCCAAGACAAGTATGACTATGAAGTCTCAAAATATGCGTTCTAACTTAGTTCGAACATCAATAAGACGGTTCTATGCCAATTTGAAATCGATTTCACACTTAATTGGTCAAGTCGCGGTACTACCCAAAACACTGCATCGAGGTCCTATCTGGGTCGCTCGGTGTAAGTTTCCATCTTACTAGCCGAGCTCTGATACCACTCTAACTATCACGCCCCAAACGGGATGCGACGAACGATCCACAACTTAAATACAATATCCAAACAGTCCAGACAAATATCAACGAGAACCCAATGAGACAGAGTCTAAATAGCAGCAGAATAAATAACAAGTACAAGTACAACTTAAAGTCTACAATCCATCATCCAAATTACAACCCGAAAATCAACAAAATAGTAACTTAAAGTCAAAGGGTCCTACGCCCTTTAGTTACAAACCCGAATAGAAAGAAATACAATAGTCCAACAACAACATAAGATAAGAGTCCAATCAACAACAAGAAGAAGTAACGAATCCAACAAGCGTAGTACAAGGTCTCAATCCCGAGGTTCAAAGATCCTCAACGAAATCCTCATTTAAGGTTAGAAAATAGGTGGGGATGAGACATAAATCTCAGTGGATGGGGTGATCGGGTAAAGTGCGAGTGTGGCGTGATATATAGTTAATGTGAGAAAACAGTTATATGAAAACGCGTGGGTATGATGCATGGATTCACACACAGTTCACAAGCGTCGTGATAAAATATTTAAGTAATATACTTATACAGTTCATGAAAACAGTTCATGGTCACACAAGCACTATGTGATTGATCAAGACAGGTAGGATTGCGTAAGGAAGTGTAACGCCAATCCTATGCAAGGTAAATAATGGTTGCGTCACGGATTTGTAGCGCAACAACCAATGCAAAACAGTAAGCGGTTGCGTACGGAAATGTAACGCCAACCAAAACGGGTCTGATAACTCCGGAATCGTGTGGATCAGATAGCGATTCCTTCGTTCTTCCTTGTAACTCCCCAGTCAGTATGGTCCAAGACCGCACCTTATCGCTCCGTAGGCAAAGACAAAATCCACAGTGGAGCTTGCAAAGCTCGGATCATCATAATCATGATTATATCTCGTACTACGACCCGCTTCCCTTGGACAAACTCCGTCCTCGGTTGCGGGATTAGACGATGGGGTAGGAAGAGTGGAATAGCAGCCGAGCTACCGGTTCACCCCCGACGTATCCATTCCGAGATCGTGAGCTCGACATACCAAGTTGACTCAGGCAGGAAAGTAATTACATGTACAGGCAGTCAACCAGACAATCGAGTATTATTGATTCAGGGAAGCAATTTTAGAAAAAAAATTTGAAAAACGCGAGTGGCAATTATGGCGTTGGTGGAGTATTTGGATGAAGATGATCATCGGAAGGATAAGCAATCTTCGATATCTTGAAAGATTAGGTGGAACATAAGTCCCGTTATAGATTCAAAATCGCAAGGCGAGGAAGTCGCTCCGCGATCGGGTATTAATCGGTCAAATTGATCCGATAAGTCAAGGGTTTTGAGAAAATAAAATACTTTAATTAAATCTCCAAGTCAGAGGGTCTAGGGATATTTTAGTAAAAGAGAAAATAATTTGAGTTAGGTCCTTTATAAAAGAAAAATTGTAATTTAGCCCCGTTTTGTAAAAACTAACACTTTTGGGGTTAATAATTGAATAAATAAATATCCCGACTTTGAAAAATTAAGAGGTCAGTTCCTAAATTCTCCAAATTGTCCAGAGATTCAGGTTTTTAAAATTTTGAAGTCGAGATTTTGTAAAATTGTCACATTGGCCCCAAATTTGTAAAAATGGCCAATTCGGACCTTAAGTTTTAAAAATTCGGAACTCACAAACCGGAAGGGCTTTTAATATGATTCCAGTTGGAAAATGTCACTAAGGTTAGTAGGATATTGGTACAAAAGCAGTTTTTAAAAGAAATATGTGTAGGTCCTTTAACTTTTGAAAATATTATTTTTGTCCCATTTTGAAATAATTGCCTTTAAGGCTTTTAGGGGTCCAATTGTTATGAAATTTGAACATTGGGTCCAAAATATAATTAAGTTATAGTCAGGTTAGTATTTGCAGATGCATGGGCTGCATAAGTCCTGGAAATTTCATTGGGGTCCTCAAGTTTAGTATTTTACACATTAGTCCCTCAATTTTAGAAAAATTATTTTCCAAGCCCTAACCACTTGGATTTTTGGAATAATATTAAAATATGTAATTCCCAGTACCTTAAGAGTAAACATTTTAAATTTTAAAGTTAAGGTCTGGTACCGTTTTAAAAATTGCAAAGTAGCCCTTAAACTCACAAAATTTTACAATCTAGTCCTTGGGCTTTTAAAGGTTGATTTTATTTATCTTAAAACTCTTAAAACTTAATTAAAATATCCAAAAGTCATTTTTGAACCTGAGTACAGTCCCAAATTTCGAAATTTGCAGAGGGGTCCTTTAACTTTTATTTTCTTGCAATTTAGTCCACCAACTTTCCATTTTTACATTTTTAAGTCTAAAATTGAAATTTAATCAATTATGCTCGACTTTTTCAGGTTATAAGGCATCCAAAACATAGATTTTAAAGATCATACACATGCATGTCCAATACATACAAGAATTCATCAAATAGAACATTAAAGTGTACATGCATGCACCTAAAATTCAATAAATAGTAATTTTGAGCAACTCTTGAGAATTTTCATGACTTGTTACATAAAATTGACATGCAATACATAGATTATATATATCTCAATGCTCATGATCAAATTTTCTACATGCATTTAATCAAAACACCTAGAAGTTGGAAAATATTTTTCCACCCACCTTAAAATTGGAAATTGTGAAATAAAAGGATAATTTCACAATCTTTGGATGAGGCCTCTTACGTCAGCCCCTAAGTCAAGAAATATCAAAAATTTGAAGTTAGAAAAATGAGAGAAAAATTAAGGAGAAAAAGAAGGAAATAAGAAAATGAGAAAGACTACACTTTACCTTGTGTGGTAGGTGTTTGGAGACTAGTTGAAGCTTTAAAATTGGAAATTTTGGTTCAACTCCAAAATCACCTAAGGTCAGCCCCTATTTCTCAAAAATGAAAAAGGGGTGTTAAAATTTGAAAAAAAAGAAAAAGAAGAGGAAAGAAGGGTTCTAGTGTCCAATTCTTACCTTGTAGTCCAAATTCTCTACTAGTTCTTCTTCAAGTCTTCAAGTTCATCACCATGCATGCATGTCTCCAAGTGGTTTTCTAAGTACCTCGAAATCCAAAATATAAACTCAAGTTAAAAGAAGAAGGTGATGAGTAGGAAGAATTTAAGTTGAATTGAGGAGTGAAATTTCTTACCTTGAGAAAGGGGTGTTGAATTTTTGAGTTTTAAGTGGTAAGATTGTTTGTTTTGGTTTAGATGTTTGAAGAAAGGAAGTATGTTTGATGTTAGGAAGAAGATGTTCTTGGAGTTATGAAGATGGGTTTAAAGATGTGAAGGGCTTGTGTTTGAATATTTGAAGATGTGAAGAAGGGGTACTTGAAGATATGAAGAACTTATGTTGAAGATTTGAAGATGTGAAGAGTTGGTGTTTGAAGGTTTGAAGATATGAATGAATTTTGTTTGAAGGTTTGAAGATGTGAATGAATTTTAGAGAGAGGTTAGAGAGAAGGAGGAGAATTAGTTAGAGGATTAAAATGTGTTGGATGAAATGAACAAATTTTGTTCAATTTCCTTCATGTGGCCGTCCACATTGGTAGAGAGGGGGGAGAAAATTTTGTTTAATTGTGTCTTACATTTTGCCTCATGCATGGGGAACATTTTGAAGGTCAAAGGTATGGGCAAGAGAATGTTTGAATGGAATGTTGGAAGACTTCCAACATGTTGGCAAAAATAATATTAAAGAAGTAATGTAAGAGATGATGTGTATAATGTTTGAATTAATGGTATAATTATACACAAGATGACTAATATAAGGTGTAGGTGTACAAGAGTTGGATGATATTTTTACTCCAAAAATCATCACCATGGCAAATCCACTATGAGGGCATTATGGTAATTCCATATATTTTTTTTTGTCCCAAATTTGATGATAATAGATGAAATATGTCAATCTCCAAAATAATTAGTGATTTCTTTGATCACTTATAAGTCTCATGATCACTTAATCTAAATCAAAATCTTAATTATATAAGGTAAAAGTCTCTAAAATAAATAGTCTCTTAAAATTCTAAGGTGACTAATAAATACAAAAATAGTAATAATGATCAATCAAGTGATCATAAATGCAAAATAGAATTAATGATGATCATGAACACAAGTAATTAAATAAAATGAAATAAGGTACAAAATGTATATATTATTAATAATTACCCGTCAAAATAACGCGGTAAAATAGTCGATCAAATGTATTAACGACAATAAGGATCAATTATAAGCTCGGAAAAATCGGGGCTTCACAGATATGCATGTGTATGATCTTTAAAATTCATATTTTGGATGACTTATAACCTGGACAAGTCGAGCATAATTGATTAAATTTTAATTTTGGACTTAAAAATGTAAAAATGGAAAGTTGGTGGACTAAATTGCAAGAAAATGAAAGTTAAAGGACCCCTCTGCAAATCTCGAAAATTGGGACTGTACTCAGGTTCAAAAATGACTTTTGGATATTTTAATAAAGTTTTAAGAGTTTTTAGATAAATAAAATCAACCTTTAAAAGCCCAAGAACTAGATTGTAAAATTTTGAAAGTTTAAGGGCTACTTTGCAAATTTAAAAACTGTACCAGACCTTAACTTTAAATTTTTAAATTTTCACTCTTAAGGTACTGGGAATGACACATTTTAAATGTATTCCAAAATCCAAGTGTTTAGGGCTTGGAAAGTAAATTTTCTAAAATTGAGGGACTAATGTGTAAAATACTAAACTTGAGGACCCAAATGAAATTTCCAGGACTTATGCAGCCCATGCACCTGTAAATACTAACTTAACTATAACTTAATTATATTTTGGACCCAAGGTTCAAATTTCATAACAATTGGACCCCTAAAAGCCTTAAAGGCAATTATTTCAAAATGGGACAAAAATGACATTTTCAAAGGTTAAAGGACCTACACTTATTTCTTTTAAAAACTGCTTTTTTTCCAATATCCTACCAACCTTAGTGACATTTTCCAACTGGAATCACATTAAAAGCCCTTCCGGTTTGTGAGTTCCGATTATTTCAAACTTAAGGTCCGAATTGGCAATTTTTACAAATTTGGGGCCAATGTGAGAATTTTACAAAAACTCGACCTCAAAACTTTAAAAACCTGAATCTCTGGATAATTTGGAGAATTTAGGAACTGACCTCATAATTTTTCAAGGTCGGGATATTTATTTATTCAACTTTTAACCCCAAAAGTGTTAGTTTTTACAAAACGGGGCTAAATTGAAATTTTTCTTTTATAAAGAACCTAACTCAAATTATTTTCTCTTTTACTAAAATAGCCCTGGACCCTCTGACTTGGAGATTTAATTAAAATATTTTATTTTCCCAAAAACCTTTAACTTATCGGATCAATTTGACTGATTAATACCCGATCGCGGAGCGACTTCCTCGCCTTGCGATTTTGAATCTATAACGAGACTTATGTTCCACCTAATCTTTCAATATATCGAAGGTTGCTTATCCTCCCGATAATCATCTTCATCCAAAAACTCCACCAACGCCATAATTGCCACTCGCGTTTCAAAATTTTCCTGAACTGCTTCCCTTAATCAATAATACTCGACTGCCTGGTTGACTACCTGAACTTGTATTTACTTTCCTGCTTGAGTCAACTTTTTGTGTCGAGCTCACAGTTGGAATGGATACGTCGGGGATGGAATCGGGCAGCTCGGCTGCTATTCCATTCTTCCGGCCCCATCGTCCTAATCCCGCAACTGAGGGACGGAGTTTGTCCAAGGGAAGCGGGTTGTAGTACTTGAGGTATAATCATGATTATGACAATCCGGGCCTAGCTAGCTCTACTGTGGATTTGTCTTTGCCAATGGAGCGATAAGGTGACAGGTCTTGGACCATCTTGCTTGGGGAGTTATAAGGAAGAACGAAGGAATCGATGTCTAATCCACACGATTCCGGAGTTATCGGACCCGTTTGGTTGGCGCTACAAATCCGTACGCAACCGCTACTTGTTTTGCATTGGTTGGCGCTACAAATCCGTACGCAACCATTATCTGCCTTGCATGGGATTGGCATTACATTTCCGTACGCAATCCTACCTGTCTTGATTGAATCACATAGTGCCTATGTGACCACGAACTTTTTTCTTGAACTGTATAAGTATATTACTTAAATATATTTATCACGACGCTTGTGGACTGTGTGTGAATTCATGCATCATACTCACGTGTTTTCATATAACTGTTTTCTCGCATTAACTATATATCGCCACACTTGCACACGATCACCCCATCCATTGAGATTTCTGTCTCATCCCCACCTGTTTTCTAACCTTTAGATGAGGAATTCCTTGAAGATGTTGAACCGACTACGGATTGAGCCCTTGTACTCCGCTTGTTGGATTTACGATATTTTGTTGTTGATGTCGCTAGACTTGTTACTATTATTTGTTGTTGGACTTACTACTTCTTGTTGTTGTTGTTGGACTCTTTTCTTGTGTTTGTTGTTGGACTCTTGTATTTCTTTTCATTAGGTTTTAAATCGGAAGGGCGTAGGACCCTTTGACTTTTAAGTTGTTATCTTTAGATCATATTGGGGATGTAATTTGGATTATGGATATTGTGGACTGTAAGTTGTAATTTGTACTTGTTCTTTATTCTTTGCTATTTAGACTGTTCCATTGGGTTTTGATGATATTCGTCTAGAATGTTTGGTTTACTTGTATTTAAGTTGTGGATCGCGTCGCGTCCCGTTTGGGCGTGACATCAATATTAATAAACACTTGAGTATATGATTTTAATGTATTTACACTTGAATTGCTTTTGCATGATTCGCATATTACATTCCTTTGCCTTGTTGACATATTATAACTTTGTAACCTACTTGCTTGAGTCAACTTGGTATGTCGAGCTCACAATCGAGTGGACGGTCGCATTATGGAATGGGCGGCGGCCGCTATTCCATTTAGCGGCCCCATTGTCCTAATCCTACCACCGGAGGACGGAGTGTCAATGAGAGAAGTGGGTCGTAGACTTGAGGTATAATCATGATTATGACAATATGGGCTAGCTAGTTCCACTATGGATTTGTCGTGCCTAGGAGCGATAAGGTGATTGGGCCTTGTGCCATCTAGCTCGGGGAGTTACAAAGAGAACAAAAGAATCGGTGTCTAATCCATCCACGATTCGGAGTTACTGGAGACCGAATTGCTTATTTAGGTTGGCGTTACAATTCCATACGCAACCACTACTTGAATTGTTTAGGTTGACGTTACAATTCCATACACAACCACCACTTCACTCGTTCGGATACCATTCATGGTGCTTGAATGTTCACAAACTATTTTCAACAAGTTATATACAACTATATTATTTTGAATATCTGCATGCGAATTGTGTGTGACGTATGCATCATGAACAATGCATTCTTCATATAATTGTTTTCCGCACCGATATAAGTCACACTTACACACGAACACCTATCCCTTTGAGATTTTTTGTCTCACCCGCACCTTTTGAAACGACCAAATACCACATGTTTAGGACATGAACGAGGATGATCAAAAGACGAGAGTAACGTGGTGCCCTAGTCGTCTAGTAGATTGATAATTTCCTATTTAGTGTTGTTGTTGGATAATTCATTTGGGTGAATGAATGTAGAATTTTATTGATTGTAACTTAAGAATTTTCGTTTGCTACGTTAGACTCCGATTTTGAATGTTTTAATGCATGGTTGACCATTTAAGTATTAATATTGTGTAAATTCTTTATCAGTTGATTCATTTGGCGTACAAACTGATTTAAGTTATTGATCATGTCATGATCCCGTTTGGGGCATGACAAATTAGCGTCATTACGTATCACATAAAATAAAGTTATTCTAAATACAAGTGATATATCAACGAGTTAAATTAAGTAGTAAGTAATTTAATAAAATCAAGTATGAAAAACTTGTTATTTCAATATAGAAGTTGGATTTTTCAATAGAATAAACCTCAAGTACTATTGTTTGGAAAAATAAAAATTTTTACTAAACGAGATTTCAAGACAAAGATATTATAGTTTTAAAATACTGATTTAGTAGTTGATAGTTTTCAAAGATCATAAGGATGAAAAAGTTTGTTGGTAAGCCACAGAATCATATTTGTTTGAAATAATTTCAAGCACTACTATATTCTTTGCTATGAATTTTAAAAATTAAAAGTATGTTTGTTTAAATCAAAATGGTAGTTTTGCATAAAGAATGGATTTTTTTTAATAATACTTTTTCTTACGAAATTAAGATAAAATAGATAACCGATGATAAACCCATTAACATAATACGTTTCGCAAAATAAATTATAAGTATATGAATAATTTAAGAATATTTAAATATTGTATCGGAAAAATATCCGCGATCGTGTCGTCTATGGTTGAAAAATCTAGGGCCTCGCACAATGTTTCCAAATAAATTAAGATGCGGAAATAAGATAAGTTAATTTAGTAATGTTTTTATTATCGAAAGCTTTTCATTGGCAACGTAATGAAATGGAAGGTGATAGAAAATGGGTAAAACGAATATGCTGGAATATGGTTTCAATTCGAAGAGTGCAGCTTAAGGACAACAATATATATACCACACACACACACACACACACACACACACACACACATATATATATATATATATATATATACATGGTGTGTGATTTAAAGACGGTACTAAAATATCATTTACCTAACCAATTTAATACTAAATACAAACTATTTACCACAGTTTCTACAATTTCTTTTATCAATCGCTCATATCCCAAGTTTTTAAGTAAATATTGCAATAATTAAATATTAAGTGAGATAATAGAATTAAGTTTTGAATTACAATTTTTTTGTGCATGTATTTTTGTTATGGAAACAACAGTCTCTACGTGTTACATTGGAATTTGACAACGGCCAAAAGATCAAATTTCATTGCATCCACACATAACACTTAAGACAACTCAAGAAAAAATAAGGAAAAAGATACAAAGAGAGCATTACATATGATCCATGCTCTGCATTCACAAACATACAACTTATAATTAAGTTGTAATTATTAAGATAGTGCATCCACAATAACATTAGTACAAGTGAATGCTTATTATTACACTGAGAGATTGATGAGTTATCAATTCAGGTGACAATGGCCATGATCAACTTCGCAGTAGCCGCATCCTACAACGTGGCAAATTATGTCGTCGCTACAAGGAACAAGTTCACAATCAAGCTGGAGCAGCTTTCTTGGTGATAATATTGCCGACATTGTTTTTGCAGCTTCCACCGCTACAACAGCTGCAACGTGTATACAACATCATTTATATTTCATCATTATTCTTTAATACATAAAAAAACATATATATACAAGTATGTGTTTGTGTGATAGATAGAGAAGGAGATGACTTTAGCAAAAAAGCGAGAACAAAGAAACCCAACTTATTAACCATAGATGATTGAGTAGTCCTCCCCATCTTACTTAGAAATTATGTTTGATTTTCAAGTGTTTGAGCATTTAATTCGATGAAGAATGACATATTTATAGGAAAAAGTTATTTGTATTTTTTTTTATTGTTCACAAAAAAAAAGTAATTAATTAGTTAAATACTAATTAATGTAACTAATTAATGCAACATTAGTGTGTTATAATCATGCATATATACATGCTTTTGTTTAATATTTTTAACTACTTTGGTCAACTTTTATCCTATTGGAGGAATGCCCACTGTGGAAAAAATTGAATGATGAAAGTACATAATTGTCCCTCTGAAAACAACAAAAGATAATGAAAAAAAGAAACTTAGAAAGAGTATACAATAAATATAAATATCATATGGAGAAGTTTTATTCTAACTAAATAAAACAATGAAATTATGATTTTGAATATATTCCCTGGTTACTGAAACTCAAATAGAAGATAGTTTCAAAAACATTGAATTTTTTAGAAAAACTTTTCGTTTATAAATATTTTCTTGATAAACTTCCTCCTTTGGTTTACATTTCAATAGCATTACCAATATTTTTAGCATCGAATATTATTATTAGATTATTGTGTAATATGAAAATATATACGATTAGTTATATCTATCATTTAAATATTATTTTTGATTATGGTGTTTCAGCATGAAATGACTTGAACTAGGGTATGAAAATACTTGAACAAGATTCAGAATGAGTTTGACAGATACATGAAATAATCTAATTACTTGAAGGTATAAGTTTAGAATACTTCTTTAAAATGAAAATAAATTGTTACTATGAAGATAATATATAAAGAAAGTTTATTTCTGGAGTTTTGGATATCCCGAAATTGAGCGATTCATTCTAGAATTAAAATGAATGATATCTTAATTTCCTACGATACAATATCTTTTTTCCAAGGCCCTAATTTATATGTATATATATATATATATATATTTTTTTTTTAATTTTATTTTTCCCTTGTTTGTTAACTTTGCTTACTTTCATCTAATATGATACTTATCAATCAACTCAAATTCCAAATTTTTGAAGTTTTTGAAAAGTTAAGGAGATTCCTTATATTTCACTATGTAATAACTATAATGAAAAATGAAAATTTTGTTTGGGTGATTGTTCTGTGGTGTACACCAATCATCTTGTCGCTTTTACGTTCCAGAAGGTATTTATACATAACAATTTTATTCTTTCAACTTTGTCAACTATCAATGTATGTTTGAATGGGTTCAATGAATTTAAAATTTATATTATTTTTATTTTACTGAGATCTTTTTTGAATGTTAAATATATTGATATTTACATTTTTCTCGAATTACTTATGAATCATCATTTGAGGATAAAATACATTGTTATAATATGCCCCCTTTAAAAAATGGTTTTATTCCAAATAACTATTTGTCAACTATTATTGTCTAGAAGAATATACTTAAAAAAATGTTGTTTACTTATTATTATATATATTTGTTTTTCAATGTACTTGTCATTATTCTTTTTAATTAAATAATAATTTGTCAACTATCATTATCTCTTGTAGACAATATGCTTAAGGGTTCATTTAAAAAAAATATATTGATCTTGATACAATTGTTCTTATTTATTAGTTGTCATATGTGTACACCAATCATCTTGTCCCTACAACCTGCCAAAAGCTATTTAAATAATACAACTTTATTTCTTGAACATTGTCTACTATCATCTCTATGAATTGTTTGAAGAATTAAGAATTTTTACGATTTTTATTATTAGTGGAATATTTTTGGAATGTTAGCGATATAGATATCTACATTTTTTACTAAAAATTTATGAATAATCATTTGGGCATAAAGAAATTTGCAACATGTAATACGGTTTTCCAAGTTTGATACTCAATTATTTTCTTTGAAACTCATCATCTAAACTTCGCAGTAGTCGCTGCCGACATCATTTAAATATTTCAACTAGATTTGAAAATGAGTTTGAGAGATTTATGAAAATAATCTAATTACTTGTAGGTATAAGATTTAGAATACTTCTTGAAAATGAAAATAAACTCTTATTATGATTAAAATGGTCAAACTAATTTATTTTTGGAGTTCCAGATATCCAAAAATTAAACGATTTGTTCTAGAATTAAGACAGACATGAACTTAATTTTTAACGACACAATATATTTTTTCCTAATTTCTTTTATATTTTTTGATTTTTTTTGCATTGTTAATTAATTTTGCTTACTTCAATTTAAATAATATGAAACATATCAATCAACTAAAAATTTAAAATTTGAAGTTTTTGAAAATTTAAGGGGAGTCATTCCTTATATTGCAGTAAATAATAACTAAAATAAGAAATTATATTTGGGTTTGGGTTGTTGTCCATTTCTGTACACCAAACATCGTGTCCTTCTACCTGCCAAATGTCATTTATATGTAAAAAAAAGTATTCCTTTAATTTCGTCAACTATCATCATCTGTATAAATTGTTCAAAGAATTTAGAATTTGTATGATTTTTACTTCAATGGAATTTTTTCAATACTATCTATACATACATTTTTCTTTAAGTGTTTATCATTCATCAGATGGAATAAATTAGTTTGCAACTTATGGTATGACCTTTTTAAAAAAAATCATTATCATGGAATGATTATTTGTCAACTATCATTGTCTTCAAGTATATGTATAAGGATTATTGTTTACATATATATTATATACATATATTTTTTTCCAGAGTACTTATCATATTCTTTTTATATAAAAAATAATTTGTCAACTATCATTGCGTCCTATAGATAATATGCTTTGGGTTGTAAGTTTTGAAAAAAATATTGATAGTGATACATTTGTTCATATTTAGTTGTTGTCCTATGGTGTACACCAATCATCTTGCCCCTTCAACCTGCCAAAAGCTATTCAAATAATACAAATGTATTCCTTTAACTTTGTTTACTTGTAGCGCCCCAATTTTGGAAAATGTAGTTTTGGGCGTAAGGAACGCTACATTAGTGTGTGTCTAACTTTAAATAACTTCCAACATGGATATATCATTTCAAATCAACATCAAATAATCACACTCACAGGCCGGTTAGCCCAATTCACAAAATGCAGCGGAAACATTATATAAGTAGATGAGTCACAGCTCATCTCAAAATCAAACAAAAGAAAGTTCATTTACAAACTTTTGTTTATCAGTTCAAAGTTTAAGAAAGAGAGAAATAGGGAGTTTGGGACTCCAAAAGTATTTCATCATGCCCAAGTCTTCGTATCGTACTTCGCCTCAATCTGAAAATATAATGTGGAGTGCGTGTTATGAAAATACACTCAGTGGGGTACACTTAAGCGATTGCGTAATTAATTACAACTAGCAGAGATGCATCATACGTGGCATTTGTATGAACAGACCGTAACTTTATAATATGTATGAGCTCATAATGTGAAGTGATCGTCACCACAACAAATAAATATGTAACATGTACAGTACAACCGCAATATGGGATTCATGCAAAACATACTAATCATGATTAATTAAACAGTCAACTTACATTGAATAGCAATAGTACACGGTTAAGTGTAAAGGTAACCCTACCTTTTTGATGTGCAAAATGATTGTGCAGGATGCAAGTCCTAGTTCCCGGGCTCAATCTCGTCTCTTACACAAAATAGCATAATATGTCTTAGAAGCCTGAGATGGAAATATAATAATATATAGTAATTTAAATATGCTAGATAAACCTATCTTTAAAATTTGGGGGCATTTGGATGTGAAATGAAGAAATTAGGAGCGAAACGGAATAATAAGGATGTTCGGGTCTCGTTTTCTTGAATTTGGATGATTGAGGGGGAATATCATGATTTTGAGGTCAAATTTGAGGTCAATCGGAGTTCGTTTGACCCCTTTCGGATCGAAAACGAGAAAGTTAGGACTTAAAGAATTTAAATTAAAAATGTTAGGAGTCAACTTGCAGAACTCTAAGAGTTGAGTTGGGGGGTAAAATTATAATAAGTTGAAAATTGATATGGGAGGACTAAACTAAAACTTGGGAGGGGTCAAACTGAAGTTTTCAAAACTTGCAAACAAGTCCAAAAGAATTTTAATTTCTGTTTGGTCTCCCCAATACTTCCATTTTTCACTCCTTCACATCCCCACCGCCGTTTGCCACCGTCCCGACCTCCGAAACCGCCCCGAACCAGCAGCCCCCGCTGCCGGAGACCTCTCCCTCCCAACCCCAAGCCATTTTCCGGCCACTTTTGGCCGGAAAATACGCGCACACACACACGCACAACTCACGCGCACACACACAACTCACGCACACACACACGCACACAGCGGCGGCGCTCCGTGCGTCGCCGCCACGTACCACCACCTCAACCCAACCCCTAAACACCTCCTACACCTTACTTGGTGGCCTCCGGCGACGTGAACGGAGAGAGGAAAGAGCAAGTTCGATGAAAAATGGCAAAGAAAATGGAAGAAATTTCGAAAGAATTCCGACTTTGATTCACGGTGGAAACAAACTCGAATCATGAAATTGATTGATGGAATTTGAATCCCTTGAAGAGACGAAGATAACGGTATAAGGCTCGTCAATTTTGGACGGGTGGATCGCCGGGAATTGGCGGTCAAAGATGACGCCGCCGATGATTTTGGGACTGAGTTTTTACAGATGTCTCCGGCGATTTGTCGGCGATCTAGAGTTCCGATCTGAGATTGGGAGGTGGCGTTAGAAACCTAATTGAATGGGCTTTCTAACGGTATAAGGTTTATGAAAATCCAACGGTCGAATCTTCGTATATCTTGAGTCAAAGATTTCGAATTTTCAACTTTATCGGCGATTTGCCGGCGAACAGGGATTCAAATCGAAATTCCGACTTCGGATTTGGAACGAGGGCGATGAAAGGGTTCGAATGAGGTATGGTTTGTTAATTTCCCGGCGCTGGCGGCGGCGGTGGCGGCGACCGGACATCCACCGGAAAGGCTACAAGATGAGAGAGAGAAATCATACCTTATTTAGAAGGTTTCTGATTTTGGATATTACTAAATGTAGAAATGACTATATAGTAAGTATTAAATGGGCTTTTAAATTGGGTTTGGTGATTTGGGCCACAAATGAATTGAAAGAAGGCCTAACTGTATCGTAATTGGACTTGAAATAACTCGGTTTTGAATTGAAAATAACAGAAAGCCCCGTAATTAAATTTATAATTTTTTCTACCCGAATTATATAATTTAAATAATAATCTTAATTAGCTATAAATCCCAATAAATTACTAATCTAATTCCTTAAAAATTGTGAAAAATTTACCCTAAATTTTGAGATTCAAATTCTAATACCAGGTATTACATTACTATCATCTTCTCTATGAATGGTTCAAAGATTTAAGAAATTATACGATTTACATCATTTGTGGAATATTTTTTTTTTAATGTTAACTGTATAGATATTTATATCTTTTTTTTACTAAAAACTTATCAATAACTATTTGACAATAAAGAATTTCGCAACATGTCATGTGACCTTTTTCGAGTTTGTTACTCAATTGTTTCTTGGAAACTCAACATCTATAATTTTACCTAACCAATTTAATACTAAACACAAACTATTTACCACACTTTCTACAATTTCTTTTATGATCAATCGCTCATATCCCAAGTTTTTAAGTAAATATTGCAATAATTAAATCTTAAGTAAGATAATAGAATTTGGTTTTGAATTACAATTTTTTTGTGCATGTATTTTTGTTATGGAAATGACAGTCTCTACGTGTTACATTGGAATTTGACAATGGCCAAAAGATCAAATTTCATTGCATCCACACATAAAACTTAAGACAACTCAAGAAAAAATAAGGAAAAAGATACAAAGAGAGCATTACATATGATCCATGCTCTGCATTCACAAACATACAACTTATAATTAAGTTGTAATTATTAAGATAGTCCATCCACAATAACATTAGTACAAGTGAATGCTTATTATTACACGGGAGATTGATGAGTTATCAATTCAGGTGACAATGGCCATGATCAACTTCGCAGTAGCCGCATCCTACAGCGTGGCAAATTGTGTCGTCGCTACAAGGAACAAGTTCGCAATCAAGCTGGAGCAGCTTTCTTGGTGATAATATTGCTGACGTTGTTTCTTCAGCTCCCACCGTTGCAACAACTGCAACGAGTATACAACATCATATATATTTCATCTTTATTCTTTAATATATATAAAAACATATATATACATGTATGTGTTTCTGTGATAGAAAGAGAAGGAGGTGACTTACCAAGCAAAAGCAGAACAAAGAAACCCAACTTATTAACCATAGATGATTGAGTAGTCCTCCCCATCTTACTTAGAAATTATGTTTGATTTTCAAGTGTTTGAGCATTTGATTCGATGAAGAATGACATATTTATAGGAAAACGTTATTTGTATTTTTTTTATTGGTCACAAAAAAAAGTAATTAATTGGTTAAATACTAATTAATCAACATTAGTGTGTTGTAATCATGCATATATACATGCTTTTGTTTAATATTTTTAACTAATTTGGTCAACTATTATCCTATTGGAGGATTGCCCACTGGGAAAAAAAATTGAATGATGAAAGTACATATTTGTTCCTCTAAAAACAACAAAAGATAATGAAAAACAAAAGAAACTTAGAAATAGTATACAATAAATATAAATATTATACGGAGAAGTTTTATTCTAACTAAATAAAAGGATGAAATTATGATTTTGAATATTTTCCCTGGTTAAGGAGACTCAAATAGAAGATAGTTTCGAAAACTTTGAATTTCTTTAGAAAAAGTTTTCGTTTATAAATTTTTCTTGATAAACTTTCTTGTTTGGTTTACATTTCAATCGCATTACCAATATTTTTAGCATCAAATATATTATTATTAGATTATTGTGTAAATATGAAAATATATACGATTAGTTATATCTATCATTTAAATATTATTTTTAATTATAGTGTTTCAACATGAAAAAACTTGAACTAGGGTATCAAAATACTTGGACAAGATTCAGAATGAGTTTGACAGATACATGGAATAATGTGATTACTTGAAGGTATAAGTTTAGGACACTTCTTGAAAATGAAAATAAATTTTTACTATGATGAAAATATATAAAGTAAATTTATTTATGGAGTTTTGGATATCTCGAAATTGAGCGATTCATTCTGCAATTAAAACAAACGAGATCTTAATTTCCTACGTTACAATATCTTTTTTCCAAGGCCCTTATATATATATATATATATATTTTAATTTTATTTTTCCCTTGTTAGTTAACTTTGCTTACTTTCATCTAATATGATACTTTTCAATCAACTCAAATTCCAAATTTTTGAAGTTTTTGAAAAGTTAAGGAGATTCCTTATATTGCACTATGTAATAACTATAATGAAAAATGAAAATTTTGTTTGGATGGTAACAAGTTATGTGGTGTACACCAATCATCTTGTCGCTTTTACGTTCCATAAGGCATTTATGCATAACAATTTTATTCTTTTAACTTTGTCAACTATCAATGTATGTTTGAATGGGTTCAATGAATTTAGAATTTATATTATTTTTATTTTACTGAAATATTTTTTGAATGTTAAATATATTGATATTTATATTTTTCTCGAATTACTTATCAATCCTCATTTGAGGATAAAATACATAGTTATAGTATGGCCCATTTAAAAAATTATTTTATTCCAAATAACTATTTTTCAACTATTATTGTCTAGAAGAATATACTTAAAAAAATGTTGATTACTTATATATTATATACATATTTTTTTTGCAATGTACTTGTCATAATTTTTTTAATTAAATAATAATTTGTCAACTATCATTGTCTCTTGTACACAATATGCTTAAGGGTTGATTTAAAAAAAATATATTGATCTTGATACAATTGTTCTTATTTATTAGTTGTTGTATGTGTACACCAATCATCATGTCCCTACAACCTGCCAAAAGCTATTTAAATAATACAACTTTATTTCTTGAACATTGTCTACTATCATCTGTATGAATTGTTCGAAGAATTAAGAATTTGCAAGATTTTTATTATTAGTGAAATATTTTTTGAATGTTAGCGGTATAGATATCTATATTTTTTAATAAAAAAATAAGAATAATCATTTGGGCATAAAGAAATTTGCAACATGTAATACGGTTTTCCGAATTTGATACTCAATTATTTTCTTTGAAACTCATCATCTAAACTTTGCAGTAGTTGCTGCCGACATCATTAAAATATTTGTACTAGATTTCAAAATGAGATTGAGAGATTCATGAAAATAAGCTAATTACTTATAGGTATAAGATTTAGAATACTTCTTGAAAATGAAAATAAATTCTTATTATGATTACAATGGTCAAAATAAGTTTATTTTTGGAGTTCCATATATCCAAAAATTAAACGATTTGTTCTAGAATTAAGACAAACATGATCTTAATTTTTAATGACACAATGTATTTTTTCCTAGTTTCTTATATATTTTTTGATTTTTTTTGCATTGTTAATTAATTTTGCTTACTTCAATTTAAATAATATGAAACATATCAATCAACTAAAATTATAAAATTTTGAAGTTTTTGAAAATTTAAGGCGAGTCATTCCTTATATTGCAGTAAATAATAACTAAAATAAGAAATTAGAATTTGGGTTTGGGTTGTTGTCCATTGGTGTACACCAAACATCGTGTCCTTCTACCTACCAAATGTCATTTATATATAAAAAAAATATTCCTTTAATTTCGTCAACTATCATCTTCCGTATAAATTGTTCAAAGAATTTAGAATTTGTATGATTTTTACTTCAATGGAATATTTTTAATACTATCTATATACATACATTTTTCTTTAAGTGTTTATCAATAATCAGATGAGAATAAATTAGTTTGCAACTTATAGTATGACCTTTTTAAAAGAAAATCATTTTTCATGGAATGATTATTTGTCAACTATTATTGTCTCCAAGTATATGTATAAGGATTATTGTTTACTTATATATTATATACATATATTTTTTTCCAGATTACTTATCATATTCTTTTTAATTAAAAAATAATTTGTCAACTACCATTGAGTCCTATAGATAATATGCTTTGGGTTGTTAGTTTAAAAAAAATATTGATAGTGATACATTTGTTCATATTTTAGTTGTTGTCCTATGGTGTACACCAATCATCTTGCCCCTTCAACCTGCCAAAAGCTATTCAAATAATACAAATGTATTCCTTTAACTATGTTTACTATCATCTTCTCTATGAATGGTTCAAAGATTTAAGAAATTATATGATTTACATCATTAGTGGAATATTTTTTTTAATGTTAACTGTATAGATATTTATATCTTTTTTTTACTAAAAACTTATCAATAACCATTTGGCAATAATGAATTTTGCAACATGTCATGTGACCATTTTCGAGTTTGTTACTCAATTTTTTCTTGGAAACTCAACATCTATAATTTCCAGTATTGTAGAGTTACAATCTCAGACATATATCCTACAGTCGAGTATACCATCGAGACGCCATTGCGTGCACAACACGTGAAGGAAACGTTAAAAATCATTTAAAGATTGGTGAAAAAGTGCAATAATTTTTGTCACTTCAGATGATTTGACGGTCTTGCCCTCATACCTTGGTACGTGATGGAATCTAGATGGCTTCTGGATCCTATGGCTGCATTGTTTAGATTCGACAAATGTTAGGTACCAAGTCTTCGAGAAATAAAAATTACGCATTAATCATGCATAAGGGCTATAGTACCCAATTGTCACTTAACTAAACAATTATTTGTCAACTTTGTCCACATGAATATGCTTGGCGATTCTTGAAACTGTCATATATACATTTTTTTTAAAGTACATATCGATCAATTATCATTATGTACAAGAATATGCTTGAGAATTTTTGTTTTAAAAATTTGTTTCTTTATATATATACATTCTTTTCAAATTACTTATCATTAATACATCTTAATAAATAAATATTTGTCAACTATCATTGTCTATAATGATATTCTTTTATTTATTGTTATTATTTAGATTTGTCCCTTGCACCTACCAAAAGCTATTTAGTATAACAAGTTTTATTTGGACTATTTCCAATGCATAAATTATATTCGTTACATCCATCTGATCAGAAAAATCATTTTTCTCATCTTGTTTTCTTGGTAGAAAGCATTTTTCAACTCTTTATTAAAACATCAGGAAAACATACTTCTTATAGTCCAAATCCCGAATATATCTTTGTTTGTCATATATAGTCAATGTTTCATTCACTTAAGAAAGTGGTACTCATAATAATAGTCTCGATAGTCAACACTTATTCATATCGTCGTATTCCTTGAACAATTGGTAGTAGATTTCATTGCTAAAAATACAAGGTCAACCCAAATTTTTCATCCACCCATATATGATAGTCGAGATCTCATCAATCATTAAATAAGTTATTTCAAAAGTTGTAATCATATGAGTCGCTCCGACCAAAATATTAATAGCAATATCAATTTTCTATATCCATAAGGACCTTGATTATTCCAGGTAAATATAAACATCTCATATACTATGTATAAAATACTAGTATCCATCCTCATAATCAAACCACACTTGAAAATTAAGTCATAGTCGACCAAATTAACTAATAACTAACTCGATATCGGATAAGTATCTAAATTAAAACAATATGGCCCGAATATCCCTAAATAATCATCATCCAATCTTAGTTCACAAGTTAGACATCATGAATTTAGAAGGTACTTAGTGGTGACATAAAGTCGAGATCCTGTAATATTAATATCATTGACATATTCTAATGTGATACCCAAACCACAAGTCTAATTTCCTTACTTTTGCTCGTACAAGCATTTGAGAATAAATAACGCAATGCTACTATCATCGACAAATTCATACCTAGTGCATCCCATACTATCATTTTTTGAAGTAATATCATTAGGCATCTCGATCCCATAATATATCAAATAACCAATCCATTCATAGGATAATATCATATTCAGATATGGTAGCAGTATCAAATTAGCACAAAAACACACATAATAAGGTAAGCAGAAAAGTACGAGTGTTATAATACCAAAGGTACTATAATTGGATTACAAACGTTAGCCGATGTCGCATAATAGTGTCCCAAACCGTTCACGATGAACCTACACGGTGGCGAGCATTAAATACAAGAAGTAGGCTACAACAAGTAAGATCATCTAATCAGTAACGACGTTGTGGGCGTCATCATCACTATCGTCAACAATGGCAGCCATTTGGGCTGGATCCTCCTGCCATTCCTCTGGGTCCTCTAGGAAGTCCATTGTGTCCATCTGAGGATCCTCTTTCGGATTCTCCCCGTTCTTCCTCAACTTGAAAAGGGGCTATCTTTGGAACGATATTGATAGCTTGCAAAACTTGATTCCTAATTAGTTCAAGATGTTGCGCTGAAATCACAATGATTAAGTAACATGCGACAAATTTTCGCTAACCAAAGTCTCCACCTATACCGGAGAGCCTTCATCTATATTTGCACTTGGGCGATGATTTGATGTGAGTAATTAATCGTGTCCTCATGCTGTTCAACCAGCGCATTAAGGCATTTTATGGTGTGGAGGTGTTGAGTCAAGAGGCCTTCGCTGCGTTTGGCCCTCTCTCGTAGTTCCCGCATGGTGCTAGTCAAGGAGAGTTGTTTCAGGTTCGCATGATGGATGCTCTCAATTAGTTGGTCCATTTGGTATTCTTGGGTTTGAATGGTCCTTTCTTACTATGCGACCTGATAAACTAGGGCGTTCTTCTCTTCGTGTCACTGGGCTAATAGGTTCTCCAAGTCACATGCATGGTTGCATTGGTGGTTGTAGTTGGGAGTTAACCTTCACGATAAACTCGTTATGCCAATATATCGTCATCTCCTCGTAGTGGTTTCTAGAAAGACAAATATCCAACACCATGGGCCATGTCAGAACTTCGGAATCCATTCCTGGTCAAAATACAACTAGTGTTTGTCAAACAAGTATAAGTGGAAAAGACAGTGAAAGATAAGTATAACTAATCAGGAATCGACTAAGTACAAATTTACGATTAGCCCCGTTTTGTAAAAATCAAGTACTTTTGGTATTAAAATTAAATAATTAAATTTTCCGACCTCGAAAAATTATGAAGTCAGTTCCTAAATTATCTAAATTATTCAGAGATTCAGGTTTTTAAAATTTTGAGGTCGAGTTTTTATAAAATTCTCACATTGGCCCCAAAATTGTTAAAATTATCATTTTGGGCCCTAAGTTTAAAATAATTAGAACTCACAAACCGGAAGGGATTTTAATGTGATTCCAGTTGCAAAATGTCACTAAGGTCAGTGGGATATTGGGACAAAAACAATTTTAAAGACAAATAAGTATAGGTCCCTTAACTTTTGAAAATCTCATTTTTGTCCCATTTTAAAATAATTGCCTTTAATGCTTTTAGGGGTCCAATTGTTATGAAATTTGAACCTTGGGTCCAAAATATCATTAAGTTATAGTTAAATACCTTATTCCCAGGTACATGGACTGTATAAGTCCTGGAAATTTCATTTGGGTCCTCGAGATTAATCTTTTACAATTTGGTCCCTCAATTTTTATAAAACTACTTTCCAAGCTCTAAACACTTGGATTTTTGGAATACACTTAAAATGTGTTATTTCCAGTCCCTTAAGAGTTAAAATTTCAAATTTCAAAATAAGGGGCTTGTACAGTTTCAAAAATTGCAATATAGCCCTTAAATTTCTTAAATTTTACAATCTAGTCATTGGGCTTTTAAAGGTTGATTTTATTTATCTTAAAACTCATTTTTGAACCTGAGTACAGCCCCAAAACTCGAAAATTACAGAGGGGTCCCTTAAGTTTTATTTTCTTGCAATTAAGTCCACCAACTTTCTATTTTTGTATTTTAAGTCCAAACATTGAAATTTAATCAATTATGATCGACTTGTCCAGGTTATAAGTCATATCAAACAAGAATTTCAAGGATCATACAGATGCATGTCCATTTCATACAAGAATTCATCAAATACAACAATAAAGTGTACATGTATGCACCTATTTTTCAATAAATATCATTTTTGAGCCATACTTGAGAATTTTTCAACTTGGTACGAGAAATTGTCATGCAATACATAATATATATATATATATATATATATATATATCTCAAGTGCTCAAAATTAAAATACTACATGAATTTAATAAAAACACCTAGAAGTTGAAAGGATTTTTCCACCCACCTTAAAACTGACTTGTTGTGAAGTAAAAGTATAAATTTCACAACTTGAATGGAAATCACTTAGGTCAGCCCCTAAGTCAAGAAATACCAAAAAAATAGGAGTTAGAAAAATGAGGTTAAAATTACGAAAAAGAAGAAAGAGGTGAAGAAAATTGGTAAAACTACACGTACATTGTGTAGTAGATGAAATGAGACTAGTAGATGTCTCAAAAATGGGTCTCCTTGCTCACTCTTAAACCAACTCTTAAGGTCAGCCCCTAAAACTCCAAAAATGAAAATGGAGTATCAAAATTTTGGAAAATAGAAGAGAAGAAGCAAATGTACTAAAAATCCCATTTCTTACCTTATAGTCCAAATTCTCTTCAAAATATTCAAAGTCTTGAAGTCCTCTTCAAGATGATGTCAAACTCTTACTATCTTCCTAGTCTTCTAAGTATACCTCAAATCAAAAATTCAAAACTTAAGTTAAGAAGTGAAGAGAGTGAGCTAGGTGATATCAAAAATAGATTGAAGATGAAATTTCTTACCTTGTTAGAAGAAAAATTCGAAATATTTGAAGGATAAGAGAAGAAGTCTTGTGTTATTTTTGTTAAGTGTTTAAGAAGAACAAGTAGAAATGTGTAGAGAGAAGTAGGGGAATTTTAGAGAGGAGGAGAAAGTTGCAAGACTTGAATGTGTGGGTGTTAAAATGAGATGAATTTTTTTGGCACAAAAATGGCCTAATGGCCATGAGTTTTAGGGGGGGAGGAAGAGAAATTTTTGTTTTGTGTCAAGTCTTCTAAATTGTCTCTTGCATGGAGACAATTTGGTAGTCAAAGGTATGGGTCAAATTGGAATATTGATAGGAATAAGGAGAATGTTGGGAATAATAGAATATGTTGGGGAATTCAATGATATAAAATTGGGGTATAAGATAATGTGTATAAGGTTGGTAATGTGTATAATTATACACAAGATAAATACAATAAGGTGTATGTGTACAAGAGTTGGATGGTATTTCTACTCCAAAAATCACCACTTGGCCGTCCACTATGTATGTTATATGTGGTATCCCTATATTTTTTTTGTCCCAAAATTGATGATAATAGATGAATAATATCAATCTCCAAAATAAATAGTGATTTCCTTGATCACTTATAAGTCTCATGATCACTTATTCTAAATCAAATTCTTAATTCTATAAGGTATAAGTCTCTAAAATAAATGTTGTCTTAAAATTCTAAGGTGAGAAATAAATACACAAATAATAGTAATGATCAATCAAGTGATCATTAATGTGAAATAGAAATAATAAATGATCATGATCACAAGTAATAAATAAAAATAAAATTAAATGCGAAATATATTTATTATTAATATTTACCCGTCAGAGTGACACGGTAAAATAGTCAAAATAGTACATAGGGGATAAGTGAATCAAATATGCGCTTGCATAAAATCGAGGGCTTCACATCCTCCCCTCCTTAAAAGAATTTGGTCCCCAAATTCTCTTCAGAATAGCTCTGGATACTGATTCCTCATGTCTTCTTCCATTTTCCACGTTGTCTTCGTCTCGGTTGTGGTTCTGCCACACCACTTTAACCGTCGAAATCTCTCTCTTACGCAACTAACGTACCTGATGGTCAATAATCCGGATCGGCTTCTCAGTGTAAGACAAATTCTCCCTCAGAGGAGGAGTATCACGAGCGATGATATGCTCGGGATCTGGTCGATACTTCTTCAATCTCGATACGTGGAACACGTCATGCATTCCCGAATATTGTGCTGGTAACTCAAATCGGTAGGCTAACTTCTCAATCCTCTGCAAAATCTTGTAAGGTCCAATATATCTAGGACTCAACTTGCCTCATTTCTTCGGTTTGATCAATCCTTTCCGTAGTAAGAGTCTAAGAAATACTTCATCTCCAACTTCAAATTCCAAATCATTTCTCCTCTTGTCCGCGTACCTCTTTTGGCGGCTCTGAGCTGTGCGGATCCACTCCTTGATCAGTTTGACCTTCTCCATGGCCTCCTATACTAGGTCAACCTTTGGGATCGAGGGCGACTTTCGTTTTCCTTTTGGGGTCCATTGGTCATCAATCTCCCAGTGTAGTGGGGATCTATACTTTCACCCATATAGTGCCTCGTAGGGTTCCATCCCAATCGTGGACTGATAGCTGTTATTATAGGTGAACTCAACCAACGGTAAGTGCGAATCCCAACTTCCTTAGAAATCCAACATGCAGGCTCGTAGTATATCTTCCAGGGTTTGAATCGTTCGCTCAGACTGCCCATCAGTCTGTGGGTGTGCTGTTGTGCTGAAACTTAGCGAGGTACCCAATTCCTCGTGCAAGCACTTCAAAAATCTGCAAACAAACCTCAGATCTCTATCTGATACTATGTCGACTGGCAATCCATGTAGTAGAATGATTTCTCGGATATAAATATGCTTGAGTTTCTGCAAGCTGTCAGTTTTCTTGATGGGTAAGAAGTGTGCAGATTCGTGAGTCGGTCTACGACTACCCATATAGCATCATGGCCTCCTCTGGTCCTTGGTAGGTCCGTCACGAAGTTCATCGTTATGTGTTACCATTTCCACTCGAGAATTCTCAACGGCTATAGTAAACTAGATGGTCGTTGGTGTTCTGCTTTTACTCGTTGACAAGTCAAACATCTCGCAACGAACTCCGCTACCTGGTTCTTCATGTTTACCCACCAATAATTCCGTTTCAAGTCCTTATACATCTTGTTTTCTCCATAATGTATAGTGTACTTCGAGCAGTGTGCCTCTGCTAGGATTCTATTTCTGATCTGCTCATCTTTTGGTTTACAATCTCGATTTCGGAATCTAATAATCCCATCCTCGAGTATCGAGAATTCTGGTCTCTCTCCTTTAAGTATCTTCTCTTTCAGCTTTTGAAGATGCACATCTGTCTCTTGTGCTGCCTTGATCTCATTCAGCAGATCGGGTTTAACCGAAATGCTAGCACATGTAATCTGAGTATTGGTTCTCGTCGGATTCCAGATGCTCAGTTCTTCTAATGATTTCCACTCTCGAATCATTAGTCTGGCTAAACTTGCCTTTCTGCTAAAGGCGTCTGCTACTACGTTAACTTTCCCGGGATAGTATTAAATATTAAAGTGATAGTCCTCAATTAACTCCATCCATCTCTGTTGCCTCAGATTGAGGTCTTTCTGAGAGTATAGATACTTGAGGCTCTTGTGATATGTGAAAACCGTGAATGTTGCTCCGTAGAGATAGTGCCTCCATTTCTTTAACGCGAATACTATCGCTGCCAATTCCAAGTCGTGCGTCGGGTAATTGGCCTCATACGGCTTGAGCTTTCGTGATGCATAAGCAATGACCTTTCCTTCCTGCATGAGCACTGCTCCTAGTCCTTCCTTTGATGCATCACTGTAGACGACAAAGTTTTCTGTTCCCCTCGAAAGGGCTAGGACTGGAGCAGTAGTAAGTCGTTCCTTCAGTTCTTGGAAACTAGCCTCGCACTTGTCATTCCACTCAAACTTGACTTGCTTCTAGGTTAGTCGAATGAGTGGTCGGCTATCTTGGAGAAATCTATGATAAATCTTCGATAATATCCAGCCAGTCCTAAGAAACTCCTGATCTCTGTTACTAACTCGGGTTGTTTCCATTCAACCACTGTTTGTACCTTCGATGGATCTACTGCGATCCCATTGTCGGATACTATGTGTCCCAAGAATGCGACTTCACTAAGCGAAAATTCACACCTGTTGAACTTGGCATATAACTTATGTTCTCATAGTGTCTCTACAACAATTTTCAGATGACGTTCATGCTCTTCTCTAGACTTAGAGTATACGAGTATGCCATCAATGAATATCACTATGAACTGATCCAAGTAGGGTCAAAAGACTCGATGCATCAGATCCATAAACGCTGCAGGTGCGTTCGTCAGACCGAAAGGCATCACTACAAACTCGTAGTGTCCATACCCAGTCTGGAATGCGGTCTTAAAAACGTCTTCTTCACGGATCTTCAGTTGGTAATATACTTGCTGTAAATCAAACTTTGAGTACCCCGTCGCTCCTTGAAGCTAATCAAACAGTTCATCTATTCTCGGGAGGAGATATTTGTTTTTGATGGTCACGCTATTAAGACCAGGATAATCTATACACAGTCTTAATGTGCCATCCTTATTCTTGACAAACAATACCGATGCTCCCCATGGAGACGTACTCGGTCGCATAAATACCACATCCATCAACTTTTGCAATTGAGTCTTCAACTCTTGCAACTCAATAGGAGCCATTCTGTATCTCGAAGTGTTAGTTATAATCCATAATATAGATGAATATAACGGAAGGATAAAGAAGAATAAAGAAAGTCAGTCAAGAGTCAACTAAGTCAAGACAAGTATAATTATGGAATCTCCAAGTATAAAATTCTTAACTCAGTCTAAACATCAATAATACGGTTCTATGCCATTTTGAAATTGATTTCACACTTAACTCAATCGCGGTACTACCCAACACGGCACCAGGGTCCTATCCTAGGTCAACTCGGTGTAAATTTCCATCTTACTAGCCGAGCTCGATACATTTTGTCTGTCACGCCCCAGACGGGGACGTGACGACAATCAATAACTTAAACGGAATTAAACCCAACAGTCTAGACAAAAGATACAATATAACCCCAAGTGAACCATAGTCTAAAGCAGCGGAAAATAAAATACAAGTACGAACTACAACTTAGAGTCCAACAATATCCAAATACAACCCATCAGAAATATCCGAATTAAACTTACAGTCCAAAATGGAAAAAAAGTACACAACATCACAAGCTTAAGTGTCAAAGGGTCCTACGCCCTTAAGTTACAGTCAAAAATAGAAAAGAGAAGCAGAATAAAAGGAAGTCCAACATCAGATGAAGCACATGAAACAAGTACAATCAATAATAAAAAGGAGCAAGTCCGACAAGCGGAGCACGGGAAGTCAGTCTGTGGTAGGTTCGGCGTCTTCAACATAGTCCCCATCTAGCCATTAGAAAACAGGAGGAGATGAGATAGAAATTTCAGTGGATGGGGTGATCGTGTGCAAGTGTGGCGATATATATAGATAATGCAAGAAAACTGTTATATGAAAAATGAGTGAGTTATGAAGCGTGGTTTCACATACAGTTCGCAAGCATCGTGGTATATATACTTAAAATAATATACTTATACAGTTTTGAGAGTTCATAATCATACATGCACTATGTGATTCAAGCAAGACAGGTAGGATTGCATACGTAACGTAACGCCAATCCATGCAAGACAAGTAGTGGTTGCGTACGGATTTGTAGCGCCAACCAATGCAATACAAGTAGCGGTTGCGTACAGATTTGTAGCGCCAACCAAACGGGTCAAATTAACTCCAGAATCGTGTGGATTAGACAACGATTCCTTCGTTCTTCCTTGTAACTCCCGAGCAAGATGGTCCAAGACTGTCACATTATCGCTCCATAGGCAAAGACAAATCCACAGTAGAGCTACCTAGGCCCGGATTGTCATAATCATGATTGTACCTCAAGTACTACGACCCACTTCCCTTGGCCAAACTCCGTCCCTCAGTTGCGGGATTAGGACGATGGGGCCGGAGAGTGGAATAGCAGCTGAGTTGCCCGGTTCCATCCCCGACGTATCCATTCCGACTGTGAGCTCGACACACCAAGTTGACTCAGGCAGGAAATTAATTACAAGTTCAAGAAGTTAACCAGGCAGTCGAGTATATTAATTTAGGGAAGCAGTTCAGGAAAAGTTTTCGAAAATACGTGTGGCAATCATTGGCGGTGGTGGAGTAATTTGCATGAAGATAATTATCGATAGGATAAGTAATCTTCGATGTCTTGAAGAATTAGGTGGAACATAATTCCCGTTATAGATTCGAAATCGCAAGACGAGGAAGTCGCCCCGCGATCGTGTATTAATCGGTCAAGACGATCCGATAAGTCAAGGGATTTTTGAGAAAATAAAATATTTTAATAAATTATTAAAGTCAGAGGGTCCAGGGCTGTTTTAAAGAACAAAATAATTTGAGTTAAGTCCTTGTTAAAAAGAAAATTTACGATTAGCCCCGTTTTGTAAAAATCAATACTTTTGGGGTTAAAAATTAAATAATTAAATGTCCCGACCTTGCAAAATTATGAAGTCAGTTCCTAAATTCTCTAAATTGTTCAGAGATTCAGGTTTTTAAAATTTTGAGGTCGAGTGTTTATAAAATTCTCACATTGGCCCCAAATTTGTTAAAATTGTTATTTCGGTCCCTAAGTTTAAAATAATTAGAACTCACAAACCGGAAGGGCTTTTAATGTGATTCCAGTTGTAAATTGTCACTAAGGTCAGTGGGATATTGGGACAAAAACAGTTTTAAAAAGAAATAAGTATAGGTCCCTTAACTTTTGAAAATCTCATTTTTATCCCATTTTAAAATAATTGCCTTTAAGGGTTTTAGGGGTCCAATTGTTATGAAATTTGAACCTTGGGTCCAAAATATCAGTAAGTTATATTTAAATTAGTATTTTCAGGTACATGGATTGTATAAGTCCTGAAAATTTCATTTGGGTCCTCAAGTTTAATCTTTTACAATTTGGTCCCTCAATTTTTATGAAATTACTTTCCAAGCTCTAAACACTTGGATTTTTGGAATGTAGGTCCCAATGGGTGTGAATAAGGTTTAGAAGGGGGGAGGTTGAATAAACCTTACCAACTTTTTGAATTTTGTCCTTTTAAAATATTACAGAGTTAAATACACAGCTATGTCCTTGATGGACAACTAAGTTAGTTAACCAGCAGAGTTAGCCACTCAACAGACTCGATTGAGCTGTTGATAGAATAACTCGTTGTTTAGTCTAAACCTTAACTTGGTTTGTGATGAGATTTTCAGCGGAAGACTTAACACCCTTGAATTTGGATTAAGTTTGTTTTAACACTTGGTTTTAGCACTTAGTTAATTCTCAGTTGGATAGCAAATTATCAGCATATATTAAATGATGTGCAGAAAGTAAATGCTGAAATGTAAAAGACATAATAAATTTTATAGAGGTTCGAAGATGGGGTAATTCTTCTACTCCTCTCTTCTCCAACTCCTGGAGGAATCCACTAAGTATTGATCGAGTACAAAGTGGTTATCACCCGGATCTGATTTGATCACTGGTGATTTGATCCTTTGGGACTCACCGGAGATGCCTTGGTCACACAACCGGCTTCTCGCACGACTCAACTTCTTCTTCACAGGCAAATTGTCTTGCTACTACAGCTCACTTGCTCAAGCTTCTTGGATTTGATCACGAAGCCCTCCAATAACTTGAGACTGGTTCGACCTTGAACCTTTCTACAATCCTCCTTGGAATGTAGACCCCTTTTGATTCTTCAAAAGTTTTCTCTTCAACCGTTTGAAGTTGTCTTTCCTTCACAGCTTGGTGTTGGATCGATTTCCTTCGAAGTTTAGGCTTGAGGATTTGCTTAAATAACTTGAGAATATTTTTGCAGGTTACAACTCAAATGATAACTTGAATGTTTGTGGTTCAGGTAACCTTTTTTCAAAGTGATTCCTCGGCCTTTTATAGTGAACTTTCAAAAATCTGCCCATTGAAGAGATAGGTTGATTTCAAAAGTCACTTGTGTTTGTTGGCTTGTCTTGTTGCAGTCCTTGATATTGACATTTCCTCGTATTAAATGAACATTCAGCTCTTCAGAGTCTGACACAAGGTGAGTGCTTCCTATTGGTTTATTCCTTTTGCACACTTCTGGGACTGAGCACTTTAAGACATGGCAGCATGGAAGTATTACTTGTTTGGTAATATTCTTGACTTCTGTGCAACGGATTCTTTTCAGTTGTCTTGACTTGACTGCCTTTTCCCCAGGTGACTTGAGTCTGCTCCAATGATTGAAAGACTCATCTGTCACTTCAACTTGAGACTTGGCTATCTTGAGTTGACTTGACTGACACTTCACACAGCTGTATCCAGCTGATACACCTTCAGTCGAGTTCTTGACTTCTCCTTCTTGCCATACTCAGCTGTCTCACAGTGGAATCTTCATTTTAGTCCTTCAGTTGACTTCTTGTATATCCAGGTATAGCTGACTTGACTCAGCTCGTACAACCATATCTATTACAATGCAAATTACAAGGAAAATGGGGTGCCAACTTTCTAGTCTAAGTTTTACATGGCATTCATCAAAATCTATTAAACAAATTTCCCAACAGTTTCTCCCTTTTTGATGATGCCAAAACTTAAAAAAAATGTGCATAGCAAAGATACGTACAGACAGTGTAGAAACAGAGAATGTATGCGTAGAATCAACGGGCAGATTTCTAAAAGTTCACTATAAAAGGCTGAGGAATCACTTTGAGAAAAGGTTACCTGAACCACGAGCAATCAAGCATTTATTCACACTGTAACCTGCAAAATATTCTCAAGTTATTCAAGCAAATCCTCAAGCCTAAACTCCGAAGGAAATCGATCCAACACCAAGCTGTGAAGGAAAGGCAACTTCAAACTGTTGAAGAGGAAACTTTTGAAGAATCAAAAGGGGTCTACATTCAAGGAGGATTGTAGAAAGGTTCAAGGTCGAACCACTCTCAAGTTATTGGAGGGCTTCGTGCTCAAATCCAAGAAGCTTGAGCAAGTGAGCTGTAGTAGCAAGTAGCGCCTTGCCTGTGTGAAGAAGCCGAGTCGTATGAGAAGCCATTTGTGTGACCAAGGCATCTCGGCACCGAGTCCCAAAGGATCAAGTCAGTTTGTGTGATCAAGACTTGTATCGGGACCGATAACCACTCTACGTATTATCGATCGATTACTTAGTGGATTCCTCCAGGAGTTGGAGAAGAGAGGAGTAGAAGAATTACCCCATCTTCGAACCTCTATAAAATTTATTGTGTCATTTACATTTCAGCATTTACTTTCTGCTTATCATTTAATATCTGCTGAGAATTTGCTATCCAATTGATAATTAACAAAGTGCTAAAACCAAGTGTTAAAACAAACTTAAATCAAATTCAAGGGTGTTAAGTCTTCCGCTGAAAATCTTATCACAACCAAGTTAAGGTTTAGACTAAACTGCTGAGTTATTCTATCAACAGCTCAATTGAGTCTGTTGAGTGACTAACTCTGCTGGTTAACTAACTTAGTTGTCCCTCAAGGACGTAGCTGTGTATTTAACTTTGAATTATTTTAAAAGGACTAAAATCGAAAAGTTGGTAAGGTTTATTCAACTCCCCCCCTTCTAAACTTTACTCACACCCCTTGGGACCTACAATAAAGAACACCATATCCAAATCTTAAATGTCAAGGGTCCTACGCCCTCAAATTACAGTCGAAGAGAGAAAAGAGTAGCAGGATAAAAGGGAGTCCAACATCCGCAGAAGTACATGAAATAAGTACAATCATCAGAAAATGGTACAAGTTCGACAGGCGGGGCGAGGGTCAACAACCTGCGGTCGGGTCGACATCCTCAACATCGTCCCCATCTAAAGGTTAGAAAACAGGAGAGAATGAGACATAAATCTCAGTGGATGGGTGATCGTGTGCAAGTGTGGCGATATATATTTTGATGCAAGAAAACAGTCGTATGAAAAATGCGTGAGATATGATGCATGATTTCACACACAGCCCACAAGCGTCGTGAGAAATATATTTAAGTAATATACTTATACAGTTTTAAGAAAATAGTTCGTGGTCACACATGCACTATGTGATTCAAGCAAGACAGAAGGATTGCGTACGGATTTGTAGCGCCAATCCTCTGCAAGACAAGTAGCGGTTGTGTATGCGGATTTGTAGCGCCAACTAATGTAAAATAAGTAGCGATTTTGCATGGATTTGTAAGCGCCAACCAATGCAAGACAAAGTAGTTGCGCACGGTTTGTAGCGCCAACCAAGCGGGTCCGATTAACCTAGAATTGTGTGGATGGGGGCGGCGATTCCTTCGTTCTTCCTTGTAACTCCCCGAGCAAGATGGTCCAAGACCTGTCACCTTATCGCTCCATAGGCAGAGACAAAATCCACAGTGGAGCTAGCTAGGCTCGGATTTGTCATAATCGTGATTATACCTCAAGTACTACAACCCGCTTCCCTTGGACAAACTCCGTCCCTCAGTTGCGGGATTAGGACGATGGGGGGAAGAGTGGAATCGCGGCCAAATGAGCGCCGGATTCCATCCCCGACGTATCCATTCCATTTTGTGAGCTCGATGAACCAAGTTGACTCAAAGGCGGAAAGTAAATATAAGTTCGGGTAGTCAACCAGCAATCAGTATTATTGATTGAGGGGAAGCGATTCGGGGAAACTTTTCGAAAATCGCGAGTGGCAATTATGACGTTGGTAGAGTTATTTGGATGAAAATGATTATCGGGAGGATAAGCAATCTTCGATATCTTGAAAGATTAGGTGGTAAATAAGTCCCGTTATAGATTCAAAATTGCAAGACGATGAAGTCGCCCCGCGATCGCGTATTGATCGGTCAAGACGATCCGATAAGTCAAGGTGTTTTAAGAAAATAAAATCTTTTATATCATTATTAAAAGTCAGAGGGTCCAGGGCTATTTCTTTAAAAGAGAAATAATTTGAGTTAGGTCCTTGTAAAAAGAAAATTTACAATTAGCCCCGTTTTGTAAAAATCAATACTTTTGTGGTTAAAAATTGAATAAGTAAATGTCCCGACCTTGAAACATTATGACGTCAGTTCCTATAATCTCTGAATTGTTCAGAGATTCAGGTTTTTAAAGTTTTGAGGTCAAGTTTTTATAAAATTCCCACATTGGCCCCAAATTTGTTAAAATTGTCATTTCGGGCCCTAAGTTTAAAATAATCGGAACTCACAAACCGGAAGGGCTTTTTAATGTGATTTCAGTTGAAAAATGTCACTAAGGTTAGTGGGATATTGGGACAAAAACAGTTTTAAAAAGAAATAAGTATAGGTCCCTTAACTTTTGAAAATCTCATTTTTGTCCCATTTTGAAATAATTGCCTTTAAGGCTTTTAGGAGTCCAATTGTTATGAAATTTAAACCTTGGGTCCAAAATATAATTATGTTATAGTTAAATTAGTATTTCCAGGTTTAGGCATGTTTGTTGGGTCAAAATAAAAAAGTGAATGACAAAAGCACATATTTTCCAACTCAAAACAACAAAAGAAATGAAAAAAGGGAAAAAGAAAGGAAGAAATGAAAAAAGAAAGAGTAGACCATAAATACAAATATTGTACGGTGGAGTTTCATTGTAACTATATAAAAATAACGAAACTATGATATCAAATATTTTTCCTAGGATAATGAGAAATCAAATATCGGATAGCTTTGATAACATTAATTTTTTTCTAAAAAGTTCTTCATTTTCAAATTTTCAGGATAAACTTTTCCATATTTTTTAATATTCAATCTTCTTAAATCTAATATTGTTATACTTTGTAACCTTTATTGTTATTGAAATTGTTTTTCTCTGCTCGTGGCCCTATGGAGTAGGATTAGTTAATCCAAACCACGTTAATATCATTATGTTATTTAATTTTCGTTGTGCAGAATTATCGGAATAAACCTAATAATTTGGCACCAAATTATAACATATCTCATTTCCAGTATTTATAGCATTGACTATACTTGCAAAAGGATCATAACACATGTTGCAAGACTTTTTTTTCTTTAATTATTTTAAATAAATAACTATTTGTCAACTACCATTGTCCACAAGAATATGCTCGAGGATTGTTGTTTTTTTAAAAAATATATATATATATATATATATGTAAACACATATTAATCGTTTTGATTAAATAACTATTTAAAAAATGTTTAAGCAGTATTTTTTACTTATATATGTTTTTACAAAATTCTAATCAATAATTATTTTAATTAAATAATTGTTTGTCAACTATCACTGTCTCATGTGAACAATATACTTGGGGTTGTTGGTTTTAGAAACAAATCTTTATTATATATAGTGATAATAGTACATTTGTTATTATACAGTGGTTGTCCTATAATGTACACCAATCGTCATGCCCCTTCAACCTGCGAAAAGCTATTTAAATATAACAAATTTGTTCCTTTAACTTTGTCCAATGTCATTATCTGTATGAATGGTTCTAAGAATTAATAACTTGAATGATTTTTATTATAATGGTATAATTTTTAAATATTATCAATCTATATATATAGATATTTACATTTTTTTATAAAATACTTATTAGTAATCATTTTGGGGTAAAAAAATCAACAAGCATTATGAATTTTTTGCGAGTTTGGTGCTTAAATTTTTTCTTGATAACTCAACATCTAAACTTCGCGGGATTGTAAAAATGCACATGCAATACATATTTACATATATCATGCAAGTTTCAAATTAATACATGCAATTTTTACAAGATTATTTGTGTTTTTCTAAATAATTTTTTCGCCCACTTTGGTAGTCTTGTTGGTGAGTCTAGAAATGACACTTTCTTTTCTACCTCTTGGAAATTCGACCACAACACCTCAAGGCAGCCCCTAAGTGTCAAATTTTCAAGAATTTGGAGTGAGGATTTGAAGAATTTGAGGTACGAAGGAAGATATTAGAATAAAGGTCAAGAAACCTATACTTACCTTGTGTGGTTTTGCAAGTTGAACCTAAAATGGAGTATTTTATTTGCACCTTAACACCTTGAGTTCAAGCTTCCAAGGTCAGCCCCTATTTCCACACTAAAACCATATTTTGATGTTAAAGTTTGAAATCAAAAGAGGAAAGAAAAATGTAGTACTAAACCATAATTCTTACCTTGTTTTCTTGTTTTCTAGAAATGGTTTGAAGGTCATCTTCAAGTTTATGATCAAGTCTTGATTTCCTAAAGCTCTTCAAATATGAACTTCTAGGTATACCTCAAAAAAGAAAAATTCACCAAGTTAGTAGATGAAGGGGATAGGCTTAGAGATTTTAAGTAATGGGTTGAAGATGAAAGAAGGATTTTTTCTTACCTTGCTCAATGTGGTTTGAATTTTAGGTGAAAATAGGGAAGGTTTCTTGAGTTTTGTTTAAGTATTGAAGAATAGTGAGAGTGTTGGAGAGCAGAGAGAGTTGGGAGAGTTTGGAGAAGTGGTATAATGGAAAATATGAAATTAATCTCTCCCCTAACGTGCTTATGGCCGAAAATTGAGAAGGGAAAATAGGAGGATTTTTGAAGTCTTGTAAAATGTCTTTTGCATGGGGGAAAGTGGGCTTGGTCAAGGTATGGGTTGTGGGTAAAAGTTAGTGTGGGATGGGTGTTGGGGAATTTTGATGAGAATGTTTGGGTTAGTGGGGTTGGGTATTTGGGATTTGTAGGATGATGAATTAAAATATGGTGTAGGATATTTGGTATTGGTATTGGGTAATGTGGTGTAGGTGTATAAGGATGGAGAAGAATTTCTATAACCAAAATACCATGTTGGCCGACCATATTAAGGCTTGTATATGGTATTTATATTTTGTTTTTCCAAAAATTATGATAATTGGTGTAAAATATCAATTCCCAAAATTAATAGTAATTCCCACAATCACTTATAAGTCTCATAATCACTTATTCTAAATCTAACTCTTTTTCCTATATGATATATATCACTTAGAAAAATAAGTCATCTAATATATTGAGTATCTAATAAAATTAGAATCAATAGTACAAGTCAAAAATATCAGTTCAACAATTTAAATATGTATAAACATTAAATTCAAAAATTATAAAACAAAATAAATATATTATACAAAAAGGATTTTATGTGTAAGTCACTCAATAAGAAGTTGAACCGGATAAAAGATCGTGTTAAAAGTCGAAAGAAATCGGCAACCGTTAAATAAGTGAAATTAGGCGTTATTACGTATCACATAAAATAAATTTATTTCTAAATACAAGTGATATATCTACTACTTAAATTAAGTAGTAAGTAATTTAATACAATCAAGTATGAAACATTTGTTATTTCAATATAGAAGTTGTATGTTTTAATAAAATAAACCTCAAGTGCTATTGTTTGGAAAAATAGAAATTTTAACTAAATGAGTTTTCAAGACAAATATATTATAGTTTTAATTCCTTTCAAATTCTAGACGAGATTCTTACTTATTGTATCTATTTATGAAGGATTTATCATAACCTCAATCTCAAAACTTTGGCGGCTTAGAGGCACTCGTATCCGATCCAAGTTCACATCAGTCAACTTCCAATAATCATTCTGCAAAAATATCTCTAATAACCTTAGTGATACTCAAAATTTTCTTCTCATTATCGCGTAATAGACAATATTCGTAGTACCCTATTCATGTGATCCGTAGGATTTGCATCACTATTCGTTTATCACTTAACCAATCATTTTTACCCCATAATTATTAGCTAAAAACATACTTCTTATAGTCCAAATCCCGAATATATCCTTGCTTGTCAAAACTAATCAATATTTCATTGATTTAAGAAAGTGGTACTCATAATAATAGTCTCGATTTAACTAAATAGTCGACACTTATTCATATCGTCGTATCTTTCCTTGAACAATTGATGGTAGTTTTCATTGCTAAAAATACAAGGTCAACCCAAAATTTCCATCCACCCATATATGATAGTCGAGATCTCATCAATCATTAAATAAGTCATTTCTAAAGTTGTAATCATATGAGTCACTCCGACTAAAATCTTGATAGCAATCTCAATTTTCCATATCCATAAGGACCTTGATTATTCCAGGTAAATGTGCACATCTCATATACTATGCATAAAATACTAGTATTCATCCTCATAATCAACCCACACTTGAAAATTAAGTCATAGTCGACCAAATTAACTAACAACTAACTCAATATCAGATAAGTATCTAAATTAAAATAGTAGCCCGAATATTCCTAAATAAACATCATCCAATCTTAGTTCACAAGTTCGACATCGCGATTTAGAAGGTACTTAGTTGTGACATCAAGTCGAGATCCTGTAATTTTCATATCATTGACATATCCTTACCATGATACCCAAACCACAAGTTTAATTTCCTTACTTAAGCTCGTACAAGCATTTGAGAATAAATAATGCAATGGTACTATCATTAATAAATCATACCTAGTGCATCCCATATTATCATTTTCCAAAGTGATATCATTAGGTATCTCGATCCCATAATGTATCAAATAACCAATCCATTCATGGGGTAATATCATATATTCAGATATGATTGTAGTATCAAATTAGCACAAAAACCACACATAGTAAGGTAAGCAGAAAAGTACGAGTGTTATAATACGAAAGTAGTATAATTGGATTAAAAACATTAGGCCGATGTCGTACAATAGTGTCCCAAACCATTACAGATGAACCTACATGGTGGCAGAATTAAATACAAGAAGTAGGCTACAACAAGTATGGTCATCTAATCGGTGACGGCGCTGTGGGCGTATCGTCGCTATCGCCAACAATGGCAGCCATTTGGGCTGGATCCTCCTGCCATTCCTTTGGGTCCTGTAGGAAGTCCATTGTGTCCATCTTAGGATCCTCTTCTGGATTTTCTTCCAAATTCTCCCCCTGGTTCTTCCTCAACTTAGTCTAAACATTAGTGACATGATTCTCATGATCCATTATCGAACTTAATATCGAGGGTGTATGGTCCTTTTTAGATCGAATTCTTAGCTTAGATTAGTCAATAGCAGTACTATCCAACACAGGCAGAGGGTCATATCCTGGGTCAGCTCGGAGTAAGTTTCCATCTTACTAGCCGAGCTCAGATACCACATCTGTCACGCCCCAAATGGGACCATGACATAATCAATAATTTAAACCACTTGTGAGCCAAATAAATCAAATCAGTAAAGGATTTACACAACATTAATACCTAAATAATCAACTATTCATCAAAAACATATGTACAGAGTCTTACAGTGCATCGTAAATCATAAGTTACAGTATGATAAAGTAACGAAATAGCTCTTAAGTTACATCCCAAATAAAACTTAATATTTGTTCAAGGGTCCTACGCCCTTAGATTACATACTTAAAATAAAAAGAGTCCAACATCTGGCAAGGAATAAATGAATCTACAAGGACCCGGAATGGGTACGAATATGAATTACTCCATGGTCTATACTTCTTCGTCCACGTCTTCAATGTGTGGACAATCACCATCTGGTCGTTTGAAAAAGCGGGGGTGAGATAAAAATTCTCAGTGGATGGGTGTTCGTGTGTAAGTGTAGCTTATATTGATTCAAGAAAATAGTTATATGAAGAATGCATGGTTTATGATGCGTGCGCCATCCACAATTCAAAAGCAACATGATATTTCAAAATAATACGGAATGTAGTGCCAATCCAAACAAGCAATCGGTCCGAGTAACTCCAGAATCGTGTGGATCAGACATTGATTCCTTCGTTCTTCCTTGTAACTACCTGAGCTAGATGGCACAAGGCTCAGTCACCTTATCGCTCCTTGTAACCTACAGTGGGGCTAGCTAAGCCTAGATTGTCATAATCATGATTATACCTCAAGTCTATGACCCACTTCTCCCGTTGACACTCTGTCTTCCAGTGGTGGGATTAGGACAATGGGCTCGATAAATGGAATAACAACCGAGCTGCCCGGTTCCATTACGCAAATGGTCCACTCCCACTGTGAGCTCGACACACCAAGTTGACTCAAGCAAGTAGGTTCACAGAGTTATAATATGTCAACAAGGCAGTCGAATACAATATACGAATCATACGAAAGCATTACAAGGTGTAGTACGTTAAGCTTATATTTTTCCAAGGTGTAAGCATTACAAGTTGAGAATTAGGAATTGACCTTACATTTTTCTGAGTTCGAGACCAAAACTTATTCGATTTCAGACCCGATAAACACTAATTTTTCCAAAACGAGGCTACTTATGAAAATTTCCTTTTATCAAGGACAAAATAATTATTTACCATGTTACAACCCTAAAATTTACTGACTTATGTTTAATTACATAATTTTTAGTTTTCTTAAAAATTCCAGTACCTTAATGGACTCCTTACTGAATTTTACGCGTGGACACTTCCTCGCCTTATAACTATTTGAACTTTCAACAAGGTTGAAACCTCCCGTATAATATACTGAATCCAACAAATCAATCAAAACATGGTTATCCTCCCGACATTTAGATTCATTTAAAATATTTACACCGTCAAGGCGTCAATTGTGAAGCCCCGATTTTTCCGAGCTCATAATTGACTCTTATTGTCGTTTATGTATTTGATCGACTATTTTACCGCGTCACTTTGACGGGTAATTATTAATTATATATATTTTGTATTTGATTTCATTTTATTTAATTACTTGTGATCATGATCTTTATTAATTCTATTTTGCATTTATGATCACTTGATTGATCATTATTACTATTTTTGTATTTATTAGTCACCTTAGAATTTTAAGAGACTATTTATTTTAGAGACTTTTACCTTATAGAATTAAGATTTTGATTTAGATTAAGTGATCATGAGACTTATAAGTGATCAAGGAAATCACTAAGTATTTTGGAGATTGATATATTTCATCTATTATCATCAAATTTGGGACAAAAAAATATATGGAATTACCAATATGCCCTTATAGTGGACGGCCAATATGGGATTTTTTGGAGTAGAAATATCATCCAACTCTTGTACACCTACACCTTATATTAGTCATCTTGTGTATAATTATACCATTAATTCAAACATTATACACATCATCTCTTACATTACTTCTTTAATTTTATTTTTGCCAACATGTTGGAAGTCTTCCAACATTCCATTCAAACCATGTCTTGCCCATACCTTTGACCTTCAAATTGTCTCCCATGCAAGAGGCAAAATGCAAGACAATAATTAAACAAAATTTCCTCCCCCTCTCTCATCAATGTGGACGGCCACATTAGAGGAAATGAACAAAAATTGTTCATTTCCATCCAACAATTTCACCTCTCAAGCTAATTTTCTCCTCCTTCTCTCTAAACTCCCTACCTCTCTCTACTCTTTCTTCTTACTTTCTTCTTCTACACTTAGAAAATTTTCAAGATTTTTCCTCCTTGTTCTTCATAAAATTCGAACCAAACCTATACTACAAGGTAAATTTTTTTATCTTCAATCCATTTTTGATATCACCTAGTTCATCTCTTCCACCTTCTTAACTTAAGTTTGAATTTGATTTGGAGGTACATTTAGAAGACCATTTGAAGATTAGAGCTTGACATCATCTTGAAGAAGGACTTCAAGAATTGAAGAACAACTAGTAGAGAATTTGGACTACAAGGTAAGAATTGGACACTAGAACCCTTCTTTCCTCTTCTTTCTATTTTTTTTTCAAATTTTAACACCCCTTTTTCATTTTTGAGAAATAGGGGCTGACCTTAGGTGATTTTGGAATTGAACCAAAATTTCCAATTTTAAAGCTTCAACTAGTCCCCAATCACCTACTACACAAGGTAAAGTGTAGTCCATCTTATTTTCTTATCTCCTTCTTTTTTTTTCTCCTTAATTTTCTCTCATTTTTCTAACTTCAAATTTTTGATATTTCTTGACTTAGGGGCTGACCTAAGAAGCCTCATCCAAAAATTGTGAAATTTATCCTTTTATTTCACAATTTCCAATTTTAAGGTGGGTGGAAAAATACTTTCCAACTATTAGGTGTTTTAACTAAATTGCATGTAGAAATTTTGATTATGAGCCTTGAGATATATAATCTATGTATTGCATGTCAATTTTATGTATCAAATCATGAAAATTCTCAAGAGATGCTCAAAATTACTATTTATTGAATTTTAGGTGCATGCATGTGCAATTTAATGTTCTATTTGATGAATTCTTGTATGTATTGGATATGCATGTGTATGATCTTTAAAATTCATGTTTTGGATGACTTATAACCTGGACAAGTCGAGCATAATTGATTAAATTTTAATTTGGACTTAAAAATTTTAATCTCGAAAATTGGGACTGTACTCAGGCTCAAAAATAACTTTTGGATATTTTAATAAAATTTTAAGAGTTTTTAGATAAATAAAATCAACCTTTAAAAGCCCAAGGACTAGATAGTAAAATTTTGAAAGTTTAAGGGCTACTTTGCAAATTTAAAAACTGTACCAGACCTTAACTTTAAATTTTGAAATTTTCACTCTTAAGGTACTGGGAATGACACATTTTAAATGAATTCCAAAAATCCAAGTGTTTAGGGCTTGGAAAGTAAATTTTCTAAAATTGAGGGACTAATGTGTAGAATACTAAACTTGAGGACCCAAATGAAATTTTCAGGACTTATGCAGCCCATGCACCTGTAAATACTAACTTAACTATAACTTAATTATATTTTGGACCCAAGGTTCAAATTTCATAACAATTGGACCCCTAAAAGCCTTAAAGGCAATTATTTCAAAATGGGACAAAAATGATATTTTCAAATGTTAAAGGACCTACACTTATTTCTTTTAAAAACTGCTTTTGTCCCAATATCCTACCAACCCTAGTGACATTTTCCAACTGGAATCACATTAAAATCCCTTCCGGTTTGTGAGTTCCGATTATTTCAAACTTAAGGTCCGAATTGGCAATTTTTACAAATTTGGGGCCAATGTGAGAATTTTACAAAAACTCGACCTCAAAACTTTAAAAACCTGAATCTCTGGACAATTTGGAGAATTTAGGAACTGACCTCATAATTTTTCAAGGTCGGGATATTTATTTATTCAACTTTTAACCCCAAAAGTGTTAGTTTTTACAAAATGGGGCTAAATTGAAATTTTCTTTTATAAAGAACCTAACTCAAATTATTTTCTCTTTTACTAAAATAGCCCTGGACCCTCTGACTTGGAGATTTAATTAAAATATTTTATTTTCCCAAAAACCTTTAACTTATCGGATCAATTTGGTGATTAATACCCGATCGCGGAGCGATTTTTCTCGCCTTGCGATTTTGAATCTATAACGGGACTTATGTTCCACCTAATCTTTCAAGATATCGAAGGTTGCTTATCCTTCCGATAATCATCTTCATCCAAAAACTCCACCAACGCCATAATTGCCACTCGCGTTTCAAAATTTTCCTGAACTGCTTCCTTGAATCAATAATACTCGACTACCTGGTTGACTACGAACTTGTATTTACTTTCATGTTTGAGTCAACTTTTTTGGTTTGTCGAGCTCACGTCGAATGGATACGGATCGTGGGGATGGAAGGCAGCTCGGGCTGCTATTCCATTCTTCCGGCCCCATCGCCCTAATCCATGGCGAGGGACGGAGTTTGTCCAAGGGAAGCGGGTTGTAGTACTTGAGGTATAATCATGATTATGACAATCCGGGCCTAGCTAGCTCTCTTTGTGGATTTGTCTTTGCCTATGGAGCGATAAGGTGATGGTCTTGGACCATCTTGATCGGGAGTTACAAGGAAGAACGAAGGAATCGCAATATTTTCAAAATGCCTCGATCCACACGATTTCGGAGTTATCGGACCCATTTGGTTGGCGCTACAAATCCGCACGCAACCGCTTACTTGTTTTTCATTGGTTGGCGCTACAAATCCAGACGCAACCATTATCGCCTTGCATGGGATTGGCGTTACATTTCCGTACGCAATCCTACCTGTCTTGACTGAATCACATAGTGCCTGTGTGACCACGAACTATTTTCTTGAATTGTATAAGTATATTACTTAAATATATTTATCACGACGCTTGTGGACTGTGTGTGAATTCATGCATCATACTCACGTGTTTTCATATAACTGTTTTCTCGCATTAACTATATATCGCCACACTTGCACACGATCACCCCATCCACTGAGATTTCTATCTCATCCCCACCTGTTTTCTAATCTTTAGATGAAGAATTCGTTGAAGATGCTGAACCGACTACGGATTGAGCCCTTGTACTCCGCTTGTTGGATTTACTATCTTTTGTTGTTGATGTCGCTAGACTTGTTACTATTATTTGTTGTTGGACTTACTACTTCTTGTTGTTGTTGTTGGACTCTTTTCTTGTGTTTGTTGTTGGACTCTTGTATTTCTTTTCATTCCGGTTTGTAACTGAAGGGCGTAGGACCCTTTGACTTTTAAGTTGTTATCTTTAGATCATATCGGGGATGTAATTTGGATTATGGATATTGTGGACTGTAAGTTGTAATTTGTACTTGTTCTTTATTCCGCTGCTATTTAGACTCTGTTCCATTGGGTTTTGATGATATTCGTCTAGAATGTTTGGTTTACTTGTATTTAAGTTGTGGATCGTCGTCGCGTCCCGTTTGGGGCGTGACATCAATACTAATAAACACTTGAGTATATGATTTTAACGTATTTACACTTGAATTGCTTTTGCATGATTCGCATATTACATTCACTGCCTTGTTGACATATTATAACTTTGTAACCTACTTGCTTGAGTCAACTTGGTATGTCGAGCTCACAGTCAGAGTGGACCAGTCGCATTATGGAACTGGGCAGCTCGGCTGCTATTCCATTTAGCGGCCCCATTGTCCTAATCCTACCACTGGAGGACGGAGTGTCCAATGAGAGAAGTGGGTCGCAGACTTGAGGTATAATCATGATTATGACAATATGGGCCTAGCTAGTTCCACTATGGATTTGTCGTGCCTATGAGCGATAAGGTGACTGGGCCTTGTGCCATCTAGCTCGGGGAGTTACAAAGAAGAACAAAAGAATCGGTGTCTGATCCACACGATTCTGGAGTTACTTAGACCGAATTGCTTATTTAGGTTGGCGTTACAATTCCATACGCAACCACTACTTGAATTGTTTAGGTTGACGTTACAATCCCATACACAACCACCACTTCACTCGTTCGGATACCATTCATGGTGCTTGAATGTTCACAAACTATTTTCAACAAGTTATATACTACTATATTATTTTGAATATCACACTGCATGCGAATTGTGTGTGACGTATGCATCATGAACAATGCATTCTTCATATAATTGTTTTCCTGCACCGATATAAGTCACACTTACACACGAACACCTATCCACTGAGATTTTTGTCTCACCCGCACCTTTTGAAACGACCAAATACCACATGTTTAGGACATGAACGAGGATGATCAAAAGACAGAGTAACACGGTGCCCTAGTCGTCTAGTAGATTGATAATTTCCTATTTAGTGTTGTTGTTGGATAATTCATTTGGGTGAATGAATGTAGAATTTTATTCAGACTGTAACTTAAGAATTTTCGTTGCTACGTTAGACTCCGATTTCGAATGTTTTAATGCATGGTTGACCATTTAAGTATTAATATTGTGTAAATCCTTTATCAGTTGATTCATTTGGCATACAAACTGATTTAAGTTATTGATCATGTCATGATCCCGTTTGGGGCATGACAAATTAGCGTCATTACGTATCACATAAAATAAAGTTATTCTAAATACAAGTGATATATCAACAAGTTAAATTAAGTAGTAAGTAATTTAATAAAATCAAGTATGAAAAACTTGTTATTTCAATATAGAAGTTGGATTTTTCAATAGAATAAACCTCAAGTACTATTGTTTGGAAAAATAAAAATTTTTACTAAACAAGATTTCAAGACAAAGATATTGTAGTTTTAAAATATTGATTTAGTAGTAGATAGTTTTCAAAGATCATAAGGATGAAAAAGTTTGTTGGTAAGCCACATAATCATATTTGTTTGAAATAATTTCAAGCACTACTATATTCTTTGCTATGAATTTTAAAAATTAAAAGTAAGTTTGTTTAAATCAAAATGGTAGTTTTACATAAAGAATGGATTTTTTTTAATAATACTTTTTCTTACGAAATTAAGATGAAATAGATAACCGATGCTAAACCCATTAACATAATACGTTTCGCAAAATAAATTATTAATGAATAATTTATCGAATATTTAAATATTGTATCGGAAAAATATCCGCGATCGTGTCGTCTATGGTTGAAAAAATTATAATGTTTCCAAATAAATTATGAAATAAATTTAATTTAGTAATGTTTTTATTTAAATATTGCAACGTAATGAAATGGAAGGTGATAGAAAATGGGTAAAACGAATATCTTTGGAATATGGTTTCAATTCGAAGAGTGCAGCTTAAGAACAACAATAAAATATCATTTACCTAACCAATTTAATACTAAATACTAAAATATCATTTACCTAACAATTTAATACTAAATACAAACTATTTACCACAGTTTCTACAATTTCTTTTATCAATCGCTCATATCCCAAGTTTTTAAGTAAATATTGCAATAATTAAATATTAAGTGAGATAATAGAATTAAGTTTTGAATTACAATTTTTTTGTGCATGTATTTTTGTTATGGAAACAACAGTCTCTACGTGTTACATTGGAATTTGACAACGGCCAAAAGATCAAATTTCATTGCATCCACACATAACACTTAAGACAACTCAAGAAAAAATAAGGAAAAAGATACAAAGAGAGCATTACATATGATCCATGCTCTGCATTCACAAACATACAACTTATAATTAAGTTGTAATTATTAAGATAGTGCATCCACAATAACATTAGTACAAGTGAATGCTTATTATTACACTGAGAGATTGATGAGTTATCAATTCAGGTGACAATGGCCATGATCAACTTCGCAGTAGCCGCATCCTACAGCGTGGCAAATTATGTCGTCGCTACAAGGAACAAGTTCACAATCAAGCTGGAGCAGCTTTCTTGGTGATAATATTGCCGACATTGTTTTTGCAGCTTCCACCGCTACAACAGCTGCAACGTGTATACAACATCATTTATATTTCATCATTATTCTTTAATACATAAAAAAACATATATATACAAGTATGTGTTTGTGTGATAGATAGAGAAGGAGATGACTTACCAAGCAAAAGCAGAACAAAGAAACCCAACTTATTAACCATAGATGATTGAGTAGTCCTCCCCATCTTACTTAGAAATTATGTTTGATTTTCAAATGTTTGAGCATTTAATTCGATGAAGAATGACATATTTATAGGAAAAAGTTATTTGTATTTTTTTTATTGTTCACAAAAAAAATAATTAATTAGTTAAATACTAATTAATGTAACTAATTAATGCAACATTAGTGTGTTATAATCATGCATATATACATGCTTTTGTTTAATATTTTTAACTACTTTGGTCAACTTTTATCCTATTGGAGGAATGCCCACTGTGGAAAAAATTGAATGATGAAAGTACATAATTGTCCCTCTGAAAACAACAAAAGATAATGAAAAAAAAGAAACTTAGAAAGAGTATACAATAAATATAAATATCATATGGAGAAGTTTTATTCTAACTAAATAAAACAATGAAATTATGATTTTGAATATATTCCCTGGTTACTGAAACTCAAATAGAAGATAGTTTCAAAAACATTGAATTTTTTAGAAAAAGTTTTCGTTTATAAATATTTTCTTGATAAACTTCCTCCTTTGGTTTACATTTCAATCGCATTACCAATATTTTTAGCATCGAATATATTATTATTAGATTATTGTGTAATATGAAAATATATACGATTAGTTATATCTATCATTTAAATATTATTTTTGATTATGATGTTTCAGCATGAAATGACTTGAACTAGGGTATGAAAATACTTGAACAAGATTCAGAATGAGTTTTGAGATACATGAAATAATCTAATTACTTGAAGGTATAAGTTTAGAATACTTCTTTAAAATGAAAATAAATTGTTACTATGAAGATAATATATAAAGAAAGTTTATTTCTGGAGTTTTGGATATCCCGAAATTGAGCGATTCATTCTAGAATTAAAATGAATGATATCTTAATTTCCTACGATACAATATCTTTTTTCCAAGGCCCTAATTTATATATATATATATATATATATATATTTTTAATTTTATTTTTCCCTTGTTTGTTAACTTTGCTTACTTTCATCTAATATGATACTTAAGTTTTTGAAAAGTTAAGGAGATTCCTTATATTTCACTATGTAATAACTATAATGAAAAATGAAAATTTTGTTTGGGTGATTGTTCTGTGGTGTACACCAATCATCTTGTCGCTTTTACGTTCCAGAAGGTATTTATACATAACAATTTTATTCTTTCAACTTTGTCAACTATCAATGTATGTTTGAATGGGTTCAATGAATTTAAAATTTATATTATTTTTATTTTACTGAGATCTTTTTTGAATGTTAAATATATTGATATTTACATTTTTCTCGAATTACTTATGAATCATCATTTGAGGATAAAATACATTGTTATAATATGCCCCCTTTAAAAAATGGTTTTATTCCAAATAACTATTTGTCAACTATTATTGTCTAGAAGAATATACTTAAAAAAATATTGTTTACTTATTATTATATATATATTTTTTTCAATGTACTTGTCATTATTATTTTTAATTAAATAATAATTTGTCAACTATCATTATCTCTTGTAGACAATATGCTTAAGGGTTGATTTAAAAAAAAATATATTGATCTTGATACAATTGTTCTTATTTATTAGTTGTCATATGTGTACACCAATCATCTTGTCCCTACAACCTGCCAAAAGCTATTTAAATAATACAACTTTATTTCTTGAACATTGTCTACTATCATCTCTATGAATTGTTTGAAGAATTAAGAATTTTTACGATTTTTATTATTAGTGGAATATTTTTGGAATGTTAGCGATATAGATATCTACATTTTTTACCAAAGAATTATGAATAATCATTTGGGCATAAAGAAATTTGCAACATGTAATACGGTTTTCCAAGTTTGATACTCAATTATTTTCTTTGAAACTCATCATCTAAACTTCGCAGTAGTCGCTGCCGACATCATTTAAATATTTCAACTAGATTTGAAAATGAGTTTGAGAGATTTATGAAAATAATCTAATTACTTGTAGGTATAAGATTTAGAATACTTCTTGAAAATGAAAATAAACTCTTATTATGATTAAAATGGTCAAACTAATTTATTTTTGGAGTTCTAGATATCCAAAAATTAAACGATTTGTTCTAGAATTAAGACAGACATGAACTTAATTTTTAACGACACAATGTATTTTTTCCTAATTTCTTATATATTTTTTGATTTTTTTTGCATTGTTAATTAATTTTGCTTACTTCAATTTAAATAATATGAAACATATCAATCAACTAAAAATTTAAAATTTGAAGTTTTTGAAAATTTAAGGGGAGTCATTCCTTATATTGCAGTAAATAATAACTAAAATAAGAAATTATATTAGGGTTTGGGTTGTTGTCCATTGTTGTACACCAAACATCGTGTCCTTCTACCTGCCAAATGTCATTTATATGTAAAAAAAAGTATTCCTTTAATTTTGTCAACTATCATCATCTGTATAAATTGTTCAAAGAATTTAGAATTTGTATGATTTTTACTTCAATGGAATTTTTTCAATACTATCTATACATACATTTTTCTTTAAGTGTTTATCATTCATCAGATGGAATAAATTAGTTTGCAACTTATGGTATGACCTTTTTAAAAAAAATCATTATCATGGAATGATTATTTGTCAACTATCATTGTCTTCAAGTATATGTATAAGGATTATTGTTTACATATATATTATATACATATATTTTTTTCCAGAGTACTTATCATATTCTTTTTATATAAAAAATAATTTGTCAACTATCATTGCGTCCTATAGATAATATGCTTTGGGTTGTAAGTTTTGAAAAAAATATTGATAGTGATACATTTGTTCATATTTAGTTGTTGTCCTATGGTGTACACCAATCATCTTGCCCCTTCAACCTGCCAAAAGCTATTCAAATAATACAAATGTATTCCTTTAACTTTGTTTACTTGTAGCGCCCCAATTTTGGAAAATGTAGTTTTGGGCGTAAGGAACGCTACATTAGTGTGTGTCTAACTTTAAATAACTTCCAACATGGATATATCATTTCAAATCAACATCAAATAACCACACTCACAGGCCGGTTAGCCCAATTCACAAAATGCAGCGGAAACATTATATAAGTAGATGAGTCACAGCTCATCTCAAAATCAAACAAAAGAAAGTTCATTTACAAACTTTAGTTTATCAGTTCAAAGTTTAAGAAAGAGAGAAATAGGGAGTTTGGGACTCCAAAAGTATTTCATCATGCCCAAGTCTTCGTATCGTACTTCGCCTCAATCTGAAAATATAATGTGGAGTGAGTGTTATGAAAATACACTCAGTGGGGTACACTTAAGCGACTGCGTAATTAATTACAACTAGCAGAGATGCATCATACGTGGCATTTTACGAAAACCGTAACTTTGTAATATGTACGAGCTCATAATGTGAAGTGATCGTCACCACAACAAATAAATATGTAACATGTACAGTACAACCGCAACATGGGATTCATGCAAAACATACTAATCATGATTAATTAAACAGTCAACTTACATTGAATAGCAATAGTACACGGTTAAGTGTAAAGGTAACCCCACCTTTTTGATGTGCAAAATGATTGTGCAGGATGCAAGTCCTAGTTCCCGGGCTCAATCTCGTCTCTTACACAAAATAGCATAATATGTCTTAGAAGCCTGAGATGGAAATATAATAATATATAATAATTTAAATATGCTAGATAAACCTATCTTTAAAATTTGGGGGCATTTGGATGTGAAATGAAGAAATTAGGAGCGAAACGGAATAATAGGGATGTTCGGGTCTTGTTTTCTTGAAGTTGGATGATTGAGGGGGAATATCATGATTTTGAATAGACCTTGCGTATAAGGAGGATATAACGAGGCTATGGTTCAAATTTGAGGTCAATCGGAGTTCGTTTGACCCCTTTCGGATCGAAAACGAGAAAGTTAGGACTTAAAGAATTTAAATTAAAAATGTTAGGAGTCAACTTGCAGAACTCTAAGAGTTGAGTTGGGGGGTAAAATTATAATAAGTTGAAAATTGATATGGGAGGACTAAACTAAAACTTGGGAGGGGTCAAACTGAAGTTTTCAAAAATTGCAAACAAGTCCAAAAGAATTTTAATTTCTGTTTGGTCTCCCCAATACTTCCATTTTTCACTCCTTCACATCCCCACCGCCCCGACCTCCGAAACCGCCCCGAACCAGCAGCCCCCGCTGCCGGGGACCTCTCCCTCCCAACCCCAAGCCATTTCCGGCCACTTTTGGCCGGAAAATACGCGCACACACACACACGCACAACTCACGCGCACACACACAACTCACGCACACACACACGCACACAGTGGCGGCGCTCCGTGCATCGCCGCCACGTACCACCACCTCAACCCAACCCCTAAACACCTCCTACACCTTACTTGGTGGCCTCCGGCGACGTGAACGGAGAGAGGAAAGAGCAAGTTCGATGAAAAATGGCAAAGAAAATGGAAGAAATTTCGAAAGAATTCCGACTTTGATTCACGGTGGAAACAAACTCGAATCATGAAATTGATCGGTGGAATTTGAATCCCTTGAAGAGACTAAGAGAACGGTATAAGGCTCGTCAATTTTGGACCGGTGGATCGCCGGGAATCGGCGGTCAAAGATGACGTCGCCGGTGATTTTGGGACTGAGTTTTTACAAACGTCTCCGGTGATTTGCCGGCGATCTAGAGTTCCGATCTGAGATTGGGAGGTGGCGTTAGAAACCTAATTGAATGGGCTTTCTAATGGTATAAGGTTTATGAAAATCCAACGGTCGAATCTCCGTATATCTTGAGTCAAAGATTTCGAATTTTCAACTTTACCGGCGAACAGGGATTCAAATCGAAATTCCGACTTCGGATTTGGAACGAGGGCGATGAAAGGGTTCGAATGAGGTATGGTTTGTTAATTTCCACCGGCGGTGGCGGCGACGGTGGCCGGCGACCGGACATCCACCGGAAAGGCTACAAGATGAGAGAGAGAAATCATACCTTATTTAGAAGGTTTCTGATTTTGGATATTACTAAATGTAGAAATGACTATATAGTAAGTATTAAATGGGCTTTTAAATTGGGTTTGGTGATTTGGGCCACAAATGAACTGAAAGAAGGCCTAACTGTATCGTAATTGGACTTGAAATAACTCGGTTTTGAATTGAAAATAACAGAAAGCCCCGTAATTAAATTTATAATTTTTTCTACCCGAATTATATAATTTAAATAATAATCTTAATTAGCTATAAATCCCAATAAATTACTAATCTAATTCCTTAAAAATTGTGAAAAATTTACCCTAAATTTTGAGATTCAAATTCTAATACCAGGTATTACATTACTATCATCTTCTCTATGAATGGTTCAAAGATTTAAGAAATTATACGATTTACATCATTTGTGGAATATTTTTTTTAATGTTAACTGTATAGATATTTATATCTTTTTTTTACTAAAAACTTATCAATAACTATTTGACAATAAAGAATTTCGCAACATGTCATGTGACCTTTTTCGAGTTTGTTACTCAATTTTTTCTTGGAAACTCAACATCTATAATTTTACCTAACCAATTTAATACTAAACACAAACTATTTACCACACTTTCTACAATTTCTTTTATGATCAATCGCTCATATCCCAAGTTTTTAAGTAAATATTGCAATAATTAAATCTTAAGTAAGATAATAGAATTTGGTTTTGAATTACAATTTTTTTGTGCATGTATTTTTGTTATGGAAATGACAGTCTCTACGTGTTACATTGGAATTTGACAAAGGCCAAAAGATCAAATTTCATTGCATCCACACATAACACTTAAGACAACTCAGAAAACATAAGGAAAAAGAAATAAAGAGAGCATTACATATGATCCATGCTCTGCATTCACAAACATACAACTTATAATTAAGTTGTAATTATTAAGATAGTCCATCCACAATAACATTAGTACAAGTGAATGCTTATTATTACACTGGGAGATTGATGAGTTATCAATTCAGGTGACAATGGCCATGATCAACTTCGCAGTAGCCGCATCCTACAGCGTGGCAAATTGTGTCGTCGCTACAAGGAACAAGTTCGCAATCAAGCTGGAGCAGCTTTCTTGGTGATAATATTGCCGACGTTGTTTCTTCAGCTTCCACCGTTGCAACAACTGCAACGAGTATACAACATCATATATATTTTCATCTTTATTCTTTAATATATATATATACAACATGTATGTGTTTCTGTGATAGAAAGAGAAGGAGGTGACTTACCAAGCAAAAGCAGAACAAAGAAACCCAACTTATTAACCATAGATGATTGAGTAGTCCTCCCCATCTTACTTAGAAATTATGTTTGATTTTCAAGTGTTTGAGCATTTGATTCGATGAAGAATGACATATTTATAGGAAAACGTTATTTGTATTTTTTTATTGGTCACAAAAAAAAAGTAATTAATTGGTTAAATACTAATTAATGCAACATTAGTGTGTTGTAATCATGCATATATACATGCTTTTGTTTAATATTTTTAACTAATTTGGTCAACTATTATCCTATTGGAGGAATGCCCACTGGGAAAAAAAATTGAATGATGAAAGTACATATTTGTCCCTCTAAAAACAACAAAAGATAATGAAAAACAAAAGAAACTTAGAAATAGTATACAATAAATATAAATATTATACGGAGAAGTTTTATTCTAACTAAATAAAAGGATGAAATTATGATTTTGAATATTTTCCCTGGTTAATGAGACTCAAATAGAAGATAGTTTCGAAAACTTTGAATTTCTTTAGAAAAAGTTTTCGTTTATAATTTTTTCTTGATAAACTTCCTTGTTTGGTTTACATTTCAATCGCATTACCAATATTTTTAGCAGCATCAAATATATTATTATTAGATTATTGTGTAAATATGAAAATATATACGATTAGTTATATCTATCATTTAAATATTATTTTTAATTATAGTGTTTCAACATGAAAAAACTTGAACTAGGGTATCAAAATACTTGGACAAGATTGAGAATGAGTTTTGAGATACATGGAATAATGTGGTTACTTGAAGGTATAAGTTTATAATACTTCTTGAAAATGAAAATAAATTTTTACTATGATGAAAATATATAAAGTAAATTTATTTCTGGAGTTTTGGATATCTTGAAATTGAGCGATTCATTCTGCAATTAAAACAAACGAGATCTTAATTTCCTACGTTACAATATCTTTTTTCCAGGGCCCTTATATTTATATATATATATATATATATATATATATATTAATTTTATTTTTCCCTTGTTAGTTAACTTTGCTTACTTTCATCTAATATGATACTTATCAATCAACTCAAATTCCAAATTTTTGAAGTTTTTGAAAAGTTAAGGAGATTCCTTATATTGCACTATGTAATAACTATAATGAAAAATGAAAATTTTGTTTGGATGGTAACAAGTTCTGTGGTGTACACCAATCATCTTGTCGCTTTTACGTTCCAGAAGGCATTTATACATAACAATTTTATTCTTTTAACTTTGTCAACTATCAATGTATGTTTGAATGGGTTCAATGAATTTAGAATTTATATTATTTTTATTTTACTGAAATATTTTTTGAATGTTAAATATATTGATATTTATATTTTTCTCGAATTACTTATCAATCCTCATTTGAGGATAAAATACATAGTTATAGTATGGCCCATTTAAAAAATCATTTTATTCCAAATAACTATTTTTCAACTATTATTGTCTAGAAGAATATACTTAAAAAAATGTTGTTTACTTATATATTATATACATATTTTTTTTGCAATGTACTTGTCATTATTTTTTTAATTAAATAATAATTTGTCAACTATCATTGTCTCTTGTACACAATATGCTTAAGGGTTGATTTAAAAAAAAATATTGATCTTGATACAATTGTTCTTATTTATTAGTTGTTGTATGTGTACACCAATCATCATGTCCCTACAACCTGCCAAAAGCTATTTAAATAATACAACTTTATTTCTTGAACATTGTCTACTATCATATGTATGAATTGTTCGAAGAATTAAGAATTTGTAAAATATTTATTATTAGTGAAATATTTTTTGAATGTTAGCGGTATAGATATCTACATTTTTTAATAAAAAATATGAATAATCATTTGGGCATAAAGAAATTTGCAACATGTAATACGGTTTTTCGAGTTTGATACTCAATTATTTTCTTTGAAACTCATCATCTAAACTTTGCAGTAGTTGCTGCCGACATCATTAAAATATTTGTACTAGATTTCAAAATGAGATTGAGAGATTCATGAAAATAAGCTAATTACTTATAGGTATAAGATTTAGAATACTTCTTGAAAATGAAAATAAATTCTTATTATGATTACAATGGTCAAAATAAGTTTATTTTTGGAGTTCTAGATATCCAAAAATTAAACGATTTGTTCTAGAATTAAGACAAACATGATCTTAATTTTTAATGACACAATGTATTTTTTCCTAATTTCTTATATATTTTTTGATTTTTTTTTGCATTGTTAATTAATTTTGCTTACTTCAATTTAAATAATATGAAACATATAAATCAACTAAAATTATAAAATTTTGAAGTTTTTGAAAATTTAAGGCGAGTCATTCCTTATATTGCAGTAAATAATAACTAAAATAAGAAATTAGAATTTGGGTTTGGGTTGTTGTCCATTGTTGTACACCAAACATCGTGTCCTTCTACCTACCAAATGTCATTTATATATAAAAAAATATTCCTTTAATTTCGTCAACTATCATCTTCCATATGAATTGTTCAAAGAATTTAGAATTTGTATGATTTTTACTTCAATGGAATTTTTTTAATACTATCTATATACATACATTTTTTTAAGTGTTTATCAATAATCAGATGAGAATAAATTAGTTTGCAACTTATAGTATGACCTTTTTAAAAGAAAATCATTTTCATGGAATGATTATTTGTCAACTATTATTGTCTTCAAGTATATGTATAAGGATTATTGTTTACTTATATATTATATACATATATTTTTTTCCAGAGTACTTATCATATTCTTTTTAATTGAAAAATAATTTGTCAACTACCATTGAGTCCTATAGATAATATGCTTTGGGTTGTTAGTTTAAAAAAAATATTGATAGTGATACATTTGTTCATATTTTAGTTGTTGTCCTATGGTGTACACCAATCATCTTGCCCCTTCAACCTGCCAAAAGCTATTCAAATAATACAAATGTATTCCTTTAACTATGTTTACTATCATCTTTTCTATGAATGGTTCAAAGATTTAAGAAATTATATGATTTACATCATTAGTGGAATATTTTTTTAATGTTAATCGTATAGATATTTATATCTTTTTTTTTTTTACTAAAAACTTATCAATAACCATTTGGCAATAATGAATTTTGCAACATGTCATGTGACCATTTTCGAGTTTGTTACTCAATTTTTCTTGGAAACTCAACATCTATAATTTCAAGATTGTAGAGTTACAATCTCAGACATATATCCTACAGTCGAGTATACCATCGAGACGCCATTGCGTGCACAACACGTGAAGGAAACGTTAAAAATCATTTAAAGATTGGTGCAAAAGTGCAATAATTTTTGTCACTTCAGATGATTTGACGGTCTTGCCCTCATACCTTGGTACGTGATGGAATCTAGATGGCTTCTAGATCATATGGCTGCATTGTATAGATTCGACAAATGTTAGGTACCAAGACTTCGAGAAATAAAAATTACGCATTAATCATGCATAAGGGCTATTGTACCCACTTGTCACTTAACTAAACAATTATTTTTCAACTTTGTCCACATGAATATGCTTGGCGATTCTTGAAACTGTCATATATACATTTTTTTTTAAAGTACATATCGATCAATTATCATTATGTACAAGAATATGCTTGAGAATTTTTGTTTTAAAATTTTTTTTCTTTATATATATACATTCTTTTCAAATTACTTATCATTAATACATCTTAATAAATAAATATTTGTCAACTATCATTGTCTATAATAATATTATTTTATTTATTGTTATTATTTAGATTTGTCCCTTGCACCTACCAAAAGCTATTTAGTATAACAAGTTTTATTTGGACTATTTCCAATGCATAAATTATATTCGTTACATCCATCTGATGAGAAAAATCATTTTTCTCATCTTGTTTTCTTGGTAGAAAGCATTTTTCAACTCTTTATTAAAACATCAGGAAAACATACTTCTTATAGTCCAAATCCCGAATATATCCTTGTTTGTCATAGCTAGTCAATATTTCATTCACTTAAGAAAGTGGTACTCATAATAATAGTCTCGATAGTCAACACTTATTAATATCGTCGTATTCCTTGAACAATTGGCAGTAGATTTCATTGCTAAAAATACAAGGTCAACCCAAAATTTTCATCCACCCATATATGATAGTCGAGATCTCATCAATCATTAAATAAGTTATTTCAAAAGTTGTAATCATATGAGTCGCTCCGACCAAAATATTAATAGCAATATCAATTTTCTATATCCATAAAGACCTTGATTATTCCAGGTAAATATAAACATCTCATATACTATGTATAAAATACTAGTATCCATCCTCATAATCAAACCACACTTGAAAATTAAGTCATAGTCGACCAAATTAACTAATAACTAACTCAATATCGGATAAGTATCTAAATTAAAATAGTGGCCCGAATATTCCTAAATAATCATCATCCAATCTTAGTTCACAAGTTAGACATCGCAATTTAGAAGGTACTTAGTGGTGACATAAAGTTGAGATCCTGTAATATTAATATCATTGGCATATTCTAACCGTGATACCCAAACCACAAGTCTAATTTCCTTACTTTAGCTCGCACAAGCATTTGAGAATAAATAACGCAAGGTACTATCATCGATAATTCATACCTAGTGCATCCCATACTATCATTTTTTGAAGTAATATCATTAGGTATCTCGATCCCATAATATATCAAATAACCAATCCATTCATAGGATAATATCATATTCAGATATGGTAGCAGTATCAAATTAGCACAAAAACACACATAATAAGGTAAGCAGAAAAATACGAGTGTTATAATACCAAAGGTACTATAATTGGATTACAAACGTTAGGCCGATGTCGTACAATAGTGTCCCAAACCGTTACAGATGAACCTACACGGTGACAGAATCAAATACAAGAAGTAGGCTACAACAAGTAAGGTCATCTAATCAGTAACGACGCTGTGGGCGTCATCATCACTATCGTCAACAATGGCAGCCATTTGGGCTAGATCCTCCTGCCATTCCTCTGGGTCCTCTAGGAAGTCCATTGTGTCCATCTCGAGGATCCTCTCTCGGATTCTCCCCGTTCTTCCTCAACTTAGGGGCTATCTTTGGAACGATATATTGATAGCTTGCGTAACTTGATTCCTAATTAGTTCGGCATCGCCGAAATCGGCTTTGATTAAGTAACATCTGTTCTGCCAGAGTGTCCACCTACAGCTGGAGAGCCTTCATCTATGTTTGCACTTGGGCGATGATTTGATGTGAGTAATTAATCGTGTCCTCATGCTGTTCAACCAGCGCATTAAGGCCTTTTATGGTGTGGAGGTGTTGAGTCAAGAGGCCTTCGCTGCGTTTGGCCCTCTCTCGTAGTTCCCGCATGGTGCTAGTCAAGGAGAGTTGTTTCAGGTTCGCATGATGGATGCTCTCAATTAGTTGGTCCATTTGGTATTCTTGGGTTCGAATGGTCCTTTCTTACTATGCGACCTGATAAACTAGGGCGTTCTTCTCTTCGTGTCACTGGGCTAATAGGTTCTCCAAGTCACATGCATGGTTGCATTCCAGTTGTAGTTGGGAGTTAACCTTCACGAACTCGTTATGCCAATATATCGTCATCTCCTCGTAGTGGTTTCTCTCAGCACAAATATCCCACACCATGGGCCATGTCAGAACTTCGGAATCCATTCCTGGTCAAAATACAACTAGTGTTTGTCAAACAAGTATAAGTGGAAAAGACAATGAAAGATAAGTATAACTAATCAGGAATCGACTAAGTATAAATAACCATAATTATGTGTCTCTAATTGTTACAAATTCTTAACTTAGTGTAAACATTAGTGACACGATTCTCGTGATCCATTATCGAACTTAATATCGAGGGTCTATGGTCCCTTTTAGATTGAATTCTAGAGCTTAGAGTAGTCAATAGCGGTACTACTGAACACAGGTAGAGGGTCATATCCTGGGTAAGCTCGGAGTAAGTTTCCATCTTACTAGCCGAGATCTGATACCACATCTATCATACCCCAAATGGGACCATGACGCAATCAATAACCTAAAACAGTTGTATGCCAAATAAATCAAATCAACAAAAGATTTACACAACATTAATACCTAAATAGTCAACTATTCATCAAAAACATCTCAACAAAGTCTAACAGTGCATCGTAAATCATAAATTACAGTACGATAAAGTAACGCAATAGCTCTTAAGTTACATCCCAAATAAAACTTAACATTTGTTCAAGGGTCTTACGCCCTTAGATTACATACTTAAAATAAAAAGAGTCCAACATCCGGCGAGGAATAAAGGAATCTAAAAGTAGTCGGAATGGGGTAGGATATGAATTACTCCGTGGTTTGTACTTATTTTGTCCACGTATTCCATGTGTGGACAATCACCATCTGGTCGTTTGAAAAGGGTGGTAAGACAAAAATTCTCAGTGGATGGGTGTTCGTGTGTAAGTGTGGCTTATATTGATGCAAGAAAATAGTTATATGAAGAATGCATGGTTTATGATGCGTGCGCCACCCATGATTCACAAGCAACATGATATTTCAAAATAATACAGTAGTATATAACTTGTTGAGAACAGTTCGTGAACATTCAAGCACCATGAATGGTATTCAAGCAAGTCAAGTAGTGTTTGCATACGGAATGCCATGCCAATCCAAACAAGCAATCGGTTCGAGTAACTCCAGAATCGTGTGGATCAGACATCGATTCCTTCATTCTTCCTTGTAACTCCCCGAGCTAGATGGCACAAGGCCCAGTCACCTTATTGCTCCTAGGACCGACAAACCCACAGTGGGGCTAGCTAAGCCCGGATTGTCATAATCATGATTATACATGAAGTCTACGACCCACTTCTCCAGTTGGACACTATGTCCTCCAGTGGTGGGATTAGGACAATGGGGCCGATAAATGGAATAGCAGTGGAGCTGCCCGGTTCCATTACGCGACTGGTCTACTCCCACTGTGAGCTCAACACACCATGTTGACTCAAGCAAGTAGGTTCACATAGTTATAATATGTCAACAATACAGTCGAATACAATATATGAATCATACAAAATCATTACAAGGTGTAAGTATGTTAAGTTTATATTTTTCCAAGGTGTAAGCATTACAAGTTGAGAATTTAGAAACTAACCTTATATTTTTCCGAATTCGAGACCAAAACTTATTCGATTTCAAACCCGATAAACACTAGTTTTTCCAAAACGGGGCTACTTATGAAAATTTCCTTTTATCAAGTGAAATTAATTATTTACCATGTTATATCCCTAAAATTTACTGAGTTATGTTTAATTATATAATTATTAGTTTTCCTCCCCTTATAACTATTTGAACTTTCAACGAGGTTGAAACCTCCCGTATAATATACTGAATCCACCAAATCAATCGAAACATGGTTATCCTCCTGATAATTAGCTTTATTTAATATATTTACACCATCAATACTAATAAACACTCACATATATGATTTTAACGTATTTACAGTTGGATTGCTTTTGCATGATTCGCATATTACATTCGATTGCCTTGTTGACATATTATAAATCTGAGAACCTGCTTGCTTGAGTCAACTTGGTGTGTCGAGCTCATAGTCGGAGTGGACCAATCACATTATGGAATCGGGCAGCTCGGCTGCTATTCCATTTAGCGGCACCATTGTCCTTAACCTACCACTGGAGGATGGAGTGTCCAACGGGAGAAGCAGGTCGTAGACTTGAGGTATAATCATGATTATGACAATCCGGGCCTAGCTAATCCCACTGTGGATTTGTCGTGCCTAGGAGCGATAAGGTAATTGGTCCTCGTGCCATCTAGCTCGGGGAGTTACAAGGAAGAACGAAGGAATCGTTGTCTGATCCACACGATTCTGGAGTTAATTGGACCGAATTGCTTGTTTAGATTGGCGTTACAATTCCATACACAACCACTACTTGAATTGTTTAGGTTGGCGTAACAATTCCGCACGCAACCATCATTTGACTCGCTCGGATACCATTCATGGTGCTTGAATGTTCACGAACTATTTTCAACAAGTTATATACTACAATATTATTTGGAATATCACACTACTTGTGAATCGCGTGTGACGCATGCATCATGAACCATGCAATTTTTATATAATATTTGGGTGAATGAATGTTGAATTTTATTGAATGTAACTTAAGAATTTCCGATGCTATGTTAGACTACGATTTTGAATTTTTTAATGTATGGTTGACCATTTAAGTATTAATATTTTGTAAATCCTTTATCGGTTGATGTCACGCCCCAGGATGGGGACGCGCGACAATCAATAACTTAAACGAAACTAAAACCCCGATCAGACAAATGATACCATATAACCCCAAGTGAACCAGAGTCTAAAACAGTGGAAAATAAAATACAAGTACGAACTACAACTTACAGTCCAACAATATCCAAATACAACCCGTCAGCAATATCCGAATTGAACTTACAGTCCAAAATGGAAAAGAAGTACACAACATCACAAGCTTAAGTGTCAAAGGGTCCTACGCCCTTAAGTTACAGTCGAAAATAGAAAAGAGAAGCAGAATAAAAGGAAGTCCAATATCAGCTGAAGCACATGAAACAAGTACAATCAACAATAAAAAGGAGCAAGTCCGACAAGCGGAGCACGGGAAGTCAGTTCGTGGTAGGTTCGGCGTCTTCAACATAGTCCCCATCTAGCCGTTAGAAAACAGGAGGGGATGAGACATTAATTTCAGTGGATGGGGTGATCGTGTGCAAGTGTGGCGATATATATACACAATGCAAGAAAACTGTTATATGAAAAATGCATGAGTTATGATGCGTGGTTTTACATACAGTTCGCAAGCATCGTGGTATATATACTTAAAATAATATACTTATACAATTTTGAAAAAAGTTCATGATCATACATGCACTATGTGATTCAAGCAAGACAGGTAGGATTGCGTACGGAACGTAACGCCAATCCATGCAAGACAAGTAGTGGTTGCATACGGATTTGTAGCGCCAACTAATGCAATACAAGTAGCGGTTGCGTACAGATTTGTAGCGCCAACCAATGCAATACAAGTAGCGGTTGCGACAGATTTGTAGCGCTAACCAAATGGGTCCGATTAACTCCAGAATCGTGTGGATCAGACAATGATTCCTTCGTTCTTCCTTGTAATGCCCCGAGCAAGATGGTCCAAGACTTGTCACCCTATAGCTCCATAGGCAAAGACAAATCCACAGTAGAGCTAGCTAGGCTCGGATTGTCAGAATCATGATTGTACCTCAAGTACTACGACCCACTTCCCTTGGACAAACTCCGTCCCTCAGTTGCGGGATTAGGACGATGGGGCCGGAGAATAGAATAGTAGCCGAGCTACCCAGTTCCATCCCCGACGTATCCATTCCGACTGTGAGCTCGACACACCAAGTTGACTCAGGCAGGAAATTAATTACAAGTTCAGGAAGTCAACCAGGCAGTCGAATATATTGATTTAGGGAAGTAGTTCAAGAAAAAGTTTTCGAAAATGCGTGTGGCAATCATTGGCATTGGTGGAGTAATTTTGATGAAGATAATTATCGATAGGATAAGTAATCTTTGATGTCTTGAAGAATTAGGTAGAACGTAAGTGCCGTTATAGATTCGAAATCGCAAGATGAGGAAGTCGCCCCGCGATCGTGTATTAATCGGTCAAGACGATCCGATAAGTCAAGGGATTTTGAGAAAATAAAATATTTTAATTAATTATTAAAATCAGAGGGTCCAAGGCTGTTTTAAAGAACAAAATAATTTGAGTTAGGTCCTTGTTAAAAAGAAAATTTACGATTAGCCCCGTTTTGTAAAAATCAAGTACTTTTGGGATTAAAATTAAATAATTAAATTTTCCGACCTTGAAAAATTATGAAGTCAGTTCCTAAATTCTCTAAATTGTTCATAGATTCAGGGTTTTAAAATTTTGAGGTCGAGTTTTTATAAAATTCTCACATTGGCCCCAAAATTGTTAAAATTATCATTTCGGGCCCTAAGTTTAAAATAATTAGAACTCACAAACCGGAAGGGCGTTTAATGTGATTCCAGTTGCAAAATGTCACTAAGGTCAGTGGGATATTGGGACAAAAACAGTTTTAAAGACAAATAAGTATAGGTCCCTTAACTTTTGAAAATCTCATTTTTGTCCCATTTTAAAATAATTGCCTTTAAGGCTTTTAGGGGTCCAATTGTTATGAAATTTGAACCTTGGGTCCAAAATATCATTAAGTTATAGTTAAATACCTTATTCCCAGGTACATGGACTGTATAAGTCCTGGAAATTACATTTGGGTCCTCGAGATTAATCTTTTACAATTTGGTCCCTCAATTTTTATGAAACTACTTTCCAAGCTCTAAACACTTGGATTTTTGGAATACACTTAAAATGTGTTATTTCCAGTCCCTTAAGAGTTAAAATTTCAAATTTCAAAATAAGGGGCTTGTACAGTTTCAAAAATTGCAATATAGCCCTTAAATTTCTTAAATTTTACAATCTAGTCATTGGGCTTTTAAAGGTTGATTTTATTTATCTTAAAACTCTTAAAAATTTATTAAAATGTCCAAACATCATTTTTGAACCTGAGTACAGTCCCAAAACTCGAAAATTACAGAGAGGTCCCTTAAGTTTTATTTTCTTGCAATTAAGTCCACCAACTTTCTATTTTTGTATTTTAAGTCCAAACATTGAAATTTAATCAATTATGATCGACTTGTCCAGGTTATAAGTCATATCAAACAAGAATTTCAAGGATCATACACATGCATGTCCATTTCATAAAAGAATTCATCAAATACAACAATAAAGTGTACATGTATGCACCTATTTTTCAATAAATATCATTTTTGAGCCATACTTGAGAATTTTTCAACTTGGTACAAGAAATTGTCATGCAATACATAATATATATATATATATATATCTCAAGTGCTCAAAATTAAAATACTACATGAATTTAATAAAAACACCTAGAAGTTGAAAGGATTTTTCCACCCACCTTAAAAATGACTTGTTGTGAAGTAAAAGTATAAATTTCACAACTTGAATGGAACTCACTTAGGTCAGCCCTTAAGTCAAGAAATACAGAAAAAAATAGGAGTTAGAAAAATGAGGTTAAAATTACGAAGAAGAAGAAAGAGGTAAAGAAAATTGGTAAAACTACACGTACATTGTGTAGTAGATGAAATGAGACTAGTAGATGTCTCAAAAATGGGTCTCCTTGCTCACTCTTAAACCAACTCTTAAGGTCAGCCCCTAAAACTCCAAAAATGAAAATGGAGTATCAAAATTTTGGAAAATAGAAGAGAAGAAGCAAATGTACTAAAAAATCCCATTTTTTACCTTATAGTCCAAATTCTCTTCAAAATCTTCAAAGTCTTGAAGTCCTCTTCAAGATGATGTCAAACTCTTACTATCTTCCAAGTCTTCTAAGTATACCTCAAATCAAAATTCAAAACTTAAGTTAAGAAGTGAAGAGAGTGAGCTAGGTGATATCAAAAATAGATTGAAGATGAAATTTCTTACCTTGCTAGTAGAAAAATTCGAAATATATGAAGGATAAGAGAAGAAGTCTTGTGTTATTTTTGTTAAGTGTTTAAGAAGAACAAGTAGAAATGTGTAGAGAGAAGTAGGGGAATTTTAGAGAGGAGGAGAAAGTTGCAAGACTTGAATGTGTTGGTGTTAAAATGAGATGAATTTTTTTGGCACAAAAATGGCCTAATGGCCATGAGTTTTAGGGGGGAGGAAGAGAAATTTTTGTTTTGTGTCAAGTCTTCTAAATTGTCTCTTGCATGGAGACAATTTGGTAGTCAAAGGTATGGGTCAAATTGGAATATTGATAGGAATAAGGAGAATGTTGGGAAGAATAGAATATGTTGGGGAATTTAATGATATAAAATTGGGGTATAAGATAATGTGTATAAGGTTGGTAATGTGTATAATTATACACAAGATGAATACAATAAGGTGTATGTGTACAAGAGTTGGATGGTATTTCTACTCCAAAAATCACCACTTGGCCGTCCACTATGTATGTTATATGTGGTATCCATATATTTTTTTTTTTGTCCCAAAATTGATGATAATAGATGAATAATATCAATCTCCAAAATAAATAGTGATTTCCTTGATCACTTATAAGTCTCATGATCACTTATTCTAAATCAAATTCTTAATTCTATAAGGTATAAGTCTCTAAAATAAATAGTATCTTAAAATTCTAAGGTGACAAATAAATACACAAATAATAGTAATGATCAATCAAGTGATCATTAATGTGAAATAGAAATAATAAATGATCATGATCACAAGTAATAAATAAAAATAAAATTAAATGCGAAATATATTTATTATTAATATTTACCCGTCAGTGAGTGACGGTAAAATAGTCAAAATAGTACATAGGGGATAAGTGAATCAAATATGCGCTTGCATAAAATCGAGGCTTCACATCCTCCCTCCTTAAAAGAATTTGGTCCCCAAATTCTCTTCAGAATAGCTCTGGATACTGATTCCTCATGTCTTCTTCCATTTTCCACGTTGTCTTCGTCTCGGTTGTGGTTCTGCCACACCACTTTAACCGTCGAAATCTCTCTCTTACGCAACTGACGTACCTGCTGGTCAATAATCCGGATCGGCTTCTCAGTGTAAGACAAATTCTCCCTCAGAGGAGGAGTATCACGAGCGATGATATGCTCGGGATCTGGTCGATACTTCTTCAATCTCGATACGTGGAACACGTCATGCATTCCCAAATATTGTGCTGGTAACTCGAGTCGGTAGGCTAACTTCCCAATCCTCTGCAAAATCTTGTAAGTTCCAATATATCTCGGACTCAACTTGCCTCCTTTCTTCGGTTTGATCAATCCTTTCCGTGGTAAGAGTCTAAGAAATACTTCATCTCCAACTTCAAATTCCAAATCCTTTCTCCTCTTGTCCGCGTACCTCTTTTGGCGGCTCTGAGCTGTGCGGATCCGCTCCTTGATCAGTTTGACCTTCTCCATGGCCTCCTGAACTAGGTCAACCTTTGGGATCGAGGGCGACTTTCGTTTTCCTTTTGGGGTCCATTGGTCATCAATCTCCCAAAGTGTAGTGGGATCTACACTTTCACCCATATAGTGCCTCATAGGGTGCCATCCCAATCGTGGCCTGATAGCTATTATTATAGGCGAACTCAACCAACGGTAAGTGCGAATCCCAACTTCCTTAGAAATCCAACGTGCAGGCTCGCAGTATATCTTCCAGGGTTTGAATCGTTCGCTCGGATCCGCCCATCACCGGGGTGTCTTGTTGTCTTGAAACTTAGCGAGGTACCTAATTCCTCGTGCAAGCACTTCCAAAACTGAAACAAAACCTCGGATCTCTATCTGATATTATGTCGACTGGCAATCCATGCAGTAGAATGATTTCTCGGATATAAATCTGTTTGAGTTTCCGCAAGCTGTCAGTTTTCTTGATGGGTAAGAAGTGTGCAGATTCGTGAGTCGGTCTACGACTACCCATATAGCATCATGGCCTCCTCTGTTTCTTGGTAGGTCCGTCACGAAGTTCATCGTTATGTGTTACCATTTCCACTCGAGAATTCTCAACGGCTGTAGTAAACCAGATGGTCGTTGGTGTTCTGCTTTTACTCGTTGACAAGTCAAACATCTCGCAACGAACTCCGCTACCTGGTTCTTCATGTTTACCCACCAATAATTCCGTTTCAAGTCCTTATACATCTTGTTTCCTCCATGATGTATAGTGTACTTCGAGCAGTGTGCCTCTGCTAAGATTCTATTTCTGATCTGCTCATCTTTTGGTTTACAATCTCGATTTTGGAATCTAATAATCCCATCCTCGAGTATCGAGAATTCTAGTCTCTCTCCTTTAAGTATCTTCTCTTTCAGCTTTTGAAGATGCACATCTGTCTCTTGTGCTGCCTTGATCTCATTCAGCAAATCGGGTTTAACCGAAATGCTAGCACATGTAATCTGAGTATTGGTTCTCGTCGGATTCCAGATGCTCAGTTCTTCTAATGATTTCCACTCTCGAATCATTAGTCTGGCTAAACTTGCCTTTCTGCTAAAGGCGTCTGCTACTACGTTAGCTTTCCCGGGATAATATTAAATATTAAAGTGATAGTCCTCAATTAACTCCATCCATCTCTGTTGCCTTAGATTGAGGTCTTTCTGAGAGTATAGATACTTGAGGCTCTTGTGATATGTGAAAACCGTGAATGTTGCTCCGTAGAGATAGTGCCTCCATTTCTATAATGCGAATACTATCGCTGCCAATTCCAAGTTGTGCGTCGGGTAATTGGCCTCATACGACTTGAGCTTTCGTGATGCATAAGCAATGACCTTTCCTTCCTGCATGAGCATTGCTCCTAGTCTTTTCTTTGATGCATCACTGTAGACGACAAAGTTTTCTGTTCCCCTCGAAAGGGCAAGGACTGGAGCAGTAGTAAGTCGTTCCTTCAGTTCTTGGAAACTAGCCTCGCACTTGTCATTACACTCAAACTTGACTTGCTTCTAGGTTAGTCGAGTGAGTGGTCGGCTATCTTGGAGAAATCCTTGATAAATCTTCGATAATATCCAGCCAGTCCTAAGAAACTCCTGATCTCTGTTACTAACTCGGGTTGTTTCCATTCAACCAATGTTTGTACCTTCGATGGATCTATTGCGATCCCATTGCCGGATACTATGTGTCCCAAGAATACGACTTCACTAAGCGAAAATTCACACCTGTTGAACTTGGCATATAACTTATGTTCTCATAGTGTCTCTACAACAATTTTCAGATGACGTTCGTGCTCTTCTCTAGACTTAGAGTATACGAGTATGTCATCAATGAATATCACTATGAACTGATCCAAGTAGGGTCGAAAGACTCGATGCATCAGATCCATAAACGCTGCAGGTGCGTTCGTCAGACCGAAAGGCATCACTACAAACTCGTAGTGTCCATACCCAGTCTGGAATGCGGTCTTAAAAACGTCTTCTTCACGGATCTTCAGTTGGTAATATCCTTGCTGTAAATCAAACTTTGAGTACCCCGTCGCTCCTTGAAGCTAATCGAACAGTTCATCTATTCTCGGGAGGAGATATTTGTTTTTGATGGTCACGCTATTAAGACCACGATAATCTATACATAGTCTTAATGTGCCCTCCTTATTCTTGACAAACAATACCGGTGCTCCCCATGGAGACGTACTCGGTGGCATAAATCCCACATCCATCAACTTTTGCAATTGAGTCTTCAACTCTTGCAACTCAATAGGAGCCATTCTGTATCTCGAAGTGTTAGTTATAATCCATAATATAGATGAATATAACGGAAGGATAAAGAAGAATAAAGAAAGTCAATCAAGAGTCAACTAAGTCAAGACAAGTATAACTATGGAATCTCCAAGTATAAAATTCTTAACTCAGTCTAACCATCAATAATACGGTTCTATGTCATTTTGAAATCGATTTCACACTTAACTCAATCGCGGTACTACCCAACACAGACCGAGGGTCCTATCCTGGGTCAACTCGGTGTAAATTTCCATCTTACTAGCCGAGCTCTGATACCACTTAATCTATCACGCCCCAGACTGGGACGCGACGACAATCAATAACTTAAATGGAATTAAACCCAACAGTCTAGACAAATGATACAATATAACCCCAAGTGAACCAGAGTCTAAAGCAACGGAAAATAAAATACAAGTACGAACTACAACTTACAGTCCAACAATATCCAAATACAACCCATCAGAAATATCCGAATTAAACTTACAGTCCAAAATGGAAAAAAAGTACACAACATCACAAACTTAAGTGTCAAAGGGTCCTACGCCCTTAAGTTACATGAAACAAGTACAATCAATAATAAAAAGGAACAAGTACAATCAATAATCCGAGCAAGCGGAGCACGGGAAGTCAGTCTGTGGTAGGTTCGACGTCTTCAACATAGTCCCCATCTAGCCATTAGAAAACAGGAGGAGATGAGACAGAAATTTCAGTGGATGGGGTGATCGTGTGCAAGTGTGGCGATATATATAGATAATGCAAGAAAACTGTTATATGAAAAATGAGTGAGTTATGATGCGTGGTTTCACATACAGTTCGCAAGCATCGTGGTATATATACTTAAAATAATATACTTATACAGTTTTGAGAGTTCATGATCATACATGCACTATGTGATTCAAGCAAGACAGGTAGGATTGCGTACGGAACGTAACGCCAATCCATGCAAGACAAGTAGTGGTTGCGTACAGATTTGTAGCGCCAACCAATGCAATACAAGTAGCGGTTGCGTACAGATTTGTAGCGCCAACCAAACGGGTCCAATTAACTCCAGAATCGTGTGGATTAGACAGCGATTCCTTCGTTCTTCCTTGTAACTCCCCGAGCAAGATGGTCCAAGACCTGTCACCTTATCGCTCCATAGGCAAAGACAAATCCACAGTAGAGCTACCTAGGCCCGGATTGTCATAATCGTGATTGTACCTCAAGTACTACGACCCACTTCCCTTGGACAAACTCCGTCCCTCAGTTGCGGGATTGGGACGATGGGGCCGGAGAGTGGAATAGCAGCTGAGTTGCCCGGTTCCATCCCCGACGTATCCATTCCGACTGTGAGCTCGACACACCAAGTTGACTCAGGCAGGAAATTAATTACAAGTTCATGAAGTCAACCAGGCAGTCGAGTATATTGATTCAGGGAAGCAGTTCAGGAAAAGTTTTCGAAAATACGTGTGGCAATCATTGGCGGTGGTGGAGTAATTTGCATGAAGATAATTATCGATAGGATAAGTAATCTTCGATGTCTTGAAGAATTAGGTGGAACGTAACTCCCGTTATAGATTCGAAATCGCAAGACGAGGAAGTCGCCCCGCGATCGTGTATTAATCGATCAAAACGATCCGATAAGTCAAGGGATTTTTGAGAAAATAAAATATTTTAATTAATTATTAAAGTCAGAGGGTCCAGGGCTGTTTTAAAGAACAAAATAATTTGAGTTAAGTCCTTGTTAAAAAGAAAATTTACGATTAGCCCCGTTTTGTAAAAATCAATACTTTTGGGGTTAAAAATTAAATAATTAAATGTCCCGACCTTGCAAAATTATGAAGTTAGTTCCTAAATTCTCTAAATTGTTCAGAGATTCAGGTTTTTAAAATTTTGAGGTCGAGTGTTTATAAAATTCTCACATTGGCCCTAAATTTGTTAAAATTGTTATTTCGGGCCCTAAGTTTAAAATAATTAGAACTCACAAACCGGAAGGGCTTTTAATGTGATTCCAGTTGTAAATTGTCACTAAGGTCAGTGGGATATTGGGACCAAAACAGTTTTAAAAAGAAATAAGTATAGGTCCCTTAACTTTTTAAAATCTCATTTTTATCCCATTTTAAAATAATTGCCTTTAAGGGTTTTAGGGGTCCAATTGTTATGAAATTTGAACCTTGGGTCAAAAATATCAGTAAGTTATATTTAAATTAGTATTTTCAGGTACATGGATTGTATAAGTCCTGGAAATTTCATTTTGGTCCTCAAGTTTAATCTTTTACAATTTGGTCCCTCAATTTTTATGAAATTACTTTCCAAGCTCTAAACACTTGGATTTTTGGAATGTAGGTCCCAAGGGGTGTGAGTAAGGTTTAGAAGGGGGGAGGTTGAATAAACATTACCAACTTTTCGAATTTTGTCCTTTTAAAATATTACAGAGTTAAATACACAACTATGTCCTTGATGGACAACTAAGTTAGTTAACCAGCAGAGTTAGCCACTCAACAGACTCGATTGTGCTGTTGATAGAATAACTCAGCTGTTTAGTCTAAACCTTAACTTGGCTGTGATGAGATTTTCAGCGGAAGACTTAACACCCTTGAATTTGGATTAAGTTTGTTTTAACACTTGGTTTTAGCACTTAGTTAATTCTCAGTTGGATAGCAAATTATCAGCATATATTAAATGATGTGCAGAAAGAAAATGCTGAAATGTAAATGACATAATAAATTTTATAGAGGTTCGAAGATGGGTAATTCTTCTACTCCTCTCTTCTCCAACTCCTGGAGGAATCCACTAAGTATTGATCAGAGTACAAAGTGGTTATCAGTCCAGATACAAGTCTTGATCACACACGGTGACTTGATCCTTTGGGACTCGATCCGGAGATGCCTTGGTCACACAACCAAGCTTCTCGTGACGACTCAAACCTTATTCACAGGGCAATTTTGTCTTGCTACTATAGCTCACTTGCTCAAGCTTCTTGGATTTGATCACGAAGCCCTCCAATAACTTGAGACGGTTCGACCTTGAACCTTTCTACAATCCTCCTTGGAATGTAGACCCCTTTTGATTCTTCAAAAGTTTCCTCTTCAATAGTTTGAAGTTGTTTTTCCTTCACACTTGGTGTTGGATCGATTTCCTTCAAGTTTGAGGATTTGCTTGAATAACTTGAGAATATTTTTGCAGTTACAACTCGAATGATAACTTGAATGTTCGTGGTTGAGGTAACCTTTTCTCAAAGTGATTCCTCGGCCTTTTATAGTGAACTTTCAAAAATCTGCTGTTGAAGAGATAGCCGATTTCAAAAGTCACTTGTGTTCGTTGGCTTGTCTTGTTGCGTCCCCGATATTGACATTTCCTCGTATTAAATGAACATTGACTTTTGAGTCGACACAAGGTGCGATTCCTATTGGTTTATTCCTTTTGCACACTTCTCGGGATCGAGCACTTTAAGACATGGCGGCATGGAAGTATTACTTGTTTAGGTAATATTCTTGACTTCTATGCAACGGATTCTTTTCGATTGTCTTGACTTGATGCGCTTTTCCCAGGTGACTTGAGTCTGCTCCAATGATTGAAAGACCTATCTGTCACTTCAACTTCAGACTTGTCTATCTTGAGTTGACTTGACTGACACTTCACACAGATGTATCCAGCTGATACTCCTTCGGTCGAGTTCTTGACTTCTCCTTCTTGCCATACTCAGCTGTCTCACAGTGGAGTCTTCATTTTAGTCCTTCAGTTGACTTCTTGTATATCCAGGTATAGTGACTTGACTTGACTCACTGCAGAACCCTATCTATTACAATGCAAATTACAAGGAAAATGGGGTGCCAACTTTCTAGTCTAAGTTTTACATGGCATTCATCAAAATCTATTAAACAAATTTCCCAACAGTTTCCCCCTTTTTGATGATGCCAAAATTTAAAAAAAATGTGCATAGCAAAGATACGTACAGATAGTGTAGAAACAGAGAATGTATGCGTAGAATCAATCTTTTTATTGATCATAGCATTCTTGTCCTTTACACAGCTGTTTACAAAGTGTATCAGAGCAACATGGTATTCTATATCTAAGCAAAAATATAGAAATTGCATAACTTTTATTCATCATACAAAAGACTTACATACAAATGCATTTACAATAGTAAAATACATGAAGGGGTGGACAACAACACTTCATCGCCTTCACTGCCTCCTTCTTTCCTCTTCAGCTATGTCGTCTTCTGGTCTTTTTCTCTTCTTTTCTTCTTCAGCTGCTTTCTTTTTCTCGTAGGCTCTTCTGGAAGCTTCGTCTTTTCTCTTTCTTTCTTGTCTTTCTTCCCACAGCTGAGTTTGTCTTTTATTTTCTTCTTCAATCCTCTTTACATATTCAACATTCTTCCTGGCCACTTCCATGTTGGCTACTACGTCCTACCCAGCCCAATAGATCCCTCCTTTCTTCCCTGGATCTATGTATTCGATGTTTTTGGGTAGAGGTCTAGGTCTGAAACCTCTTCCTCCACTGCTTCTACCTCTTCCTCTGGGTGTGTATTGTACTGGGGCCTTCTTCTTTCCAGGAGAGTGACCAGCAGAGTGACTGCTAGGAGTCTGCTACCTGTCAGCTTCTTCGTACAACTTGAGCCCTTTTTCCCAATACAAGTCCCAGGCTTGGGCCATGGTCATGCCTTCGAAGTATCCCTCGGATGCGAGCGTTTTGAATTCATCAACTGATCTAGGCTCGGTACCGACATCTGAAATGGCATCAGTGTCTCTTCCTGCCGGAATGCCTCCGTATAGTTTCAATATGTCCATCGCACGGGCATTCATTTTTCTTTCAACCTCCTTCATCTCTGCTTCTACTATTTTCTTTTTCTCTGACATGGGCACATCAGAGTGTTGGAGCGACAGAGTCACTTGAAGTTTGATGATGATGTCAGCTGTGACAAGTCCTTGTTGAGGGGTTCTAGCCACCATTAAAGTCATGTCTTTTGAACCTTCCCCCTCAACGGATTTTCCCTTATCTTTCTTCTCCTCTTCAGCTGTTTTCTTCTACTTCTCAACAGCTGCGTCCTTCTTCTCAGCAGTCGATCCTTTCAACGTCTTTAGGTATTCCTCTTCCCCCTTTTTGGCATCATCAAAGGAGAGAGGAACCCCTGGAAACATGCCAGCAAGCATGAATTCTAGGCGGCTGATAGCTGAGTTTTGCTTGGATTCTGCTGCGGAGTATGCTGCTCAAAATTCTGAGCGAGTGGCTTTTGATTCGGCTGTCACCAACTTCATTTCAGCCATAAGAAGGCTGAATTTTTCATTCATATTCTCCTCTACGCGCAGAAGTTCTTTTCGATGAAATTCTCGCAGCAGTTCAATTTCAGTGGTATGAGAGGCATGCATCCTATCAATATTTTCTTGCATCCTCTTCTTCATGTCAGCATTATCGGCGCTCCAGATTAGCATCTTATTGTACAATGCCTTAAAGAATCAAACTTGTTCCACACGTATTGTCTACTGTTGTTGCCACCATTCCCGGATTCTGACCACTATTCCACGCAGATCGGCTGTAAGGTTTGCATCTCTGTTATCCAGCTGCATATCCAATGAGGCCTGGTGCCTTTCCATCTTCTCTATCTCTGCAAAGATTGCCTTGAAGACCTCTCGAACCTCAGTTGTTACCTCTGTCTTAGCTGGCGGCCAAGCAGCATCAAAATCAAAATTTGCTCGGACGATGGTATCTGTGGGAATGACCGGATCAGGTTTGTGGAAACGTCTCTGATCTCTAGCTGATTCTTCATCAAGATCAGGCAACTTTAGTGAGAAGGGGAACGTTTGTTCAAACGCATCATCACAGACATAGGGAATGTGTTCAACGGTGACTTGTGGCCGTGATATGCCCGGTTGAGTCGAATCTGCTGCAGCGTTGGGAGCTTGCACAGTTGACTGTGATTCAACTGGGGTCTGTTGTGGTATGGACCCAGCTGGCTGAGCCTCAGCTATCTCAACAGCTTCGTCGGTCTCAGCTGGTTTTTCCATTTGAGTTGTCTGGTCCTCGGCCGTATCAGTGGCGTCATCGGACGATGATGAGACTTGAAGGGGTGGCTCATCAACAAAAGTGAACGTTTGACGAGTAGCCTTAAGATCTGACTTACTCGTGCTTGGAAGAACATCCTCGGCTGAGTCTTTTGGATTTTCAACAGGTGATGACTCAGCTTCATCTTCACCTTCAGATCCCAGAAAAGTTATGTCAGGGTTGTCTTGGGAATCATGAAGGGCACTTATCTCCTTCTCAGATACATCGATGATAATAGGAGGAATGTTCTGTGTTTCTGCCTCTTTACCTCGGGAAGTCTCAACCTCCCGTAGGCCTTCATTACCTCCTGCAGTCTCAACTGCAGCAAGGCCTTGGACGTTCTCTTCGACAGACTCAGCTGTATTAGGGTCTTCTACGGTGGCATCCACAGGAGTCTCAACTCCGTGGATTGCACTTTCATTGCCCAGAGTGTTAACTCCCAGGGCAGATCCATCCTATGCCTCGACTGCATCAGCAGCGTCCTCGGCTCGGCCAAACAGAGCGGTTGGCACTTCACCGAGTGAGAGACAGACTCAACTGTCCGAGCTCCTTTAGTGACAACTTGCTTTCTGTTTGTTTTCCCTTTTCCACTTCACCTCCTAGATTCGTTGGGGAGTCATCTGCAGCAACCTCCGACCTAGCTGCAGTGGAGGGAGTTTCCCCCTCATCTGGTACACCAGCTGAGTGACTTGGGTTGGGGTCACTCTTCTCCAAACTCCCGGTTGTTTCCTGTGAGTGTTCAGCCGTTGGGGCAGGTGGTAAAACACCTTTAATAAGGGTTGGCTCGACTTGGGTCCCCAAGTTCCCAGTTTCATCGCCAGGTCCCCTAGACCCATCCTCTGAGTGAGCTGGGGAAGTGGTTGCAGCAATTACAGTGGCAATCTGCTGCACCACTCCCAAGGGATCAATCTCCAACTGGGATTTGGAAGACTCTCCTGGTCCTTCCATCAGCTGTTGCTCATGCATCATCCTGGATTCCCGCATGGCTTGCTGCGTTTCTAGCTCTTCTGTCGCTGCAGCAGGGTCTAGATCCTCATCACTTCCTGAGAGAACATCGAAGTGGGGATGAGTGTGATCAGTAGTTCCAGTGAAGGGACAGATGTTGGCCTTCTCACGAGCTTCAGCCTCTTCTGCCAACCTTTCCTTCTCTTTTTCTTTGAAGATATTCAAGATATCTATGCAGTTCTCTTCATCCAGTGCTTGGACCACTGTGGTCAATCCGAGGAAATTCATCAGTTCTTCCTCTTCTTCAATAAATTTAGGTCTTTGGAACTGTTCCCTTGAGCGACTTAGCTTCCATTTCCTCCATTCTCGCAGACGATTTTGGATGTCTGGATATGGTGGAGATATCATGATCACATCATCGTCATCATCTTCCTGTATGTACTTTCTCGGGAATGGGAGGGTAGCGAGCTTGTTTGCTCTTCACCTCAGCGGCGTCTGTTGCGGCGGGGACACGATCCTGTGAACAGGAGATTGGTATTTGTCTTAGCCGCTCTTCTTGTTCCTCGTTTGTCCCGTCCACACTGGTCTTCGACTTGCCTCTCGTTGATCGGCCTCAAGCAGACTTGGGTTTCATCAATGATTTACGGAGACTCTACTTCTCCATTGTCTCGATGATCTGTTCGGTGAGTGGCAGACTTAGCTGTTTTCTCAAGCTCTGAACGCTTGAAGATTCTTCTCCTTCTCTCCGTTTTCACCAGAGGAATGTCTTGTTCTACTTCCTCCGGTTCCTCGACGGTAAAGGCCTTTGAGGTTGCCTTAGAGGCAGCTGCCTTTCTCGTCTTGGCAGTCCTCTTCTTCTTCATTTCTGGAGAAGGTACTAAGGGTTCCTTCTCCACTACGGCGCAGGGCGGGAGACACACTGCGCAGGGCGGGTGACTCGGCTACGGGTAGGTGCGGTTTTTTTTTTCTTCTTTGGGGCGTGATCTTCTTTCCAGTGCAGGGCGCTTTCTTCTGGGAGGGGAGACAACAGCTGTTTCCTCAGGGTCAGCTGATTCCCCCTCACTGGTATCCGCTCTCTTTGCATAAGCTCTCTTCTGAGCTCCCAAGAGATTCGATCGGAACATCTTCTTGTTGACATAGAACGCCTTTCCATGTCGGAGTGGAACACCTTTCACCTCCATCAACCGGCCAATTACAAGGCCGTACCCTACTTGAGAATTTTTCAACTTGATACAAGAAATTGTCATGCAATACATAATATATATCTCAAGTGCTCAAAATTAAAATACTACATGCATTTAAATAAAAACACCTAGAAGTTGAAAGGATTTTTCCACCCACCTTAAAAATGACTTGTTGTGAAATAAAAGGATAAATTTCACAACTTGAATGGAACTCACTTAGGTCAGCCCCTAAGTCAAGAAATACCAAAAAACATAGGAGTAGAAAATGAGGTTAAAATTAAGAAGAAGAAGAAAGAGGTGAAGAAAATTGGTAACACTACACTTACCTTGTGTAGTATATGAAATGAGACTAGTAGATGTCTCAAAAATGGGTCTCCTTGCTCACTCTTAAACCAACTCTTAAGGTGAGCCCCTAAAACTCCAAAAACGAAAATGGAGTATCAAAATTTTGGAAAATAGAAGATAAGAATAAAATGTACTAAAAAATCCCATTTCTTATCTTAGAGTCCAAATTCTCTTCAAAATCTTCAACGTCTTGAAGTCCAATTCAAGACGATGTCAAACTCTTAATATCTTCCAAGTCTTATAAGCATACCTCAAATCAAAATTCAAAACATAAGTTAAGAAGTAAAGAGGATGAGCTAGGTGATATCAAAAATAGATTGAAGATGAAATTTCTTACCTTGTTAGTAGAAAAATTCGAAATATATGAAGGATAAGAGAAGAAGTCTTGTGCTATTTTTATTAAGTGTTTAAGAAGAACAAGAAGAAATGTGTAGAGAGAAGTAAGGGAATTTTGGAGAGAAGGAGGAGAAAAGTTGCAAGACTTGAATGTGTTGGTGTTAAAATGAGATGAATTTTTGGCACAAAAATGGCCTAATGGCCGTGAGTTTTAGGGAGGGGGGGAGGAATAGAAATTTTTGTTTTGTGTCAAGTCTTCTAAATTGTCTCTTGCATGGAGACAATTTGGTAGTCAAAGGTATGGGTCAAATTGGAATATTGATAGGAATAAGGAGAATGTTGGGAAGAATAGAATATGTTGGGGAATTTAATGATATAAAATTGGGGTATAAGATAATATGTATAAGGTTGGTAATGTGTATAATTATACACAAGATGAATACAATAAGGTGTATGTGTACAAGAGTTGGATGGTATTTCTACTCCAAAAATCACCACTTGGCCGTCCACTATGTATGTTATATGTGGTATCCATATTTTTTTTTGTCCCAAAATTGATGATAATAGATGAATAATATCAATCTCCAAAATAAATAGTGATTTCCTTGATCACTTATAAGTCTCATGATCATTTATTCTAAATCAAATTCTTAATTGTATAAGGTATACGTCTCTAAAATAAATAGTCTCTTAAAATTCTAAGGTGACTAATAAATACACAAATAATAGTAATGATCAACCAGGTGATCATTAATGTGAAATATAATTAATAAATGACCATGATCACAAGTAATAAATAAAAATGAAATTAAATGCGAAATATATTTATGATTAATATTTACCCATCAGAGTGATGCGGTAAAATAGTCAAAATAGTACATAGGCGATAAGTGAATCAAATATGTGCTTGCATAAAATCGAGGGCTTCACAGTTGATTCATTTGGGATACCAATTGGTTTAAGTCATTGATCACATCATGGGTGGGCGTGACAAATTAGGCGTTATCACATATCACATAAAATAAAGTTTATGAAGCCCCGATTTTTCCGAGCATGTAATTGATTCTTTTGTCGTCTATGTATTTGATCGACTATTTTACCGCGTCACTTTGATGGGTAATTATTATTAATATATATATATATATATATATTGTATTTTATTTCATTTTATTTAACTACTTATGATCATGATCATTATTAATTCTATTTTGCATTTATGATCACTTGATTGATCATTATTACTATTTTTGTATTTATTAGTCACCTTAGAAGTTTAAGAGACTATTTATTTTAGAGACTTTTACTTATAGAATTAAGAATTTGATTTAGTATAAGTGATCATGAGACTTATAAGTGCTCAAAGAAATCACTAATTATTTTGGAGATTGATATATTTCAACTATTATCATCAAATTTGGGACAAAAAAAATATATGGAATTACCATATTACCCCTATAGTGGACGGCATTGGTGATGATTTTGGTGTAGAAATACCACCCAACTCTTGACATGTACACCTTATGTAGTCATCTTGTGTATAATTATACCATTAATTCAAACATTATACACATCATCTTATACATCAATTTTTTATTACTATTTTTCCCAACATGTTGGAGTCTTCCCAACATTCCTTCTCTTCCCATACCTTGCCCATACTTTGACTAGTCTAATTGTCTCCATGCAAGAGACAATTTGCAAGACACAAAATTAATCAAAAAAAAATCTCTCTCTCCCTCCCTAATGTTGGAAGGCCAACATGGCCATTTTACACAAAATATGGTTAAAACTTTTTCATCCAACACATTTTAATCTCTCAAGCAAATTCTCCTCCTTCTCTCTAACCTCTCTCTAAAATTCATTCACATCTTCAAATTTTCAAACACAAAATCATTCACATCTTCAAACCTTCAAACACCAACTCTTCACATCTTCAAATCTTCAACATAAGTTCTTCATATCTTCAAGTACCCCTTCTTCACATCTTCAAATATTCAAACACAAGTCCTTCACATCTTCAAACCCATCTTCATATCTTCAAGAACATCTTCTTCCTAACATCAAACATACTTTCTTTCTTCAAACATCTAAACCAAAACAAACAATCTTACCACTTAAACACCAAAAATTCGAACACCCCCCTATCTCAAGGTAAGAAATTTCACTCCTCAATTCAACTTAAAATCTTGCTACTCATCACCTTCTCCTTTTAATTTAAGTTTATATTTTGGATTTTGAGGTACTTAGAAGACCACTTGGAGACATGCATGCATGATGGTGAAATTAGAAGACTTGATGAATAACTAGTAGAGAAATTTGGACTACAAGATAAGAATTGGACACTAGAGCCCTTCTTTCTTAGTGATATTTTCCAACTGGAATCACATTAAAAACCCTTCCGGTTTGTGAGTTCCAATTATTTTAAACTTAAGGCCCGAAATGACAATTTTAAAAAATTTGGGGCCAATGTGAGAGTTTTATAAAAACTCGACCTCAAAACTTTGAAAACCTGAATCTCTGAACAATTTGGAGAATTTAGGAACTGACCTCATAATTTTTCAAGGTCGGGATATTTACTTATTCAATTTTTAACCCCAAACGTTTTGGTTTTTACAAAACGGGGCTAAATTGTAATTTTTCTTGTATAAAGGACCTAACTCAAATTATTTTCCCTTTTACTAAAATAGCCCTGGACCCTCTGACTTGGAGATTTAATTAAAGTATCTTATTTTCTCAAAAACCCTTGACTTATCGGACCGATTCGACCGATTAATACCCGATCGTGGGGCGACTTCCTCGTCTTGCGGTTTTGAATCTATAATGGGACTTATGTCCCACCTAATCTTTCAAGATATCGATGATTGCTAATCCTTCTGATAATCATCTTCATCCAAATAACTCCACCAACGCCATATTTCTACACGTGAATTTTCAAAGATTTTCTGAATCGCTTGCTTCTGAATAATACTCATTGCTGGTTGATTGCTGTACTTGTATTTACTTTCTGCCCGAGTCAACTTGGTGTGTCAAGCTCACGACTCGGAATGGATACGTCGGGATGGAACCGGGCAGCTCGCCGCTATTCCACTCTTCCGGCCCCATCCCTAATCCCGCAATCGAGGGACGGAGTGTCCAAGGAAAGCGGGTCGTAGTACTTGAGGTATAATCATGATTATGACAAATCCGAGCCTTGCAAGATCCATTGTGGATTTTGTCTTTGCCTATGGAGCGATAAGGTGACAGGTCTTGGACCATCTTGCCCGGGGAGTTACAAGGAAGAACGAAGGAATCACTGTCTAATCCACACGATTCAGGAGTTATCGGACCCGTTTGGTTGGCGCTATAATTCCGCACGCAACCGCTACTTGTTTTGCATTGGTTGGCGCTACAAATCTGAACGCAACCATTATTTGTCTTGCATGGGATTGGCGTTACATTCCGTACGCAATCCTACCTGTCTTGCATGAATCACATAGTGCCTGTGTGACCACGGACTGTTTTCTTGAACTGTATAAGTATATTACTTAAATATATTTATCACGACGCTTGTGTACTGTGTGTGAATTCATGCATCATACTCATGCGTTTTCATATAACTGTTTTCTCGCATTAACTATATATATCGCCACACTTGCACACGATCACCCCATCCACTGAGATTTTTGTCTCATCCCCACCTGTTTTCTAACCTTAGATGAGGACTTCGTTGAAGATGCTGAACCGACCACGGATTGAGCTCTTGTACCTCGCTGTTGGACTTACTACTTCTTGTTGTTGTTGTTGGACTCGTTTCTTGTATTAGTTGTTGGACTCTTTTATTTCTTTTCATTCCGGTTTGTAACTGAAGGGCGTAGGACCCTTTGACTTTTAAGTTATTATCTTTAGATCATTTCGGCGATGTAATTTGGATTATGGATATTGTGGACTGTAACTCGTACTTGTTCTTTATTTCTGTTGCTATTTAGACTCTGTTCCATTGGGTTTTGTTGATATTCGTCTAGACTGTTTGGGTTTACTTGTATTTAAGTTGTGGATCGTCGTCGCGTCCCGTTTGGGGCGTGACAGTTAGAGTGGTATCAAAGCTCGGCTAGTAAGATAGAAACTTACACCGAGCTAACCGAGGATAGGACCCTTGGTCTGTGTTGGGTAGTACCGCGACTTGACCAATTAAGTGTGAAATCGATTTCAAATTGGCATAGAACCGTCTTATTAATGTTTGAACTAAGTTAGAACGCATATTTTGAGGTTCCATAGTCATACTTGTCTTGACTTAGTTGATTCTTGACTGACTTTCTTTATTCATTCTTTCCTTATTCTCTTCTTATCTTTCCTTTACCTTTGACTGATCCGCCTTAGTTTTGTTGTTACTTTCCCTACGATATAACTTGATTTACGCGAATAACTATTGTATTCATTTACTCGTGGACCGCAACTAACACTTCAAGATACAGAATGGCCGAACATCGAGGACGTGGGAGACCTCGCCGCGTTCCCCGAGGGGATGATGACGTACCCAGGGACCGGTACCCTTCCCGAATTACCACCGCCTCCTCCACCTGCGCAGAGACAACAACTTGATCGCGCAGGCCCCTACAACAAATACTGGTTTTCATGAGGCAACAAGCAGAGCCTTAACACCGTGCCCCCGAACCCGCCAGAGAGGCGAACAATCGCACGTTGGAACGATTTCTACGGTTCGACCCACCGGCTTTCTTAGGAGAGCCAGATGATTTAAAGACAGAAGAATGAGTAGAGAAATTGGAGAATATCTTGAATGCTCTCCAATATTCAGATGAGCAGAAAGTCACACTCGCTGTATTTCGTCTGGAATCGACTGCTAGAGACTGGTGGAGGGCAGTTTAAAGAAAGTGGGAACAGGACCGGGTAGCCAGAACATGGGGAAATTTCTTGGCCAAGTTCAATGAACAATACATTCTACAGGTTGTGAAAGAGGCGCGCCGAGATGAATTCCACAGATTGAGGCAGGGGAACATGTCTGTAGCTCAGTATGAGTCCGAATTCCATCGATTGTCCAAGTATGCTCTGGGGACAATCAGTACCGAAGAGGATAAGCTTTACAAGTTCACTCGAGGATTGAAACTGGAACTTCAAAAACAACTGTTGATTGTTGAACTGACAACCTACTCAGCTGCGGTAAAGGCAACTCTCCGCATCGAGTCGGGACTGAACCATATTGGACAGATTCAGCAGAGTAGGCCATCAAACAGTCTCAAGAGAACAACTGTGGGACATCCATCTAAACAGCCTGCTATGTTTATGAACGGACCAGTTAATAAGACAGATAAAGGGAAAGGACCAGTACAAGGAAAGCCGGGTCAAGTGTGTGCACATTGCCAGAAATCGGGACATACTGCCAATGACTGTTGGCAAAAACAAGGAAGGTGTTATTTGTGGTAGTAATCAAGACCGGTGAAAGATTGCCAATACGAGGACCGAACAAACGATTCTGTGCCGCATGGCTGGAAGCCGGCAATGGCCAGGGTAATAGGGCAAGGATGCCTGCTCGAGCATTTGCACTAGCCGGACAGGAAGCTCCGGAGGCAACAGGCATGGTGGAAGGTACGCTTCTAGTATCTAACCACTACGCTAAAATATTGTTCGACCCAGGATCAATGCATTCATTTGTTGCACCGCATTTTGTACACAAACTGCATGCATGCATGGAATATATGCCTATATGTCTAGAAGTGTCAACTCCTATGGGCGCAAGTCAGATAACAGATATTATCTATAATGCATGCGAAGTTAAGATGGATGAGATAAATTTTCCTGCCGATTTGATCTTATTACCTATATCCGAATACGACGTGATATTGGGAATGAACTTGTTGTCTGCACACCATGCACAAATGGACTGCCATAACAAGTCCATTAAGCTATGTGAACCCGGAACGCCCGAAGTGGAAATTTCGGGAAGGGCACGAGTTAAGATTGCCCCAATCATTTCAGCAATGAAAGCGAGGAAGGCGATCACAAGATGGGCACAAGGGTACTTGGCGTTTGTAATTAACAAACCCAAGGTTGAGACATAAATCAACCAAGTACCTATAGTATCAGAATATACGGATGTATTTCCACAAGAACTCATATTGTCCCTCCAGATAGGGAAGTCGAGGTGTTACCGGGGACTGCCCCGATTGCTAGGACACCGTATAGAATGGCTCCTCTTGAATTACAAGAGTTGAAAACGCAATTACAGAAACTGATGGATGTGGGATTTATCCGACCGAGTACGTCTCCGTGGGGAGCACCTGTGCTGTTTGTCAAAAACAAATATCCCCTCCCAAGAATAGACGAACTATTTGATCGTGGTCTTAATAGGAGGGGAGGATGTGAAGCCCCAATTTTTCCGAGCATGTAATTGATTCTTTTGTCGTCTATGTATTTGATCGACTATTTTACCGCATCACTTTGATGGGTAATTATTAATAATATATATATTTTGTATTTTATTTCATTTTATTTAACTAATGATCATGATCATCATCAATTCTATTTTGCATTTATGATCACTTGATTGATCATTATTACTATTTTTGTATTTATTAGTCACCTTAGAATTTTAAGAGACTATTTATTTTAGAGACTTTTCCTTATAGAATTAAGAATTTGATTTAGTATAAGTGATCATGAGACTTATAAGTGATCAAGGAACTCACTAATTATTTTGGAGATTGATATATTTCAACTATTATCATCAAATTTGGGACAAAAAAAATATGGAATTACCATATTACCCCTATAGTGGACGGCATTGGTGATGATTTTGGTGTAGAAATACCACCCAACTCTTGTACATGTACACCTTATGTAGTCATCTTGTGTATAATTATACCATTAATTCAAACATTATACACATCATCTTATACATCAATTCTTTATTATTATTTTTCCCAACATGTTGGAGTCTTCCCAACATTCCTTCTCTTCCCATACCTTGCTCATACTTTGACTAGTCTAATTGTCTCCATGCAAGAGACAATTTGCAAGACACAAAATTAATCAAAAAAAAAAATCTCTCTCTCCCTCCCAAATGTTGGACGGCCAACATGGCCATTTTACACAAAATTTGGTTAAAATTTTTTCATCCAACACAATTTAATCTCTCAAGCAAATTCTCCTCCTTCTCTCTAACCTCTCTCTAAAATTCATTCACATCTTCAAATCTTCAAACACAAAATCATTCACATCTTCAAACCTTCAAACACGTACTCTTCACATCTTCAGATCTTCAACATAAGTTCTTCATATCTTCAAGTACCCCTTCTTCACATCTTCAAATATTCAAACACAAGTCCTTCACATCTTCAAACCCATCTTCATATCTTCAAGAACATCTTCTTCCTAACATCAAACATACTTTCTTTCTTCAAACATCTAAACCAAAATAAACAATCTTACAACTTAAACACCAAAAATTCGAACACCCCCCTATCTCAAGGTAAGAAATTTCACTCCTCAATTCAACTTAAAATCTTGCTACTCATCACCTTCTCAATTAATTTAAGTTTATATTTTGGATTTTGAGGTACTTAGAAGACCACTTGGAGACATGCATGCATGGTGGTGACATTAGAAGACTTGATGAATAACTAGTAGAGAAATTTGGACTACAAGGTAAGAATTGGACACTAGAGCCCTTCTTTCTTCTTCTTCCTATTTTTTTAAGGAGGGGAGGATGTGAAGCCCCAATTTTTCCGAGCATGTAATTGATTCTTTTGTCGTCTATGTATTTGATCGACTATTTTACCACATCACTTTGACGGGTAATTATTAATAATATATATATTTTGTATTTTATTTCATTTTATTTAACTAATGATCATGATCATCATTAATTCTATTTTGCATTTATGATCACTTGATTGATCATTATTACTATTTTTGTATTTATTAGTCACCTTAGAATTTTAAGAGACTATTTATTTTAGAGACTTTTCCTTATAGAATTAAGAATTTGATTTAGTATAAGTGATCATGAGACTTATAAGTGATCAAGGAAATCACTAATTATTTTGTAGATTGATATATTTCAACTATTATCATCAAATTTGGGACAAAAAAAATATGGAATTACCAACGCCATATTGCTACACGTGAATTTTCAAAGATTTTCTGAATGCTTCTGAATCAATAATACTCATTGCTGGTTGATTGAAATCTATGTACTTGTATTTACTTTCTGCAAGTCAACTTGGTGTGTCGAGCTTTGGTTGGAATGGATACGTCGGGGATGGGCAAGGTGGACTAAATTGCTATTCCACTCTTAGGCCCCATCGTCCCTAATCCCAGGCGGGACGGAGTGTCAAGGAAAGCGGGTCGTAGTACTTGAGGTATAATCATGATTATGACAAATTCGAGCCTTGCAAGCTCCATTGTGTATTTTGTCTTTGCCTATGGAGCGATAAGGTGACAGTCTTGGACCATCTTGCCGGGAGTTACAAGGAAGAACGAAGGAATGTATTCTAATCCACACGATTAGGAGTTATCGGACCCGTTTGGTTGGCGCTATAATTCGTAAACGCAACCGCTACTTGTTTTGCATTGGTTGGCGCTACAAATCTGAAATACTAACCATTATTTGTCTTGCATGGGATTGGCGTTACATTAAAATACGCAATCCTACTGTCTTACTGAATCACATAGTGCCTCAAAATGTGACCACGGATTTGTTTTCTTGAAGCTGTATAAGTATATTACTTAAATATATTTATCAATACGCTTGTGTACTGTGTGTGAATTCATGCATCATACTCATGCGTTTTCATATAACTGTTTTCTCGCATTAACTATATATATCGCCACACTTGCACACGATCACCCCATCCACTGAGATTTTTGTCTCATCCCCACCTGTTTTCTAACCTTAGATGAGGACTTCGTTGAAGATGCTGAACCGACCACGGATTGAGCTCTTGTACCCCGCTGTTGGACTTACTACTTCTTGTTGTTGTTGTTGGACTCGTTTCTTGTGTTTGTTGTTGGACTCTTTTATTTCTTTTCATTCCGGTTTGTAACTGAAGGGCGTAGGACCCTTTGACTTTTAAGTTGTTATCTTTAGATCATTTCGGGGATGTAATTTGGATTATGGATATTGTGGACTGTAACTCGTACTTGTTCTTTATTTCCGCTGCTATTTAGACTCCGTTCCATTGGATTTTGTTGATATTCGTCTAGACTGTTTGGGTTTACTTGTAGTTAAGTTGTGGATCGTCGTCGCATCCCATTTGGGGCGTGACAAAGTTATTCTAAATACAAGTGATATATCTACTACTTAAATTAAGTAGTAAGTAATTTAATAAAATCAAGTATGAAACACTTGTTATTTCAATATAGAAGTTGGATTTTTTAATAAAATAAACCTCAAGTGCTATTGTTTGGAAAAATAGAAATTTTTACTAAATGAGATTTCAAGACATATTGTAGTTTTAAAATACTAATTTAGTAGTAGATAGTTTTAAAAGATTATAAGGATGAAAAGGTTTGTTGGTAAGGAACGAAATCATATTTCTTCGAAATAATTTCAAGCACACCCTATATTCCTTGCTATGAATTTTAAAATTTAAAAGTAAGTTTGTTTAAATCAAAATGGTAGTTTTGCATAAACGCAAAATGGATTTTTTAATAGTTCTTTTTCTTACGAAATTAAGTTGAAATAGATAGCCGATGCTAAATTCATTAACATAATACATTGCTCAAAATTAATGATAAATATATGAACAATTTATCGTAATATTTAATATTGTATTGGAAAAGTATCCACGATCGTGTCGTCTATGATTGAAAAATCTACGGCCTTACAGAACGTTTCCAAATAAATTAAGATGCGGAAATAAGATACGTTAATCAAGAAAGTTTTTATTATCAAAACCTTGTCATTAGCTAAGCATAATGAAATGGAAGGCTGATAGAAAACGGGTAAAACGAATATGCTTGAATATGGTTTCAATTCAAAAATTGCAGCTTAAGGACAACAATATATAGTACACAGCCACACACACACACACACACACATATATATATATATATATATATATATACACGTGGTGTGTGATTTAAAGATGGTACTTATATATCATTTACCTAACCAATTTAATACTAAACACAAACTATTTACCACACTTTGTACAATCTCTTTTATCAATCGCTCATATCCCAAGTTTTTAATTAAATATTGCAATAATTAAATCTTAGGTAAGATAATAGAATTAGGTTTTGAATTACAACTTTTTTGTGCATGTACTTTTGTTATGGAAATGACAGTCACTACGTGTTACATTGGAATTTGAAAAGGCCAAAAAATCAAATTTCATTGCAACCACACATAACACTTAAGACAACTAAAGAAAAAAAAAGGAAAGAGAAACAAAGACAACATTACATATGATCCATGCTCTGCATTCACACATACAACTTATAATTAAGTTGTAATTATTAAGATAGTCCATCCACAATAACATTGGTACAAGAATGCTTATTATTACACTGGGAGATTGATGAGATATCAATTCAGGTGACAATGGCCATGATCAACTTCGCAGTAGCCGCATCCTACAACGTGGCAAATTGTGTCGTCGCTACAAGGAACAAGTTCACAATCAAGGTGGAGCAGCTTTCTTGGTGATAATATTACCGACGTTGTTTCTGCAGCTTCCTTCCACCTTAGCAATTTACGCAAGCGAGTATACAACATCATATATATTTCATCATTATTCTTTAATACATATAAAAACATATATATACATGTATGTGTTTGTGTGATAGAGAGAGAAGGAGATGACTTACCAAGCAAAAGCAGAACAAAGAAACCCAACTTATTAACCATAGATAATTGAGTAGTCCTCCCCATCTTATTTAGAAATTATGTTTGATTTTCAAATGTTTGAGAATTTGATTCGATGAAGAATGACATATTTATAGGAAAAAGTTATTTGTATTTTTTTTATTGGTCACAAAAAAAGTAATTAATTAGTTAAATACTAATTAATGCAACATTAGTGTGTTGTAATCATGCATATATACATGCTTTTGTTTAATATTTTTAACTAATTTAGTCAACTATTATCCTATTGGAGGAATGCCCACTGGGAAAAAAAAAATTGAATGATGAAAGTACATATTTGTCCCTCTAAAAACAACAAAAGATAATTAAAAACAAAAGAAACTTAGAAAAAGTATACAATAAATATAAATATTATACGGAGAAGTTTTATTCTAACTAAATAAAAGAATGAAATTATGATTTTGAATATTTTCCCTGGTTAATGAGACTCAAATAGAAGATAGTTTCGAAAACTTTGAATTTCTTTAGAAAAAGTTTTCGTTTATAATTTTTCTTGATAAACTTTCTTGTTTGGTTTACATTTTAATCGCATTACCAATATATTTAGCATCGAATATATTATTATTAGATTATTGTGTAAATATGAAAATATATACGATTAGTTATATCAATCATTTAAATATTATTTTTAATTATGGTGTTTCAACATGAAAAAACTTGAACTAGGGTATCAAAATACTTGAACAAGATTCAGAATGAGTTTGACATATACATGAAATAAAGTGATTACTTGAAGGTATAAGTTAAAATACTTCTTGAAAATGGAAATAAATTGTTACTATGATGAAAAAATATAAAGTAAGTTTATTTCTGGAGTTTTGGATATCTCGAAATTGAGCGATTCCTTCTGCAATTAAAACAAACGAGATCTTAATTTCCTACGATACAATATCTTTTTTCCAAGGCCATTATACATACATATATATATATATATATTTTATTTTCTTTTTCCCTTATTAGTTAATTTTGCTTACTTTAATCTAATATGATATTTATCAATCAACTCAAATTCCAAAATTTTGAAATTTATTAAAAGTTAAGGAGGTTCATTATATTGCACTAAGTAATAACTACAATGAAAAATGAAAATTTTGTTTGGGTGGTTGTTCCGTGGTGTACACCAATCATCTTGTCGCTTTTACGTTCTAGAAGGCATTTATACATAACAATTTTATTCTTTGAACTTTGTCAACTATCAATGTATGTTTGAATGTGTTCAATGAATTTAGAATTTATATTATTTTTATTTTACTGATATATTTTTTGAATGTTAAATATATTGATATTTACATTTTTCTCGAATCACTTATCAATCATCATTTGAGAATAAAATACATAGTTATAGTATGGTCCCTTTAAAAAATCGTTTTATTCCAAATAACTATTTGTCAACTATTATTGTCTATAAGAATATACTTCAAAAAATATTGTTTACTTATATATTATATACATATATTTTTTTCAAATGTACTTGTCATTATGCTTTTTAATTAAATAATAATTTGTCAACTCTCATTGTCTCTTGTACACAATATGCTTAAGGGTTGATTTAAAAAAATATATATTGATCTTGATACAATTGTTCTTATTTATTATAGTTGTCGTATGTGTACACCAATCATCATGTCCCTACAACCTGCCAAAAGCTATTTAAATAATACAAATTTATTTCTTGAACATTGTCTACTATCATCTGTATGAATTGTTCGAAGAATTAAGAATTTGTAAGATTTTTATTATTAGTGAAATATTTTTTGAATGTTAGCGGTATAGATATCTACATTTTTTACTAAAACATTTTGAATAATCATTTGGGCATAAAGAAATTTGCAACATGTAATACGGTTTTCCGAGTTTGATACTCAATTATTTTCTTTGAAACTCATCATCTAAACTTCATAGTAGTTGCTGCCGACATCATTAAAATATTTGTACTAGATTTCAAAATGAGTTTGAGAGATTCATGAAAATAAGCTAATTACTTATAGGTATAAGATTTAGAATACTTCTTGAAAATGAAAATAAACTCTTATTATGATTAAAATGGTCAAAATAAGTTTATTTAAAGTTCGGATATCCAAAACTTAAACGAACATGATCTTAATGTTTAACGACACAATGTATTTTTTCCTAATTTTTTATATATTTTTTTATTTTTTTGCATTGTTAATTAATTTTGCTTACTTCAATTTAAATAATATGAAACATATCAATCAGCTAAAATTATAAAATTTTGAAGTTTTTGAAAATTTAAGGCGAGTCATTCCTTATATTGCAGTAAATAATAACTAAAATAAGAAATTAGAATTTGGGTTTGGGTTGTTGTCCATTGATGTACACCAAACATCGTGTCCTTCTACCTGCCAAATGTCATTTATATGTAAAAAAAATATTCATTTAATTTCGTCAACTATCATCATATGTATAAATTTTTCAAAGAATTTAGAATTTGTATGATTTTTACTTCAATGGAATTTTTTTAATACGATCTATATACATACATTTTTCTTTAAGTGTTTTCAATCATCAGATGGGAATAAATTAGTTTGCAACTTATGGTATGACCTTTTTAAAAAAAAATCATTATCATGGAATGATTTGTCAACTATCATTGTCTTCAAGTATATGTATAAGGATTATTGTTTACTTATATATTATATACATAAATTTTTTTCCAGAGTACTTACCATATTCTTTTTAATTAAAAAATAATTTCTCAACTACCATTGCGTCCTATAGATAATATGCTTTGGGTTGTTAGTTTAAAAAAAATATTGATAGTGATACATTTGTTCATATTTAGTTGTTGTCCTATGGTGTACACCAATCATCTTTGCCCCTCCAACCTGCCAAAAGCTATTCAAATAATACAAATATATTCCTTTAACTATGTTTACTATCATCTTCTCTATGAATGGTTCAAAGATTTAAGATATTATATGATTTACATCATTAGTGGAATATTTTTTTTAATGTTAACTGTATAGATATTTATATCTTTTTTCTACTAAAAACTTATCAATAACCATTTGGCAATAAAGAATTTCGCAACATGTCATGTCACACTTTTCGAGTTTGTTACTCATTTTTTTCTTGGAAACTCAACATCTATAATTTTCGGTATTGTAAATTTACAATCTAAAACATATATCCTACAGTGAAGTATATCATCGAGACGCCATTGCGTGCACAACACGTGAAGGAAAAGTTAACAATCATTTAAAGTTTGGGGAAAAAGTGGAATAATTTTTATCACTTCAGATGATTTGACGGTCTTGCCCTCATACCCTGCGTACGTGATGGAATCTCGATGGCTTCTGGATCCTATGGCTGCATTGTTTAGATTCGACAAAGTTTAGGTACCAAGTCTTCGAGAAATAAAAATTACGCATTAATCATGCAGAAGGGCTATAGTACCCACTTGTCACTTAACTAAACAATTATTTGTCAACATTATCCACATGAATATGCTTTGCGATTCTTGGAACTATCATATATACTTTTTTTATAAAGTACATATCGATCAGTTATCATTATGTACAAGAATATGCTTGAGAATTTTTGTTTAAAAAAAAACTTTTCTTTATATATATACATTCTTTTCAAATTACTTATCAATAATACTTCTTAATAAATAAATATTTGTCAACTATCATTGTCTATAATGATATTATTTTATTTGTTGTTATTATTTAGATTTTTCCCTTGCACCTACCAAAAGCTATTTAGTATAACAAGTTTTATTTGGACTATTTCCAATGCATAAATTATATTTGTTATATCCATATGATCAGAAAAATCATTTTTCTCATCTTGTTTTCTTGGTAGAAAGCATTTTTCAACTCATTATTAAAACATCAGGAAAACATACTTCTTATAGTCCAAATCCCCAATATATCCTTGTTTGTCATAGCTAGTCAATATTTCATTCACTTAAGAAAGTGGTACTCATAATAATAGTCTCTATAGTCAACACTTATTCATATCGTCGTGTTCCTGGAACAATTGATAGTAGATTTCATTGCTAAAAATACAAGGTCAAACCAAAATTTCCATCCACCCATATATGATAGTCGAGATCTCATAAATCATTAAATAAGTCATTTCCAAAGTTGTAATCATATGAGTCGCTCCGACAAAAATATTAATAGCAATCTCAATTTTCCATATCCGTAAGGACCTTGATTATTCCAGGTAAATATGCACATCTCATATACTATGTATAAAATACTAGTATCCATCCTCATAATTAATCCACACTTGAAAATTAAGTCATAGTCGACCAAATTAACTAACAACTAACTCAATATCGGATAAGTATCTAAATTAAAATAGTGGCCCGAATATTCCTAAATAATCATCATCCAATTTAGTTCACAAGTTAGACATCGCAATTTAGAAGGTACTTAGTGATGACATAAAGTCGAGATCCTGTAATATTCATATCATTGACATATTCTAACCGTGATACCCAAACCACAAGTCTAATTTCCTTACTTAAGCTCGTACAAGCATTTAAGAATAAATAACGCAATGGTATTATCATCAGTAAATCATGCCTAGTGCATCCCATACTATCATTTTTTGAAGTAATATCATTAGGTGTCTCGATCCCATAATATATCAAATAACCAATCCATTCATGGGATAATATCATATTAAAATATGGTAGCAGTATCAAATTAGCACAAAAACACACATAGTAAGGTAAGCAGAAAAGTACGAGTGTTATAATACGAAAGGTACTATAATTTGATTACAAATGTTAGGCCAATGTCATACAATAGTGTCCCAAACCGTTACAGATGAACCTATACGGTGGCAGAATTAAATACAAGATGTAGGCTACAGTAAGTAAGGTCATCACATCGATAACGACGATGTGGGCGTCATCATCGCTATCGTCAACAATGGCAGCCATTTGGGTTGGATCCTCCTGCCATTCCTCTGGGTCCTCTAGGAAGTCCATTGTGTCCATCTGAGGATCCTCTTCCGGATTCTCCCCCGTTCTTCCTCAACTTTCGGGGATATCTCTGGAACGATATTGATAGCTTGCAGAACTTGATTCCTAATTAGTTCGGCATGCTGCTGGAAATCAGCCTGATTAAGTAACATCTGTTCTGCCAGAGTCTCCACCTGCAGCTGGAGAGCCTTCATCTATGTTTGCACTTGGGCGATCATTTGATGTGAGTGATTAATTGTGTCCTTATGTTGTTCAACCAGTGCATTAAGACCTTCTATGGTGTGGAGGTGTTGAGTCACGAGGCCTTTGCTACATTTGGTCCTCTCTCGTAGTTCCCGCATGGTTCTAGTTAAGGAGAGTTATTTTATGTTCACGTGATGGATGCTCTCAATTAGTTGGTCCATTTGGTATTCTTTGGTTGAATGGTCCTTTCTTACTCGTGACACGATAAACTAGGGTGTTCTTCTCTTCTCATCCTTTGGGCTAATAGGTTCTCCAAGTCACATGCATGGTTGCATTCCAGTTGTAGTTGGGAGTTAACCTTCACAAACTTGTTAAGCCAATATATCGTCATCTCCTCGTAGTGGTCTCTCTCAGCACAAATCTCCCACACCATGGGCCATGTCGGAACTTCGAAATCCATTCCTGGTCCAAATACAACTAGTGTTTGTCAAACAAGTATAAGTGGAAAAGACAGTGAAATATAAGTATAGCTAATCAGGAATCGACTAAGTATAAATAACCATTAATTATGTGTCTCTAATTGTTACAAATTCTTAACTTAGTGTAAACATTAGTGACACGATTCTCGTGATCCATTATTGAACTTAATATCAAGGGTCTATGGTCCTTTTTAGATAGAATTCTAGAGCTTAGAGTAGTCAATAGCGGTACTACTCAACACAGACAGAGGGTCATATCCTGGGTCAGCTCGGAATAAGTTTCCATCTTACTAGCCGAGCTATGATACCACATCTATCATACCCTAAATAGGACCAGGACATAATCAATAACCTAAAACAGTTGTATGGCAAATAAATCCAATCAGTAAAAGATTTACACAACATTAATACCTAAATAGTCAACTATTCATCAAAAACATCTCAACAGAGTCTAACAGTGCATCGTAAATCATAAATTAGAGTATGATAAAGTAACGGAATAGCTCTTAAGTTACATCCCAAATAAAACTTAACATTTGTTCAAGGGTCCTATGCCCTTAGATTACATACTTAAAATAAAAAGAGTCCAACATCCGGCGAGGAATAAAGGAATCTACAAGTAGTCGGAATGGGGTAGGATATGAATTGCTCCGTGGTTTGTACTTCTTCGTCCACGTATTCCATGTGTGGACAATCACCATCTGGTCGTTTGATAAGGCGGGGTAAGACAAAAATTCCCAATGGATGGGTGTTCGTGTGTAAGTGTGGTTTATATTGATGCAAGTAAATAGTTATATGAAGAATGCATGGTTTATGATGCGTGCGCCACCCATGATTTTCAAGCAACATGATATTTCAAAATAATACAGTAGTATATAACTTGTTGAGAATAGTTCGTGAACATTCAAGCACCATGAATGGTATTCGAGCAAGTCAAGTAGTGGTTGCGTACGGAATGCAGTGTCAATCAAAACAAGCAATCGGTTCGAGTAACTCCAGAATCGTATGGATCAGACATCGATTCCTTCATTCTTCCTTGTAACTCCTCGAGCTAGATGGCACATGGCCCAGTCACCTTATCGCTCCTAGGCACAACAAACCCACAGTGGGGCTAGCTAAGCCCGGATTGTCATAATCATGATTATACCTCAAGTCTCACGACCCACTTCTCCCTTTGGACACTATGTCCTCCGGTGGTGGGATTAGGACAATGGGGCCGATAAATGGAATAGCGGTGAGCTGTCCGGTTCCATTACGCGACTGGTCCACTCCCATTGTGAGCTCGACACACCATGTTGACTCAAGCAAGTAGGTTCACATAGTTATAATATGTCAACAATGTTGTCGAATACTATATATGAATCATACAAAATCATTACAAGGTGTAAGTATGTTAAGTTTATATTTTTCCAAGGTGTAAGCATTACAAGTCGAGAATTTAGAAACTAACCTTACATTTTTCCTAATTCAAGACCAAAACTTATTCGATTTCAAACCCGATAAACAATAGTTTTTCCGAAACGGGGCTACTTATGAAAATTTCCTTTTATCAGGACAAATTAATTATTTACCTTGTAATAGCCCTAAAATTTACCGACTTATGTTTAATTATATAATTTTTAGTTTTCCTCGCCTTATAACTATTTGAACTTTCAACGAGGTTGAAATCTCCCCGTATAATATATTGAATCCACCAAATCAATCGAAACATGGTTATCCTCCCGATAATTAGCTTTATTTAATATATTTACACCGTCAATACTAATAAACACTCGCATATATGATTTTAACGTATTTACACTTGAATTGCTTTTGCATGATTCGCATATTACATTCGATTGCCTTGTTGACATATTATAAATCTGTGAACCTGCTCGCTTGAGTCAACTTAGTGTGTCGAGCTCATAGTCGGAGTGGGCCAATTGCGTTATGGAATGGGGCAGCTCAGCTGCTATTCCATTTAGTGGACCCATTGTCCTAAACCTACTGTTCGCCTTATTTTTAGCTTCACCGCAAGTGTACGGATCAGTTTATAGAATAGGGTTTGCAAGGTCGAATCCACATGGATTAATAAATTAATGTACCAAGTATTGGATTATAATAGTCCTATTTTTATCTAAACTATCGAAATTTGAAGGGTTGGTTTTATTACTACTAAAGCAGAATTTAATCCTAAAATAACAAAGCAAAGAACGATTGAAAGATCAAGTATGGATGGATGGATTCCTGGGTTATGGTTTCAATTAATATCCCACTTTTATGCTCAGATTAAGCAAACCAAGGTTAAACATATTCTTCTCTATAGACCAATCACCAAAGTAATTTACCCCCTCTCTCGAGATGTATGTAAAAGCGTTGATTGGAATATCTATGTTAGCATCTCTACTCAACATAAGATATCCAACTCCCAAAAGTTCAAAAGATTATAAGATCTCACAAATATTCATAGACTTCTCAATCATGCAATCTATTTGTGTCAAGTACTCAAGATCTAGTATTGAAACTCATCGGTTAGAATTATGAATCAATACATCAAACAAATTTAGATCAAAGGCCTTTTGATAAAACAAGAATTAAAGCAAAGTACTTGAATAGAGAAAGAAAACATTAACTTCAATTATCCTTAATCATCACATAAAAGTGTTTATTAATCTACTCCCAAACCCGGGAATCACAAGTGTTTTAGCCAGACATTGAAGATAAACAATTCATAGACAAATTATCCATAATCAAAATCTAACTAATTGAAATAACGATACGTTGGAATGAGTGACTTGGGGACGATGACGATCTCTCGATCTATCTTCAATCCTCGAAGGTGTGGTTGCGGTCTTGATCGATCAATCGAAGTTTCCGGTGGAAAACTGCTCTTTTCTCTGGTTTCTAGGGTAAAAATCAGCGTCCCTCTGTTTGTGGCCGCCCCGGGTCTATTTGTACTTCGTTTGGGTCGGAACCTAGTTGAAAACGAATCAAACTCTGTTTTTCCTGTAGAGGAGAACGGGCCGTACCATACGGCACACCCAGCCCGTGCTGGTAGCCGCACGAAATTGTTTTTTTTGAAGGAGCACGGCCATGCCATGCTCATACGCACGACCAGCCCGTGCTCCACCCAAACGTCTGAATTTGCTTATGAAGTCTACATTATAGTTGTAGCCCTCTCTCTTAGCTTTCCGTAGCCACTTGAATCAGCTCAATATCAATTTTGTAGAGAGCGTTATTGCCAAATACTAAACCCTACCAGTGCTGGAAATTCCAGACGCGTTTGGACGTTCCTTGAGACAAATCCCCTCGTTGTTTGATCATCCATGCTTCTTTTGACACACGAATCATTATTGTGACTCTAGACTCAATATAATTAGCTTCCAATTGGGTGTAATCGCTCGATTCTTGACGTTTCTAGGTCGCAATGCTCGTATTTGTCACAAAATCACTCCAAATATCGTTAAATTCCTACAAAACAAGCAAAGTGTAATACTTTTTCCACAAAGAGCGAATATATACCATTTCATATGAGTTATTGCATGTTTATAAACAATTATAGCCATAAATATGCCCAAAATACATGCAAAATACACGCCAATCACCTACCACGGGAGGACAGAGTGTCCAACGGGAGAAATGGGTCATAGACTTGAGGTATAATCATGATTATGACAATCTGGGCCTAGCTAGTCCCACTGTGGATTTGTCGTGCCTAGGAGTGATAAGGTAACAGGTCCTTGTGCCATCTAGCTCGGGGAGTTACAAGGAAGAACGAAGGATCGTTGTCTGATCCACATGATTCTGGAGTTAATTGGACCGAATTTCTTGTTTAGGTTGGCGTTACAATTCCATACTCAACCACTACTTGAATTGTTTAGGTTGGCGTAACAATTCTGCACGCAACCACCACTTGACTCGCTCGGATATCATTGACGGTGTTTGAATATTCACGAACTGTTTTCAACAAGTTATATACTACTATATTATTTGGAATATCACACTACTTGTGAATCGCGTATGACGCATGCATCATGAACCATGCATTTTTTATATAATTATTTGGGTGAATGAATGTTGAATTTTATTCGGACTGTAACTTAAGAATTTTCGATGCTACGTTAGACTCTTATTTCAAATGTTTTAATGCATGGTGGACCATTTAAGTATTAATATTTTGTAAATCCTTTATCGGTTGATTCATTTGGCGTACCAACTGGTTTATGTCATTGATCACATCATGGTCCCGTTTGGGGCGTGACAAATTATTCGTCATTACGTATCATGTTAATTTGGTTTTATACCAATGTATTGAGTATTCTAGACTAGGAGTTTTCGTTGTTTTCGGGTATTTTTAGTGTTGTTTGATTCCAATTAATGTAATTAGTGGTCATTTGAGAGTCGGGACTGGACTTGGTAGCTGAAATTGACAAAAATGGTGAAAAACGTGTTTGGAAGAATAAAATCGCATTTTAGAAGTTGAAAAACGGAAAAATATTGGTCACGGACGAGCGCCGCAGCGCGGGTGCTGAAATTGGTATAGTAGCAGGACTTCAGGCCAAGGGCTGCAGCACCCAGGCCAAGGCTGCAGCGCCCAATGCGATGGAGCAGCGAGAGCAGCGTTCGAGACGCCGCTGCTGCGCGCTTGCCAGCCAAAAGGCGCCAGCGCGCCAACATGCGGGCGCGACAAAGCGGCAGCGGGGACGATGTTCAGTGGTGCTGCAGCGCCCATGAGCAGGCGCCGCAGCGCCCGGCGTGCGGCAAGGTCTTCAGCGCGCGCTGCAGTGCGCCACCGGGTGCAACATGGGCTTGTTCAGCGTGCGCTTGTGCTCGACATCAGGCGTTGCAGCGCGTGTACGGGGCTGAACCTGGGCTTTCGATTTTTTTGGCTTTTTGGATGGATTTTCGAGGGTTTCAAGTTATAAATTCAAGAAGTCACTAAAGTAAAAGGGGTCCGGACATTATTTTGAGCACAACGCAAGGGAAGAGACAGGGAGCTAGGATTTGGGACTACAATTGGAGGAACTTCTCGTCTGGACACCATGAGAATTCCTTCTCTTCTCTTTTCAATATTTTCTTTGCTTTTCTTTGTCAATTCTTGAGATGTATAATTTTTTCTTTATGAGTTTTTATACATCTATTATGAGATAAATGTTTTTATCATGATTTTGATGATTTTGTTCGAGTTTGTTCAAATGAGTTTTTAAACAAAAACAATGTCCCTTAATGTTGTCTAAATACTTCCGACCGTCTTAAAATGTTTTTACTATTTTTTGGAGTATTTTTTGGAGTTTATTTTCGATAAAAAAATTGGACAACACATTTATTTTAGGCTCGACCGGTCACCCTATAGGGAAACCCGTACCTGAGTTGAGTTTTAAAACAGAAAATGGGACGTAAGAAAAATGGGGGAGGGCGACCGATCGACCCCTGGGCGACTGGTACATGGGAGCAGCCCTTTTGGTTCAGTCTTCTCTATTTCGTATTTTCTTCAACCCCAACCGGTCATAGTCAAGGGCGACCGGTCGCACCCCCCTCCGACCGGTCCCCCTATGTTAAAATTGCTGAAATTAAATTTCAATCTTATCTCTGCACGACCGGTCGCACCCCTTGTTTATCAGCAAACTATCCGTTGCATTTTCAGACAGTTTTTCCCTATTTTATGCGATTGATTTCTAACAGTTCTATTGTTGATTTTAAATGGTTTCTTTTGCAGCAAATCACTCCCCAAGGAGGAGCCTATGTCTGGAAATGAAAGCCAAGTCCTCTCCTATAAATAGAGGCTTCATTCAAGCAACAAGATACAACACTCTACACAAGCAAAGAGCAATCAAGCAAACACTTTCATATATCTTGTTGTATTAGTCTTAGCACTTTCACTTGCACAAATTTGAGGTCTAGGCTTTCAATTCTTGATTACACTTGTACTCATATTGTATCAATCATTATTGAGTTGTAATCTTGATTTTGGTCATCATTCAACACAAGACATCCTTGTGAGTATTCTTGTGGTAAGAATACACTTGGGTGATCTAGGTGATAGGTGTTTGAAGGTTGTGGTAATCTTCAAAGGTGTTGTAAGAGGATTGTGGTAATCCTCAAGGTGGTGTAAGAGGGTTGTGGTAATCCTCAAGGTGTTGAATTAATTTTTGGTAAATTAATAAAATCTTTTTTTCTTTTTAAAATCTATCCCGGATATACTGGGGTGGTAGTAGATTAGGCCCTAGGTGGGTTGAACTACTATAAATCGACGTGTGCTATTTACTTTCCGCACTTAGCATTTCATCTTTGCTTGAGTTTCACGAAAAAGAGGGCAAAATCTGAAAAACCGGGATAATCTATTCACCCCCCTCTAGATTATAGTAACCACTTGGACTAACAAGTGGTATCAGATCCAAACTCTTTAGCTAGCTCGTTCCGAGTAAAGAGGAAAGATCCATATCTACATATGATGCTCATCTTACCACCGGCGCCTCCACCAACAAGCCACCACTATTCGACGCTAACAACTACGCATTTTGGAAAGACCGTATGGAGTGCTTTCTACAAGGGTGCGGGTTTGACATTTGGAATGTGGTCATTGAAGGAGTTGATCAACCAACCAAGAAATCGGAGGATGGCACCTCGACTCCTAAACCTTTCAAGGAGTTCGATGAAAACGACAAAAAGGCTTTCTCTCTAAACGGTAAGGCCTTAAATATTTTGCATTGTTCTCTTACGGCTACCGAGTATAATCGCATAAGAGGCATAAGGTCGGCACATGAGGTTTGGGAAAAATTGGAGACAATTTATGAAGGGACTAAGAAGGTCAAGCAAGCAAGAAAGACCATGCTTGTTAAAGACTTTGAAAACTTTAACATGCATGATGGTGAAAGCATCTCCAAGATGGTGGAAAGGCTTGATAATATTGTCAATCCTCTTGTGGCCCTCGGTAAAGTCATCTCCAAAGAAGACAATGTGACTAAGGTATTGAATGCTCTTCCCGGCTTATGGTCCGAAAACGTAACGGCAATCACGGAGGCACAAAACCTTTAGACACTCAAGTTTGACGAGCTTATTGAAAACCTCCTCATCTATGAAGTGTATCTCAAGGAGAGGAAAAATTCCAAACCATCCATAAATCAATCGGGTATGCAAATTATTCCTAAAGGTCTTGCTTCTTGTTCTAATAATGCATACTATGATAATGATGATGATGATGAGGAGACGGCCGCACTTGTTCGAAAATTTGCAAAATTTGTGAATAAAAATAAAGCAAGAAAACCAAGAGATAATGCTTGCCTTAAATGCGAAAAACCCGGGCACTTCATTGCCGATTGCCCAAAGCTCGATGAAGAGGAGCAAAAGAAAAGGAAGCCTTTTACGAAAAATAAGGCTCTAAATGCGGAGGTCAAAATGTGGGATGAACTACTCGAAACAACCGATGAGGAAGGAGAAACCGAACACAGTCTCATGGCCATAGACGATGAAAACAATGAGGTACGTTCTAATTCTTCTACTTCATCCATAGTTGATGACTTGCAATGTGATTTTGATGAATTGCAAATTGAGTTTCAAAATTTAATTGTTAAATACAAAAATTTGAAAAATGAGCATAAGGAGCTTAAGGTTGAAAAAGAAAAATTATTTACCTCTTATGAATCTCTAGACAAAGCTCATGCTCTTACTCTTACTAGAGTTCACTCTCTTGAAACCGAAAAGGAATCGCTCACAAAAGATATTGAATGTTTGGAAAATGATGTGCATCGTTTCAACATAAGCACGGATAAAGTCACAAAAATTTTAGATGCACAAAGAGGTGAGCATTCCAAATTGGGACTTGGTTATAAGCCATTTCAAAGTGTTTTTAAGAAAAATAACCAAGGTCCGACTTTTGTACGTGTTAATAGTTATAATACTCCTACTTGTTTTTATTGTGGCAAAGTTGGACATTATGCTAATAATTGCAAATTGAGAAATAGCTCTAGACATGTTTGGAGACCCAAAGGTCTCAAGATTAACCCCCATGGACCCCAAAATTATAGGGTACCTAAAAGAAATTCTTTTGTAGGCAATAGGAGCTATAACAACAATGGAAGATTCAAAATGGCTCGTGGACAGCGGATGTTCATGCCATATGACCGGGAGGAAAGAACTTTTTACCAACATCAAGCTCCAAGAAGAGGGTATGGTCATGTTCGGCAATGGGAAAGGAAGAATTCTTGGAAATGGAGAAATTGGTAACTCTTCTTTCTCTCTTAGTAATGTTCTTTTAGTAGAAGGGCTTAAGTTTAATTTGATAAGTGTTAGCCAACTTTGTGATTCAAATTATAATGTTTCCTTCAATAAAGAAAAATGCCTTATACTTAAAAATGGTAAAATTATTTATGAAGCAAATAGAAAAGGCAATCTTTACAAAATTTGTACAAGTGATTTGGTTAGTCAAAATGTTTCTTGTTTAGTCGCCAATAATGATTTAACTAGTTTATGGCATAGGCGACTTGGACATGTTGGATACAACAATTTGAAAAATATTTACAAAAACCAACATGTGAAAGGACTACCCAAATTGAATTTTGAAAATCTTGGCTTATGTGACACTTGTCAAAAGAACAAATTAGTTAAAAGTAGTTTTAAGCCCAAAAATGAAATTTCCACAACCAAACCCCTACAATTGCTTCACCTTGATTTGTATGGGGATATTGGTACGGCAAGTCTAAGTGGAAAACATTACACTTTCGTTCTTGTCGATGATTTTTCTAGATATATTTGGGCTCTTTTTCTTACCAATAAAAGCGATGCCGTTAATGAGTTTGTTAAGTTATGTAGACTCATTGAAAATAAAAAGGAAGACACTATCAAGTCTATTCGAAGCGATCGAGGTGGAGAATTTGATGGTGAATTTAGAGTCTTTTATGAAACCAAATGATATGCTAATAATATTTCGGCTCCAAGGACACCTCAACAAAATGGAGTAGCCGAAAGGAAAAATCGGACACTACAAGAGATGAGTCGGTCCATGCTCAATGAATTTTCACTTCCAAAATATTTTTGGGCGAAAGCGTAAGTACCGCTTGCTATGTCATTAATCGAGTTTATATTCGTCTAAAATGAATAAAACTCCATATGAGCTTTGGAAAGGTAGAACTCCAAATATTAGTTATTTCAAGATATTTGGTTGTAAATGCTTTATTTTGAATACCAAGGATCAATTGGACAAACTTGATCCTAAGGCCGATGAAGGGATATTTATGGGATATTCAACAAAAAGCAAAGCATATCGGGTTTACAATAATACTAGTGGAGTTGTTGAAGAATCCATCCATGTCAAATTTAATGAAGCTTCGGGTGTTGAAAGAATACCTAATGATGAAAGTGATGAAGAGGATCTTATTGAACAAATTGTTCAAGTTGATGATCAACCGTCTACATCAAATGATCAACCGTCCACTTCAAATGGTCCTCAAGAAGATAGAGGTGATACCTCGGATCTTCCCGTTCCATTGAAATTTAAGGGAGATCACCCAAAAGATCTTATTATTGGTGATCCCCTTGACAAAGTGATGACCCGAAAAAAATTTGCCGAGAAAGCTCTTATTTCTCAAAAAGAGCCTAAGAATGCTAAGGAGGCCATTGAGGATGAGGATTGGTTCTTTGAGATGCAAGAGGAGTTAAATCAATTTAAAAGAAATGATGTATGGGAATTGGTAACTTGTCCTCCATCTCAAACTATTATTGGTACAAAATGGGTATTCTGGAACAAACTTGATGATCAAGGCAACATTGTTCGAAATAAGGCAAGGTTAGTAGCTCAAGGGTATTGTCAAGAAGAAGGTATTGACTATGATGAAACTTTTGCACTCGTAGCACATTTAGAAGCTATTCGTATTTTACTTGCCTATTCTTGTTTTAAAAATTTCAAACTTTACCAAATGGATGTTAAATCCGCTTTCTTAAATGGTATTATTCAAGAAGAAGTCTATGTAAAACAACCTCCGGGGTTTGAAAATTTTTCTAGGCCTAATGATGTTTATAAACTTAAAAAGGCCTTGTATGGTTTAAAGCAAGCACCCCGTGCATGGTACGATAGACCTAGCTCTTTTCTTTTGCAAAATGGCTTTATAGGGGGTAAAGTTGATACAACTCTCTTTGTTTTTGAAAAAAGGCAAGATTGTTTACTTGTGCAAATTTATGTTGATGATATTATCTTTGGTGCTACTAATGATTCTTTGTGCAAGAAATTCTCTAAATTGATGCAAGGAGAATTTGAAATGAGTATGATGGGGGAGCTCAACTTCTTTCTTGGACTCCAAATTAAGCAATGCCAAGAAGGCATATACATTTCGCAATCAAAATATACAAAAGAACTTTTGAAAAAGTTCGGCATTGAAGAAGGAAGAACCCTTTCTACTCCCATGGCAACAAATGTCAAAATTGACAAAGATGAAAAAGGCAAGTCCGTGGATGAATCAAAGTATCGAGGTATGATTGGTAGTTTACTCTATTTAACCGCTAGTAGACCAGACATTCTTCATGACGTATGCCTATGCGCTCGTTTTCAAAGCAATCCCAAAGAATCTCATATGAGTGCCGTTAAAAGGATTTTTCGATATTTGAAAGGCACTATTCAATATGGTTTATTTTATCCAAAGAATGAAAATTTTTCTCTTAAAGGTTATAGTGATTCGGATTATGCGGGAAATATTAATGATCGGAAAAGCACTTCCGGATCATGTCAATTTTCAAAGAAGCAAAACTGTGTTTCTCTTTCAACGGCCGAAGCCGAATATATTTCCGCCGCCTTTTGTTGTACACAACTTCTTTGGATGAAACAAACCTTAGCGGATTACAAATGCTCTTTTGAAAACGTACCTATCTTTTGTGATTATATATCCGCTATAAATATTGCTCAAAACCCGGTTCATCATAACCGTACTAAACATATTGAGATTCGACTTCATTTTCTAAGGGATTGTGTTTCAAAACGAAAAATTGAGATATCTTTTGTACCATCTCAAGATCAATTAGCGGACATTTTTACTAAACCGCTATCTTCCGAGACTTTTGCATCAATACGAGCTCGGTTAGGCATAATGCATATTGAATGAGGCTTACGTTTGCATTTTGCATATTTTTTAAACTTAGGGGCGAAAAATCGGATTTTTGGTTGAAAATTCGGATTTCATTAAAAATGTTAAGACAGTGGGCTAAACAGGTTGAGGGCAACCGGTCGCCCTCAACGTCGACCGGTCGCCCTCAACGTCGACCGGTCGCCCTCAACCTCGACCGGTTGCCCTAAGCCTAAGTTTGGATTAAAACCGTTATGTCTTCAACATTATTCATTTTAACTTATTTTGGCCATTTTTCGTCCCCTTTGCCAAATTCACACAAATTCACTCAAAATTTGTTTTCATGCATTCAATTCACAACTTGGACCTTATATAGCATGTTTATCATCATCATGGCTCATTTTTTCCGATCAAATGGTAAGAATTTTTCTTCCTTTGCTCAATTGGGTTGAACCCTTGAGTTTATGACCTTCTTGTATATTTCTTGATAATCTTTGCATATAATCGTGATGAGCTTAGTTATTATATTGTATTGTATGATGTTTGATGTGAATTGGTGATGAAATTTTTTGGCTTGAATCATTTACAAGGGCTATATACAACTTCTTTTAATTTTCACGCCCACAAAGTGTTCGATAAAATGTCGCAATGAAAATTTCAACTTCTACATGATTCTATTGCTTCCAAAAGTCTTCTATACTTATTGAGATCATGTTTTGGCAAATAACATGAGCGTATGAACTCTTCATGATACATTTCTCCCATTTTCTTTGGATTTTTAAGCCTAAATTGCTCAACGGTTGATAAACCGAGCTCTTTTTGCGCACTTTGATATAATTGTATGATGTTTTTATCATCCTAACATTCTTTTTGATGATTCCAAAGGGGGAGAAATAGGAAATTGGCTCGTTAGCCAAAAGGAGATAATAAAAGCTCGCAATAAAAGCTATAAGCTATGGCTTCCTAAAGCGAGAATACCTAGTCCATGGCTTGTATTATGGACTCAATTGCAAAAGATTATAAGTATTGTGACAGGGGAGCTTTAGCTTTATGATGTTTATAGGCATCTTATATAAGCTTATTATAGCTTGCTTCTAGCTTATGCAATATCTCTTGTTGATATGCTCATAGATAGGGGGAGCTTTGTATGAAATGTTTTCAACGGATAGTTCACTCGTAAAACCGGAAAATTTGTTTGTTTTCAAAATCATCCTCGAGTAAATTGTTTTGGTTTGTAATCATCAAAAAGGGGGAGTTTGTTAGATAAATATTTTTATCATGATTTTGATGATTTTGTTCGAGTTTGTTCAAATGAGTTTTTAAACCAAAACAATGTCCCTTAATTGGAGTTTATTTTCGATAAAAAATTGGACAACACATTTGTTTCAGGCTCGACCGGTCGCCCTATAGGGCAACCCGTACCTGAGTTGAGTTTTGAAACAGAAAATGGGACGTAAGAAAAATGAGGGAGGGCAACCCGGTCGATCGGGTGGTCGGCCAGGTGAGGATGCTCGTCGACCCTGGGGCGGCCGGTACTTGGAGGAGCCTTTTTGGTTGATCTTCTGTTTCGTATTTTCTTCAACCCCAACCAGTCATAGTCAAGGGCGACGTCGCACCCCCTCGACCGGTCCCCCTGTGTTAAAATTTGCTTGAAATTCAATTTCAATCTTATCTCTGCGCGACAATCGGTCGCACCTTGTTTATCGACAAACTATCCGTTGCATTTTTAGACAGACTTTTCCTATTTTGTGGGATTGATTTCTATGACTCTATTGTTGATTTTAAATGGTTTCTTTTGCAGCAAATCACTCCCCAAGGAGGAGCCTATGTCTAGAAATGAAAGTCAAGTCCTCTCCTATAAATAGAGGCTTCATTCAAGCAACAAGATACAACACTCTACACAAGCAAAGAAAGCAATCAAGCAAACACTTTCATATATCTTGTTGTATTAGCCTTAGCACTTTCACTTGCACAAATTTGAGGTCTAGGCTTTCAATTCTTGATTACACTTGTACTCATATTGTATCAATCATTATTGAGTTGTAATCTTGATTTTGGTCATCATTCAACACAAGACATCCTTGTGAGTATTCTTGTGGTAAGAATACACTTTGGTGATCTAGGTGATAGGTGTTTGAAGGTTGTGGTAATCTTCAAAGGTGTTGTAAGAGGATTGTGGTAATCCTCAAGGTGGTGTAAGAGGGTTGTGGTAATCCTCAAGGTGTTGTATTAATTTTTGGTAAATTAATAAAATCTTTTTTTCTTTTTGAAATCCATCCCGGATATACTGGGGTGGTAGTTGATTAGGCCCTAGGTGGGTTGAACTACTATAAATTGACGTGTGCTATTTACTTTCCGCACTTAGCATTTCATCTTTGCTTGAGTTTCACGAAAAAGAGGGCAAAATCTGAAAAATCGGGATAATCTATTCAACCCCCCCTCTAGATTATAGTAGCCACTTGGACTAACAAATCCATTTTTCTAGGGGATTGATGTAACTTACGTTTGAATCTATGTTTTGATTTCCAGTTTATGAAATTCGCATGTTAAATAATCTATTTGTGCTATTTGATTTGATTGCATCTAAATTATCTGATCAATAGTTTAGATTGTTTGGCGTGTTTGATTTGACATTCGAGAGAGGTAATTTGAATGCATGGCCATAGAATAGCACAACCTAAGGTTTCATAGAACCGAGAGGTTTATGAATCTTTTGAAGCCTCTGATAGAATATTCATTGAGCGTATTAGAGTTTAATTTATGATTTTTATAGAGGTATCGAAATCAAAAATTGGAACATAGAATTACTTGGCACTCGAGAGAGGAAGTGATAAATGGTAGGAATATTGGCTTATAGATTAATAACTTGTGATCAATAAACTAAATTGAGAACATAGGGGATAACTAGGTGAAATCAACCCTCTATAATTCATATCTTAAGTCTTTGATTATTTATCTGAACCAATTGTTAGCTTATTTTTAGTTTCATTTTTAGTTTAATAAAAACTCATCTCTTTTCGATTTCCAGATAGAAATAAACTATTTTAATTATAGTACTTAGTATAAAATTCGATAACAATCCATGTGGAGACGATAACCCTACTTTCAAAATTATACTAAAACTTGACACCGTACGCTTGTAGTAAGAATTTTATGATTAAGTTTTTGGCGCCGTTGTCGGGGATTGTTTTATCCTATTTTAAACTAATACTATTACCAAGTAGTCTTAATCCTAATCTAGACTAGTTTAGGAATTATAATTTCGTATTTCTCATTAACTTGTTTGTTTATGCGAGATTCCAAAAATATTAATTTGCTTCTATTTGATCCAGAGATTGAAAGGACACTTGAGCAATCGAGAGCGAAAGCGGCAGAGAATCGAGCAATGGCGATTTCGGGGAAATGAGAACGCTTGGAATCTGGGATTATTGCTGCCCGATCGTGAACCTGAATTACTCCGGAATTGTGTGCCAACCCATAAATGCGAATAATTTCAAATTGAAACCGGGCCTCATAAGCATGGTTCAAGCAGAGAGGAGGATTGCGTACGGATTTGTAACGCCAATCCTATGCAAGACAAGTAGCGGTTGCGTGCGGATATGTAGCGCCAACCGTTCCGTTCAACTCGAAATCGTGTGGATCGGGCAGCGATTCCTTTGTTCTTCCTTGTAACTCCCGTTCATGATGGTCAAAGACCTGTCACCTTATCGCTCGTAAGCAAAGACAAAATCCACGTTGGAGCTAGCAAGGCTCGGATTCGTCATAATCATGATTATACCTCAATCACTACGACCCGCTTCCCTTGGACAAACTCCGTCCCTCGATTGCGGGATTAGGGCGATGGGGGCGGAGAGTGGAATAGCAGCCGAGCTGCCCGGTTCCATCCCGACGTATCCATTCCGACTATGAGCTCGACACACCAAGTTAACTCGGCAGGGAAATTCATGACACGTTCGGGTAGTCAACCAGGCGATCGAGTATTATTGATTCGGGAAGCGAGTTCATGAAAAGTTCTCAAAAAAAATTGCACAAGATGGTTATGGCGTTGGTGGAGTTATTGGGATGAAGATAATTATCGGGAGGATAAGTAGTCTTGATACCTTAAGGATTAGGAGGAACATAAGTCCGTTCTGATTCGAAATCGCGATACGAGGAAGTCGCCCCGCGATCGGGTATTAATCGGTCAAGACGATCCGATAAGTCAAGGGATTTTTTAGAAAATAAAATATTTTAATTAAATATTAAAGTCAGAGGGTCCAGGGCTATTTCTTTTTTAAAAAAAATAATTTGAGTTAGGTCCTTATAAAAATAAAATTTACAATTAGCCCCGTTTTGTCAAAACCAATACTTTTGGGGTTAAAAGTTAAATAAATAAATGTCCCGACCTTGAAAAATTATGAGGTCAGTTCATAAATTCTCTAAATTGTTCAGAGATTCAGGTTTTTTAAAGTTTGAGGTCGAGTTTTTATAAAATTCTCACATTGGCCCCAAATTTGTTAAAATTATCATTTCGGGCCCTAAGTTTAAAATAATCGGAACTCACAAACCGGAAGGGATTCTAATGTGATTCCAGTTGGAAAATGTCACTAAGGTTAGTGGGATATTGGGACAAAACCAGTTTTAAAACGTCATAAGTATAGGTCCCTTAACTTTTGAAAATCTCATTTTTGTCCCATTTTGAAATAATTGCCTTTAAGGCTTTTAGGGGTCCAATTGTTATGAAATTTGAACCTTGGGTCCAAAATATAATTACGTTATAGGTAATTTAGTATTTCCAGGTACATGGGCTGTATAAGTCCTGGAAATTTCATTTGGGTCCTCAAGTTTAATCTTTTACAATTTGGTCCCTCAAGTTTTATAAAATTACTTTCCAAGCTCTAAACACTTGGATTTTTGGAATACACTTAAAATATGTTATTTCCAGTCCCTTAAGAGTTAAAATTTCAAATTTTAAAATTAGGGTCTGGTACAGTTTCGAAATTTGCAAAATAGCCCTTAAACTTCTCAAATTTTACAATCTAGTCCTTGGGCTTTTAAGGGTTGATTTTATTTATCTAAAAACTCTTAAAACTTTATTAAAATGTCAAAACATCATTTTTGAACCTGAGTACAGTCCCAAAAATCGAAATTTACAGAGAGGTCCCTTAAGTTTTATTTTCTTGCACTTAAGTCCACCAACTTTCCATTTTTGCATTTTAAGTCCAAAAATTGAAGTTTAATCAATTATGCTCGACTTTTCCAGGTTATAGGCCATACAAAACATAGATTTCAAGAGTCATACACATATATAACCAGCTCATACAAGAATTTATCAAATATGACAATAAAGTGTACATGTATGTCCTAATTTTCGGTAAATCGCATTTTGAGAAACACTTGAGAAATTTTTCCAACTTGATACAAGAAAATATCATGCAATACATAATATATATCTCAAATGCTCAATAACAAAATACTACATGCATTTTTATGAATTAAAACACCTAGAAGTTGAAATGATTTTTCCACCCACCTTAAAGTTCGGTTTGTTGGGAAAAAATGAAATAAATCTCTCTCGATGAAGGAGTGACTTAGGTCAGCCCCTAAGTCAAGGAATATCAAAAAAATATAGGAGTTAGAAGAATGTGGTTAAAATTTAAGGGGAAGAAGAAGATAGTGAGAAAATTGGAATTACTACACTTACCTTGTGTAGTGAATAAAGTGTGACTAGTAATGGCTTCCAAGTGTAAGATTTTTGTCACCCTTAATGTTAACCTCCAAAGTTAGCCCCTAAAACTCCAAAAATGAAAATGGAGTGTCAAAGTTTGGAAAATAAAAAGAGAAGAAGAAAAGGTACCAAAAATTCCATTTCTTACCTTATAGTCCAACTTCTTCACAATTCTCTTTAAGATGAAAAGTCTCTCAATATCTTCCAATGGTCTTCTAAGTATATCTCAAAATCAAAAATCAAACTTAAATTAGAAGGTGAAAGAGATAAGTTAGGTGATATCAATAATGGATTGAAAAAGAAATTTTACTTACTTGTTGAAGGGGTGTTCGAATTTATTGTAAGTAGAAGAGGGGTTCTTGAAATTTTGGTTAAGTGTTTGGAGATATGAAGAAGAAGGTATGTCTGAAGATATGAAGAACTTATGTTTGAAGATTTGAAGATGTGAAGAGTTGGTGTTTGAAGATTTGAAGATGTGAATGATTTTTAGAGAGAAGTTAGAGAGAAGTTGGAGAAAATGCTTGAATGATGAATGAGTTTGATAAAAATGATATTTTGAACAATTTTTATCATCAAAATGGCCCTTGGCCGTTCACAATGAGAGAGGGGGAGGGAGACAAATTTTGTTTTGTTCCAAGGCTTGAAAGGTGTAGCTTGCATGAGGGACAAGGACCTTGGTCAAGGTGTGGTCTTGCATGGGAGGATGAAATTGAAGGGATTGAGGAGGATGTTGGCATGGAATGTTGGGAAGCCTCCAACATGTTGGGTAAGTTTATAATAAAGAATTGGTGTATAAGGTATTGTGTATAAGATTTGAATTAATGGTGTATTAATACACAAGATGAATACATAAGGTGTATGTGTACAAGAGTTGGGAGATATTTCTACACTAAAAATACCCATCATGGCCGTCCCTTAAGGGGTATTTGTGGCATTTCCATATTTTGTTTTTATGTCCCAAAATTGATGAGAATAGGTGAATAATATCAATCTCCAAAATAACTAGTGATTTGCTTGATCACTTATAAGTCTCATGATCACTTAATCTAATCGAATTCTTAATTCTATAAGGTATAAATCTCTAAAATAAATAGTCTCCTAAACTTCTAAGGTGACTAGTGAGTACACAAATAATAATAATGATGATTGGTCAAGTGATCATTAATGCGAAGTAGAAGTAATAAATGATTATGATCACAAGTAACAAATAAAAAGAAAAGAAATTAAATGTGAAATATATTTATCATTAATATTCACCCGTCGAGCGGCAGCGGTAAAATAGTCAAAAGAATATAAGGGCGATACGTGAAACAAATACATTATTGAATAAAAATCGAGGGCTTCACATTCTCCCTCCTTAAAAGAATTTGGTCCCCAAATTCTCTTAAAGCAATTTGGATATTGATTCCTCATGTCTTCTTCCATTTCCCATGTTGCGTCTTCGTCTCGATGTCGTGGTGCCTCCATACAACTTTAACCATTAGAATCTCTCTTCTGTTACGCAATTAACGTCGCTGGTCAATGATTACGATTGGTTCTCGGTGTAAGATAAATTCTCCATTAGAGGAGGAGCATCACGAGTGATGATGTGCTCGAGGATCCGGTTGATACTTATTAAATCTCGATACATGGAACACATCGTGCATTCCCGCATCTTTTTGCGGTAACCCTAGTCGTAGGCGATTTTACGATCCTCCGCAAAATTTTGTAAGGCCCAATATATCTCGGACTCAATTTGCCTCCTTTCTTTGGATTGGTCAATCCCTTTCGTGGCAAGAGTCCGAGAAATACTTCATCTCGACTTCAAATTCCAAGTCTTTTCTCCTCTTGTCCGCGTAACTTTTTTGGCGGCTCTAAGCTATGCGGATCCGTTCTTGATCAACTTGACCTTATCCATGGCCTCTGAACCAAGTCGACCTTTGGAATCGATGGCGACTTTTGTTTCTCTTTTGGAGTCCATTGGTTATCAATCTCCCGTGTAGTGGGGATCTACACTTTCGCCCATACAAGGCTTCGTAGGGTGCCATCCCAATTGTGGCACGATAGGCTGTTTATTATAGGCGAACTCGGCCAATGGTAAGTGTGAATCCCAACTTCCTTGGAAATCCAACGTGCATGCTCAGCATGTCTTCCAGGGTTTGAATCGTTCGCTCGAGGATCGCCATCAATTTGGGGATGTGTTGTTGTCTTTGAAACTTAGCGAGGTTCCCGATTCCTCGTGAAAGCATTTCCCAGAATCGGAGACAAATCTCGGGTCTCTGTCGACACTATGTCGGTGGCACTCCATGCGGTCGAATGATCTCTCGGACATAAATCTGCGCAAGTTTTACGCAATTTGTCGTTTTCTTCATAGGTAAGAAGTGTGCAAATTTCTGAGTCGGTCTACGACTACCCATATAGCATCATCACCTCGCCGGTCCTTGGTAGATCCATCACGAAGTCGCCATCGTTATGTGTTCCCACTTCCACTCCGGAATTCTCAACGGTTGCAATAAACCGGATGGTCGTTGGTGTTCGCTTTTATTCGTTGACAAGTCAAACATCTACTTAACGAACTCGGCTACTGGTTCTTCATGTTTACCCACCAATAATTTGTTTCAAGTCATTATACATCTTGTTTCCTCTAGGATGTGTAGTGTATTTCAAACGGTGTGCCTCTGCTAGAATCCCGCTCCTAACATTCGTCGCTCGGTAAACAAACTCGATTTAAATCGATGGTCCCATCTTCATGTACCGAGAATTCGATCCTCTCCGTTGAGTATCTTCTCTTTCGGTCTTTGAAGTTGTACACTGTCTCTTGTGTTGTTTTGATCTCATTGATGGGTCGGGTTTAACCGAAATGTTAGCACACGAAATTTGAGTATTGGTTCTTGTCGATTCCATGTGCTCAACTCTTCTAATGATTTCCACTCTCGAATCATTAGTGGCTAAACCCGCCTTTCTACTAAAGGCGTCGATTCTACGTTAGCCTTCCTGGGATGGTACTGAATATCAAGGTGATAGTCTTCTATTAACTCCATCAATCTCCATTGCCTCAATTGAGTTCCTTCCGAGAGAATAGATACTTTAGCCTCTCATGATCTGTGTAAACCGTGAATGTTGCTCCGTATAGATAGTGTCTCCATTTCTTTAACGCGAACACTATCGCTGCCAATTCCAAGTCATGTGTTGGGTAATTCGCTTCATACGGCTTGAGTTTTCGTGATGCATAAGCAATGACTTTTCCTTCTTCCCGCATGAGCACCTTTGCTCCTAGTCCTTCCTTTGAAGCATCATTGTAGGCACGAAGTTTTCATTTCCCTTTGGAAGGGTTAGGATTTGGAGTGTAGTAAGTCGTTTCTTGACTCTTGAAAACTAGTCTCACACTTGTCATTCCACTCAAACTTGACTTGCTTACGAGTTAGTCGAGTGAATGGTAAACTACCTTGGAGAAATGCGGATAAATCTTGATAATATCCAACCAGTCAAAGAAACTTGATCTCGAATTACGGACATCTGGTTGTTTCCATTCAACCATGCTGCCGTACCTTTGAAGGATCTACGATGATCCCGGTGTCGGATACTATGTGTCCCAAGAATCTACTTTACTAAGCCAAAATTCGCACTTGCTTTGAATTTGGCATACAACTTGTGCTCTCGTAGTGTCTCCAAAACAATTTTAGGATAGCGTTCATGCTCCTCTCTAGACTTAGAGTATACGAGTATGTCATCAATGAATATCACTACGAATTGATCCAAATAAGGTTGAAAGACTCGATGCATCGAGATCCATAAACGCTATTTGTTGTGCGTTCGTCGGGACGAAAGGCATCACTACAAACTCGTAGTGTCCATATCTTGTTTGAAATGCCGTTTTGGAAACGTCTTCTTCACGGATCTTGATTGATAATATCCTTGTTGCAAATCAAACTTCGAGTGCACCGTCGCTCCTTGAAGTTGATCAAACGATTCGTCTATCCTCGGGAGGGGATATTTAGTGGTAACATCTAGTCGAGATCATATAATAGTCACATCCTTAATGTATCTTATCCGTGATACCTAAACCACAAGTCAAATTCCCTTACTTAAGCTTGTGCAGTACTTGAGAATGAATAACACAAGGGTATTATCATTGATCAATATACTTAGTGATTCCCCTACTATCATTTTCCCAATGTAATATCATTAGGTGTCTAGATCCCATAATATATCACATCCAAATTATATACTTCTCAAGAGATATCCTCATTTTCTTGAGTCTCACCATACAGGCATTATAATCTCTAAATCACGGATTTTCTAAATCACCTAATGTCCAAATAGAGGAATATCCAGGATATCTTAACACTATAACAGCCCAAAAGAGTTCAAATATCCATCCAAGATTCAACTTAGGTCATCTAGTAGTGGTACCCAATCAAGCGGAGGAACCTATCCTGGTCAAACAAAACTAAGGCGGATTAGGCGAATGTAAGGAAAAGATAAGGAAGAACAAAGAAAAGAATGACTAAGGAAAGTCGAGTCAAGAGTCAACTAAGTCAAATCAAGTATGACTATGGATTCTCCAAGTATAAATTCGACTTATCATGAACATCAATAATACGGTTCTATACCATTATTGAAATCGATTTCACACTTAATTAGTCGATCGGCGGTACTACCCAACACAATCAGGGTCCTATCTCGGGTCGGCTCGGTGTAAGTTTCTATCTTACAAGCGAGCTTTGATACCATAATCACGCCCCAAACGTGACGCGACAACGATCAATCACTTAAATGAGAAATAAATCATCCGATCTAAACCAAAGATACCACTCCAAGTGAAATAGAGTCTAATGCGGTGGAATTAAAATAAACACGAGTACAAATTACATCTTAAAGTCCGGCGGTATCCGAATACAACCCAAAAGATTATCCGAATTAACTTACGGTCAAACGAGAAATAAATTGAAGGAGTCCAACAACAAATAAAAGTAAAAGGAAATGTCGCTCCACATCGTTTGATAGGGATTCAATCATGATGGGTTCGATGTCTTCCGAACTCTTCATCTAAAGGTTAGAAAACGAGGAGGGAATGAGACGAGAAATCTCGGTGGATGGGGTGATCGTGTGAAAGTGTGGCGATGTAAATAGTTAATGCGAGAAATTTAGTTGTATGAAAACGCGTGAGAGATGATGCATGATTTCACACACACGATCCACAAGCGTCGTGACAAATATATTAAGTAACATACTTATATAGTTTAAGAAAATAGTTCGTGGTCACGCAGCACTATGCTTCAAGCAGACGGGAGGATTGCGTGCGGTTTGTAACGCCAATCCTATGCAAGACAAGTATCGGTTGCGTACGGATATGTAGCGCCAACCCATTCCGTTCAACTCCGGAATCGTGTGGATCAGACAAGCGATTCCTTTGTTCTTCCTTGTAACTCCCCGTTCATGATGGTCAAAGACTGTCACCTTATCGCTCGTAGGCAAAGACAAAATCCACGTTGGAGCTAGCAAGGCTCGGATTCGTCATAATCATGATTATACCTCAAGTACTACGACGACTTCCCTTGGACAAACTCCGTCCCTCGATTTGCGGGATTAGGACGATGGGGTAGGAGAGTGGAATAGCGGCGAGCTGCCGGTTCCATCGACGTATCCATTCCATTTTGTGAGCTCGACACACCAAGTTGACTCAGCAGAAATTGGTACGTTCGGGTAGTCAACCAGCAATCGAGTATTATTGATTCGGGAAGCGAGTTCATGAAAAGTTCTCAAAAAAATTGCACAAGATGGTTATGGCGTTGGTGGAGTTATTGGGATGAAGATAATTATTGGGAGGATAAGTAGTCTTTGATATCTTAAGGATTAGGAGGAACATAAGTCCCGAATTCTGATTCGAAATCGCGAGACGAGGAAGTCGCCCGCGATCGGGTATTGTCGGTCAAGACGATCCGATAAGTCAAGGGATTTTTAAGAAAATAAAATATTTTAATTAAATATTAAAGTCAAAGGGTGTTTCTTTTTAAAAAAAAATAATTTGAGTTAGGTCCTTATAAAAATAAAATTTACAATTAACCCCGTTTTGTCAAAACCAATACTTTTGGGGTTAAAAGTTAAATAAATAAATGTCCCGACCTTGAAAAATTATGAGGTCAGTTCCTAAATTCTCTAAATTGTTCAGAGATTCAGGTTTTTTAAAGTTTGAGGTCGAGTCTTTATAAAATTCTCACATTGGCCCCAAATTTGTTAAAATTATCATTTCGGGCCCTAAGTTTAAAATAATCGGAACTCACAAACCGGAAGGGCTTCTAATGTGATTCCAGTTGGAAAATATCACTAAGGTTAGTGGGATATTGGGACAAAACCAGTTTTAAAATGTCATAAGTATAGGTCCCTTAACTTTTGAAAATCTCATTTTTGTCCCATTTTGAAATAATTGCCTTTAAGGCTTTTAGGGGTCCAATTGTTATGAAATTTGAACCTTGGGTCCAAAATATAATTACGTTATAGGTAATTTAGTATTTCCAGGTACGTGGGCTGTATAAGTCCTGGAAATTTCATTTGGGTCCTCAGGTTTAATCTTTTACAATTTGGTCCCTCAAGTTTTATAAAATTACTTTCCAATCTCTAAACACTTGGATTTTTGGAATACACTTAAAATATGTTATTTCCAGTCCCTTAAGAGTTAAAATTTCAAATTTTAAAATTAGGGTCTGGTACAGTTTCGAAATTTGCAAAATAGCCCTTAAACTTCTCAAATTTTACAATCTAGTCCTTGGGCTTTTAAGGGTTGATTTTAAACCTCTTAAAACTTTATTAAAATGTCAAAACATCATTTTTGAACCTGAGTACAGTCCCAAAAATCGAAATTTACAGAGAGGTCCCTTAAGTTTTATTTTCTTGCACTTAAGTCCACCAACTTTCCATTTTTGCATTTTAAGTCCAAAAATCGAAATTTAATCAATTATGCTCGACTTTTCCAGGTTATAGGCCATACAAAACATAGATTTCAAGAGTCATACACATATATAACCATCTCATACAAGAATTTATCAAATATGACAATAAAGTGTACATGTATGTCCTAATTTTCGGTAAATCGCATTTTGAGAAACACTTGAGAAATTTTTCCAACTTGATACAAGAAAATAGCATGCAATACATAATATATATCTCAAATGCTCAATAACAAAATACTACATGCATTTTTATGAATTAAAACACCTAGAAGTTGAAAGGATTTTTCCACCCACCTTAAAGTTCGGTTTGTTGGGAAAAAATGAAATAAATCTCTCTCGATGAAGGAGTGACTTAGGTCAGCCCCTAAGTCAAGGAATATCAAAAAAAATATAGGAGTTAGAAGAATGTGGTTAAAATTTAAGGGAAGAAGAAGATAGTGAGAAAATTGGAATTACTACACTTACCTTGTGTAGTGAATAAAGTGTGACTAGTAATGGCTTCCAAGTGTAAGATTTTGGTCACCCTTAATGTTAACCTCCAAAGTTAGCCCCTAAAACTCCAAAAATGAAAATGGAGTGTCAAAGTTTGGAAAATAAAAAGAGAAGAAGAAAAGGTACCAAAAATTCCATTTCTTACCTTATAGTCCAACTTCTTCACAATTCTCTTTAAGATGACAAGTCTCTCAATATCTTCCAATGGTCTTCTAAGTATATCTCAAAATCAAAAATCAAACTTAAATTAGAAGGTGAAAGAGATAAGTTAGGTGATATCAAAAATGGATTGAAAAATAAATTTTACTTACTTGTTGAAGGGGTGTTCGAATTTATTGTAAGTAGAAGAGGGGTTCTTGAAATTTTGGTTAAGTGTTTGGAGATATGAAGAAGAAGGTATGTTTGAAGATATGAAGAACTTATGTTTGAAGATTTGAAGATGTGAAGAGTTGGTGTTTGAAGATTTGAAGATGTGAATGATTTTTAGAGAGAAGTTAGAGAGAAGTTGGAGAAAATGCTTGAATGATGAATGAGTTTGATAAAAATGATATTTTGAACAATTTTTGATCATCAAAATGGCCCTTGGCCGTTCACAATGAGAGAGGGGGAGGGAGACAAATTTTGTTTTGTTCCAAGGCTTGAAAGGTGTAGCTTGCATGAGGGACAAGGACCTTGGTCAAGGTGTGGTCTTGCATGGGAGGATGAAATTGAAGGGATTGAGGAGGATGTTGGCGTGGAATGTTGGGAAGCCTCCAACATGTTGGGTAAGTTTATAATAAAGAATTGGTGTATAAGGTATTGTGTATAAGATTTGAATTAATGGTGTATTAATATACAAGATGAATACATAAGGTGTATGTGTACAAGAGTTGGGAGATATTTCTACACTAAAAATACCCATCATGGCCGTCCCTTAAGGGGTATTTGTGGCATTTCCATATTTTGTTTTTATGTCCCAAAATTGATGATATTAGGTGAATAATATCAATCTCCAAAATAACTAGTGATTTGCTTGATCACTTATAAGTCTCATGATCACTTAATCTAATCGAATTCTTAATTCTATAAGGTATAAATCTCTAAAATAAATAGTCTCCTAAAATTCTAAGGTGACTAGTGAGTACACAAATAATAATAATGATGATTGGTCGAGTGATCATTAATGCGAAGTAGAAGTAATAAATGATTATGATCACAAGTAACAAATAAAAAGAAAAGAAATTAAATGCGAAATATATTTATCATTAATATTCACCCATCGAAGCGACGCGGTAAAATGGTCAAAAGAATACAAGGACGATACGTGAAACAAATACATTATTGAATAAAAATCGAGGGCTTCACAGGGATGATCTAACTAAAAAATTCTTAGCAAAATTTCTTCCCTCCTAGCAAGACACTCCAACTGAAGAGCAAGATAGCCCAGTTCCAACAGATTGATTTTGAGCCATTATTCGAAGCTTGGGAGAGATTTAAAGATCTGTTGTGGAGATGCCCACAGCACGGCTAAACATAAAAAAAATTGAACTAGGGTATTAAAATACTTGAACAAGATTCAAAATTAGTTTGACAGATACATGAAATAAAGTGATTACTTGAAGGTATAAGTTTAGAATACTTCTTGAAAATGGAAATAAATTGTTACTATGATGAAAAAATATAAAGTAAGTTTATTTCTGGAGCTTAGGATATCCCAAAATTTAGCTATTCATTCTGCAATTAAAACAAACAAGATCTTAATTTCCTACGATACACTATCTTTTTTCCAAGGCCATTATACATATATATATTTTTTTAATTTTCTTTTTCCCTTATTAGTTAATTTTGCTTACTTTAATCTAATATGATATTTATCAATCAACTCAAATTCCAAAATTTTGAAGTTTTTGAAAAGTTAAGGAGATTCCTTATATTGCACTAAGTAATAACTACAATGAAAAATGAAAATTTTGTTTGGGTGGTTGTTAAAAGTGGTGTACACCAATCTTGTCGCTTTTACATTTCAGAAGGCATTTATACATAATAGTTTTATTCTTTTAACTTTGTCAACTATCAATGTATGTTTGAATGGGTTGAATGAATTTAGAATTTATATTATTTTTATTTTACTGATATATTGTTTGAATGTTAAATATATTGATATTTACATTTTTCTCGAATTACTTATCAATCATCATTTAAGGATAAAATACATAGTTATAGTATGGCCCCTTTAAAAAATCGTTTTATTCCAAATAACTATTTGTCAACTATTATTGTCTAGAAGAATATACTTAAAAAAATATTGTTTACTTATATATTATATACATATATTTTTTTTCAATGTACTTGTCATTATTCTTTTTAATTAAATAATAATTCATCAGCTATCATTGTCTCTTGTACATAATATGTTTAAGGGTTGATTTAAAAAAATATATATATATTGATCTTGATACAATTGTTCTTATTTATTAGTTGTCGTATGTGTACACCAATCATCATGTCCCTACAACCTGCCAAAAGCTATTTAAATAAAACAACTTTATTTCTTGAATATTGTCTACTATCATCTCTATGAATTGTTCGAAGAATTAAGAATTTGTAAGATTTTTATTATTAGTGAAATCTTTTTTTGAATGTTAGCGGTATAGATATCTATATTTTTTACTAAAAAATTATGAATAATCATTTGGGCATAAAGAAATTCGCAACATGTAATACGGTTTTTCGAGTTTGATACACAATTATTTTCTTTGAAACTCATCATCTAAGCTTCACAGTAGTTGCTGCCGACATCACTAAAATATTAGAACTAGATTTCAAAAATGAGTTTGAGAGATTCGTGAAAATAAGCTAATTACTTGTAGGTATAAGATTTAGAATACTTCTTGAAAATGAAAATAAATTCTTATTATGATTAAAATGGTCAAAATAAGTTTATTTCTAGAGTTCCACATATCCAAAACTTAAACGATTTGTTCTAGAATTAAGATAAACATGATCTTAATTTTGAACGACACAATGTATTTTGAAGTTTTTGAAAATTTAAGGCGAGTCATTCCTTATATTGAAGTAAATAATAACTAAAATAAGAAATTAGAATTTGGGTTTGGGTTGTTGTCCATTGTTGTACACCAAACATCGTGTCCTTCTATCTGCCAAATGTCATTTATATATAAAAAAAATTATTCCTTTAATTTTGTCAACTATCATCATCTGTATAAATTGCTCAAAGAATTTAGAATTTGTATGATTTTTACTTCCAATGGAATTTTTTTTAATACTATCTATATACATACATTTTTCTTTAAGAATTTATCAATCATCAGATGGGAAAAAATTAGTTTGCAACTTATAGTATGACCTTTTTAAAAAAGAAAATCATTTTCATGTAATGATTATTTGTCAACTATTATTGTCTTCAAGTTTATGTATAAGGAATATTGTTTACTTATATATTATATACATACATTTTTTTCCAGAGTACTTATCATATTCTTTTTCATTAAAAAATAATTTGCCAACTACCATTGCGTCCTATAGATAATATGCTTCGGGTTGTTGGTTTAAAAAAAATATTGACAGTGATACATTTGTTCTTATTTAGTTGTCTTCCTATGGTGTACCCAAATCATCTTGCCCCTTCAACCTGCCAAAAGCTATTCAAATAATACAAATGCATTCCTTTAACTTTGTTTACTATCATCTTCGCTATGAATGGTTTAAAGATTTAAGAAATTATATGATTTACATCATTAGTGGAATCGTTTTTTTAATGTTGACTATATAGATATTTATATCTTTTTTTTTACTAAAAACTTATCAATAATCATTTGGCAATAAAGAATTTTGCAACATGTAATGTGACCCTTTTCGAGTTTGTTACTAAATTGTTTCTTGGAAACTCAACATCTATAATTTTCGGTATTATAAAGTTACATTCTCAGACATATATCCTACAGTGGAGTATACCATCAAGACATCATTGCATGCACCACACGTAAAGGAAAAATTAAAAATCATATAAAGCTTGGTGAAAAAGTGGAATAATATTTTTAATTTTAGATGATTTGACGGTCTTGCCCTCATACCCTGCGTACGTGATGGAATCTCGATGGCTTATGGATCCTATGGCTGCATTGTTTAGATTCGACAAAGTTTGGGTACCGAGTCTTTGAGAAATAAAAAATACGCATTAATCATGCAGAAGGGCTATAGTACCCACTTGTCACTTAACTAAACAATTATTTGTCAACATTGCCTACATGAATATTGGCGATTTTTGAAACTTTCATATATTCATTTTTTTCGAAGTACATATCGATCAGCTATCATTATGTATAAGAATATGCTTGAGAATTTTTGTTTAAAAAAAACTTTTCTTTATATATATACATTCTTTTCAAATTACTTATCAATAATACTTCTTAATAAATAAATATTTGTCAGCTATCATTGTCTTAATGATATTCTTTTATTTGTTATTATTTAGATTTGTCCCTTGCACCTACCAAAAGCCATTTAGTATAACAAGATTTATTTGGACTATTTCAATGCATAAATTATAGGGTTATTGATTTTTTAGCACCGACCTATAGGCACTTTTCTAATTTGGTATCGACGTTTAGAGTTACCAATTTAGTTCTCATACTTAACATTTTTTTTATAAATTGGTACCTATTCACTTTTAAGGACGAAAATGCCCCCAAGATTTTTTTAATTATTGTTAAAAAGATAAGTTTTAGTTAGAATTATTAAATTTAAAAAATAAATTTAATTAAGAAATAACTTATTATTTAAATTAAATTATCAAATTCTTAATTGTAACAAATAAAATAATATAAATTATTTTTTTTAAATTTGATTAAAAAACTAATTAACAATTAGTATATTAATAAAAAAATTGATATATATTTCTTATTTACTATCTTAATTTTAATTTTTAAGTTATTAAATTTTCATTTTAATTTTTGAAATTAGTTAACCAGATTAATTTTTTTCCGACTAATTAAATTTTAATTTATGTTTATTAATCAACTAATTTAACGTAACTAGTTTTATTTTTTCTAAAAATTCATTAATATTTTTATAAACTTCTTATTATTTTTATTAATTAACTTAATTAAAATTTTAAATGATTTTATAATTTAAATAAGTATACTCAAAAATTCATTTGGAGTATACTTATATTTATGGGTGGCATTTTCGTCCTTAAAAGTGAATAGGCGTCAATTTATAAAAAAAGGTGAAGTATGAGTACTAAATTGGTAACTCAGAAATGCCAGGTACAAAACCCGCAAATTGCCTATAGGTCAGGTACTTAAAAAATCAATAACCCTAAATTATATTCGTTACATCCATCTTATCAGAAAAATCATTTTTCTCATCTTGTTTTCTTGGTAGAAAGCATTTTTCAACTCTTTATTAAAACATCAAGAAAAGAATATTCGAAAATATATGATAAAAAAATTGTTGAAAGTTTTACAATTAAGAGTATACAATTGAAGAAAGAATATCACCCTCATACCCCGGGGTTGTTGACAAAGGTGTTATTCAATGCTAAGTTTTTCCGATGAGAACTTGGTCAAGATCTAGTTTAATAAAACCGAAGGGCAATAGTTTCATGCTCTCTTGTTCTATATGCTTTTTCAACAAGAGTTACTTATGTCTCTTCACGTGCACATATACACAAAGTAATTAAATGGAAAATAGTAAAGCATGTATAAATGGTATGGATAGTTACCATTTTAAAAAATTCACCTTATCGAATCATTAATAAAGATCAAACTCTAGACTAGCATGCCAATTGAGCTCAGTGTAAAACTATATTCTATAAAATCGACAAAGCCGGAAATTAATTTGTGGGACAACAATAATTTTTCCTAATGTTGGATTGTTTTTTAATTTAATAATAACTAAGAATTCAGAGCATAATAAATGTATCATCTCTGGTAAGAATTAAGAAACTTTTATTTTTTGGCCAATCGCATGCTAGCCTACAAGAGTAGGGTGACTTTCTGAATTTCGGCCTTGGTCCTTGGACATGGAATATATTGGTGGGATTTCATTTTTTTTTTTTTGAGAAAGGAGGAATTAGTATTTTGTACATTTAGCGACCTAATTTTTTTTTAGCATCTAACAACCTCTATTCTATGGATTTTGTAACTAATTAACCATCTCCAGCCAACCACACTTGAATATCCCATGTATATTACAATATGATAAAACTTAATAACATTGCACCACAATTTTTATCAATCATCTAATATATATCTCAACTTTTCTTGTAAATCTTTTCATAATTGAATCCCAAGAAATATAATTTAATTACAAGTTTTTTTCTTTAGGTTTTGCATAGTAGGGTACAATATTTTGTGAATAAAATATATGGGATATGTGTGTGCCATATGATGCATGTATTTTGTTATCCAGTTGACAATATCATTGGGTTAAACAGATTTTAACAGAGGACAAAATCAAATTTCATTGCTTCCACGTAGAATACTTAAGAAGACTCAAAAAACAAGAAAAAAGGAGCATTAATATATATGATTCATGCTTTGCATTCACAAACATAAAATTTATGATTAAGTTGTAATTATTAAAATAGTCTATCAATAATAACATTGATACATGTGAATGCTTATTATTAAGCAATATGTATTGACAATTTATCAATCCAGGTGACAATGTCCATGGCCAACTTCGAAGTAGCCGCAACCTACAACATGGCAAACATTATGCTCGATACAAGCAACATCTTTACATGCAACTTGGAGTAGCTTTCTTGGTGACAATATTATCGAAGTCGTTCCTACAGCTTCCACCACTACAACCGCTTCAACGTGTGTAAAATATTGTCACGTTTTTCTAACTACAAATAAATATATATCAACATGTGTAAATATTTATAAATATACAAAAACATCATATATATATATAGGATTTGGTTCAAATGAGACCACCCTCACAAGGTGAGACAGTGTGGACTCATCTTACCCATTGATCTTAAAAAATGAAGGGATGTGATTAATTCAGTTTTTTTTAATTTCTCTGATTTCCGCCAATTTAAGGGTAAGGTGGTAATTTTGTAATTCAAATTAGTGGTCACAGCGGGTTTTATGGGCTAGGATTGAAACTGCCGGATTTTGTGGCGGAATTTAAGGAACCTATTTTCTTTCCAAATATTTTTATTTTACAGTATAGTTAGGGTTCTTGTACTGCATAATTAGACATCAATTAATGCATATTTTGTTGTTTTGTTGGCACTGTGTTACGAAAATAATACAAAATTGAATATAACGTACTGCATATTTAGTTATTCTACATTGCATAAATAGGTTCAATATAATGCATATATAGTTATGAAAATGGGATGTTACATAATGTACTGCATATTTAGTTATTCCACATTGCATAGATAGTTTCTAGATAATGCATAGTTAGTTGATTTTGTTGCATAGTTTATGACGTCTTGCATAGTTGGATATAATGTGCTACATATTAGTTTTTCTTTCGCTGCATAGATAGTTTTCATATAATGCATATTTAGTCGATTTTTTTTGCATATTTTCAAATATGTAATATCCTGAGATATATGCATCGTTTCATAATTATCTATGCAACGTTTCATAAGTATTTATACATCATTTCATAAGTATCTATGCATCGCCCTATTCGTAAAAATTACGAGTTTTTAAGAGTTTATGTTAATGGCCGATTTCGAGTTCTCCATTGACGCTACACAGATGCATCGTCTTATTCATTGTTGTTTCTTCATTTGGAATAGAAATCCTCTTCTTCACAATTTTTTTCTCTGTAAATCAGTTTATAAAGTGTAGGTTTAATATAAACGAGTTCAATTCTTCATCGTTGTTTTTTCATTTGAAACATAAATTGCATCTTCTTTCTTTTTTTTTTTCGATTCGAGTTCTTCCATTTGCGTTAATGGAGGAACTGAGAAAGAGAGGGAGAGATGGAGAGAGACGTGTGTGTGTGTGTATGAGAGAGAGAGAGAGAGACAGACAGAGAGAGACGTGAGATTTGAGAGATGGATGAGAGAGAAAGAGATTTGATTCCATTTTTATAACTAACTTGTTTTGTTATCCTATTACCCTTATGTTGATTAAATATATATATATATATATATATATATATATATATATATCTTCATGTTTTTTCTATTTTATTGGTCACATGAATACTAATTAAATTGTACTAATTAATGTAACATTAGCAATGTGTAATCATGCACAACAATATGATTAGTTTTAATAATTTATACTAATTTGGTAAACTAATATCCTAATGGAAGGCATGTTTGTTGGGCCAAAATAAAAAAGTGAATGACAAAAGCACATATTTTCCAACTCAAAACAACAAAAGAAATGAAAAAAGGGAAAAGAAAGGAAGAAATTAAAAAAGAAAGAGTAGACCATAAATACAAATATTGTACATTAGAGTTTCATTGTAACTATATAAAAATAACGAAACTATGATATCGAATATTTTTCCTAGGATAATGAGAAATCAAATATCGGATAGCTTTGGTAAGATTAATTTTTTTCTAAAAACTTCTTCATTTTCAAATTTTTAGGATAAACTTTTCCATATTTTTTAATCATCAATCTTCTTAAATGTAATATTGTTATACTTTGTAACCTTTATTGTTATTGAAATTATTTTTCTCTGCTCGTGGCCCCATGGAGTAGGATTAGTTAATCCAAACCACGTTAATATCATTGTGTTATTTAATTTTCGTTGTGCAGAATTATCGGAATAAACCTAATAATTGGCACCAAATTATAACATATCTCATTTCCAGTATTTATAGCATTGAATATACTTGCAAAAGGATCATAACACATGTTGCAAGACTTTTTTTCGTTAATTATTTTAAATAAATAATTATTTGTCAACTACCATCGTCCACAAGAAATATGCTCGAGGATTGTTGTTTTTAATAAAAAAAAATATATATATATAAACACATATTTAATCGTTTTGATTAAATAACTATTTACAAAAATATGTTTAAGGATTATTTTTTACTTATATTTACATATATATGTTATTACAAAATTCTTATCAATAATTATTTTAATTAAATAATTATTTGTCAACTATCACTGTCTCATGTGAACAATATACTTGGGGGTGTTGGTTTTAGAAACAAATCTTTATTATATATAGTGATAATAGTACAATTGTTGTCCTATAATGTACATCAATCATCATGCTCCTTCAACCTGCGAAAAGCTATTTAAATATAATAATTTTGTTCCTTTAACTTTGTCCAATGTCATTATCTGTATGAATGGTTCTAAGAATTAATAACTTGAATGATTTTTATTATAATGGTATAATTTTAAAAATTTTATCTATCTATATATATAGATATTTACATTTTTTTATAAAATACTTATTAGTAATCATTTTGGGGTAAAAAATATCAACCAGCATTATGAAATTTTTGCGGGTTTGGTGCTTAAATGTTTTCTTGATAACTCAATATCTAAACTTCGCGGGATTGTAAAAATGCACATACAATACATATTTACATATATCATGCAAGTTTCAAATTAATACATGCAATTTTTACAAGATTATTTGTGTTTTTCTAAATAATTTTTCCACCCACCTTTGGTAGTCTTGTTGGTGAGTCTAGAAATGACACTTTCTTTTCTACCTCTTGGAAATTCGACCACAACACCTCAAGGCAGCCCCTAAGTGTCAAATTTCAAGAATTTGGAGTGAGAATTTGAAGAATTTGAGGTACGAAGGAAGGGATTAGAGTAAAGGTCAAGAAACCTATACTTATCTTGTGTGGTTTTGCAAGTTGAGCATAAAATGGAGTATTTTATTTGCACCTTAACACCTTTAGTTCAAGCTTCCATGGTCAGCCCCTATTTCCACACTAAAACCATATTTTGATGTTAAAGTTTGAAATCAAAAGAGAAAAGAAAAATGTAGTACTAAACCACAATTCTTACCTTGTTTTCTTGCTTTCTAGAAATGGCTTGGAGGTCATCTTCAAGTTTATGATCAAGTCTTGATTTCCTTAAGCTCTTCAAATATGAACTTCTAGGTATACTCAAAAAGGAAAAATTCACCAAGATGAAAGAAGGATTTTTTCTTACCTTGCTCAATGTGGTTTGAATTTTAGGTGAAAATAGGGAAGGTTTCTTGAGTTTTGTTTAAGTATTGAAGAATAGTAAGAGTGTTGGAGAACAGGGAGAGTTGGGAGAGTTTGAAGAAGTGGTATAATGGAAATTAAATATGAAATTAATCTCTCCCCTATCGTGCTTATGGCCGAAAATTGAGAGGGGAAAAGAGGAGGAGTTTTGAATTCTTATAAAATGTCTTTTGCATGGGGGAAAGTGAGCTTGGACAATGTATGGGTTGTGGGTAAAACTTAGTGTGAGATGGGTGTTGGGGAATTTTGATGAGAATGTTTGGGTTAGTGGGGTTGGGTATTTGGATTTGTAGGATGATGAATTAAAATATGGTGTAGGATATTTGGTATTGGTATTGGGTAATGTGGTGTAGGTGTATAAGGATGGAGAAGAAGTTTTATACCCAAAATACCATGTTGGCCAACCATATCAAGGCTTGTATATGGTATTTATATTATTTTTTCCAAAAATTATGATAATTGTTGTAAAATATCAATTCCTAAAATTAATAGTAATTCCCACAATCACTTATGAGTCTCATAATCTCTTATTCTAAATCAAACTCTTTTTCCTATATGATATATATCACTTAGTAAAATAAGTCATCTAATATATTGAGTATATAATAATTGTGTTGTGTTATCACTTATTATCTAAGGTACTAAATAAAATTAGAATCAATAGTACAAGTCAAAAATATCAGTTCAACAATTTAAATATGTATAAACATTAAATTCAAAAATTATAAAACAAAATAAATATATTATACAAAAAGGATTTTATTTGTAAGTCACTCAATAAGAAGTTGAACCGGTTAAAAGATCGTGTTAAAAGTCGAAAGAAACCGACAACCGTTAAATAAGTGAAATTAGGCGTTATTATGTATCACAAAAAATAAATTTATTTCTAAATACAAGTGATATATCTACTACTTAAATTGAGTAGTAAGTAATTTAATACAATCAAGTATGAAACATTTGTTATTTCAATATAGAAGTTGGATTTTTTAATAAAATAAACTTCAAGTGCTATTGTTTGGAAAAATAGAAAGTTTAAGTAAAAGAGTTTTCAAGACAAAGATATTGTAGTTTTAATTCCTTTCAAATTCTAGATGAGATTCTTACTTATTGTATCTAATTATGAGAGATCTATCATAACCTCAATCTCAAAACTTTGGCGGCTTAGAGGCACTCGTATCCGATCCAAGTTAACATCAGTCAACTTCCAATAATCATTCTGCAAAAATATCTCTAACAACCTTAGTGATACTCAAAATTTTCTTCTCATTATCGCGTAATAGACAATATTCGTAGTACCATATTCATGTTATCCGTAGGATTTGCATCACTATTCGTTTATCACTTAACCAATCATTTTTGCCCCATAATTATTAGCTCAAAACATACTTCTTATAGTCCAAATCCCGAATATATCCTTGCTTGTCACAACTAATCAATATTTCATTGACTTAAGAAAGTTGTACTCATAATAATAGTCTCGATTTAACTAAATAGTCGACACTTATTCATATCGTCATATCTTTCCCTGAACAATTGATAGTAGTTTTCATTGCTAAAAATACAAGGTCAACCCAAAATTACCATCCACCCATACATGATAGTCGAGATCTCATCAATCATTAAATAAGTCATTTCCAAAGTTGTAATCATATGAGTCGCTCCGACTAAAATCTTGATAGCAATCTTAATTTTCCATATTCATAAGGACCTTGATTATTCCAGGTAAATGTGCACATCACATATACTATGCATAAAATACTAGTATCCATCCTCATAATCAATCCACACTTGAAAATTAAGTCACAGTCGACCAAATTAACTAACAACTAACTCAATATCAGATAAGTATCTAAATTAAAATAGTAGCCTGAATATTCCTAAATAATCATCATCCAATCTTAGGTCACAAGTTAGACATCACAATTTAGAAGGTACTTAGTGGTGACATCAAGTCGAGATCTGTAATTTTCATATCATTGACATATCCTTACCATGATACCCAAACCACAAGTCTAATTTCCTTACTTAAGCTCGTACAAGCATTTGAGAATAAATAACGCAATGGTACTATCATCAATAAATCATACCTAGTGCATCCCATACTATCATTTTCCAAAGTGATATTATTAGGTATCTCGATCCCATAATATATCCTATAACCAATCCATTCAGGGGATAATATCATATATTCAGATATGATTGTAGTATCAAATTAGCACAAAAACACACATAGTAAGGTAAGTAGAAAAGTACGAGTGTTATAATACGAAAGGTACTATAATTGGATTACAAACGTTTGGTCGATGTCGTACAATAGTGTCCCAAACCATAACAGATGAACCTACATGGTGGCGAGAATTAAATACAAGAAGTAGGCTACAACAAGTAAGGTCATCTAATTAGTAACGGCGTTGTGGGCGTCATCGCCGCTTATCGCCAACAATGGCAGCCATTTGGGTTGGATCCTCCGCCATTCCTCCGGGTCCTGTAGGAAGTCCATTGTGTCCATCTTTGGATCCTCTTCCGGATTTTCTTCCAAATTGTCCCCCTGGTTCTTCCTCAACTTAGTCTAAACATTAGTGACACGATTCCCATGATCCATTATCGAACTTAATATCGAAGGTATATGGTCTTTTTTAGATCAAATTCTTAGCATATATTAGACAATAGCGGTACTACCCTAAACCAGTTGTGAGCCAAATAAATCAAATCAGTAAAGGATTTACACAATATTAATACCTAAATAGTCAACTATTTATCACAAACATATGTACAGAGTCTTACAGTGCATCGTAAATCATAAGTTACAGTATGATAAAGTAACAGAATAGTTCTTAAGTTACATCCCAAATAAAACTTAACATTTGTTCAAGGGTCCTACGCCCTTAGATTACATACTTAAAATAAAAAGAGTCCAACATCTGGCGAGGAATAAATGAATCTACAAGGAGCCGGAATGGGGTACGGATATGAATTACTCCGTGGTTTGTACTTCTTCGTGAATAGTTTGTGAACATTCAAGCACCATGAATGGTATTCAAGTAGTGGTTGCGTACGGAATGTAGTGCCAATCCAAACAAGCAATCGGTCCGAGTAACTCCAGAATCGTATGGATCTGACATTGTTTCCTTCGTTCTTCCTTGTAACTCCCCGAGCTAGATGGCACAAGGCTCAGTCACCTTATCGCTCCTAGGCACAACAAACCCACAGTGGGGCTAGCTAAGCCCGGATTGTCATAATCATGATTATACCTCAAGTCTACGACTCACATCTCCCATTGGACACTCTGTCCTCCAGTGGTGGTATTAGGACAATGGGCTCGGTAAATGGAATAGCGGCAGCTGCCTGATTCTATTACGCAATCGGTCCACTCCCAATGTGAGCTCGACACACCAAGTTAACTCAAGTAACTAGGTTCACAGAGTTATAATATGTCAACAAGCCAGTCGAATACAATATACAAATCATACAAAAGCATTACAAGGTGTAGTACGTTAAGCTTATAGTTTTCCCAGGTGTAAGCATTACAAGTTGAGAATTTAGGAACTGACCTTATATTTTTCTAAGTTCGAGACCAAAACTTATTCAATTTCAAGCCCGATAAATACTATTTTTTCCAAAAATGAGGTACTTATGAAAATTTTCTTTTATCAAGGACAAATTAATTATTTACCATATTACAACCCTAAAATTTACTGACTTATGTTTAATTATATAATTTTTAGTTCTCTTAAAAATTCTCGTACCTTAACGGATTCCTTACTGAATTTTACGCGTGGAGACTTCCTCGCCTTATAACTATTTGAACTTTCAACGAGTTTGAAACCTCCCGTATAATATACTGAATCCACCAAATCAATCAAAGCATGGTTATCCTCCCGATATTTAGTTTTATTTAAAATATTTACACCACCAATACTAATAAACACTCGCGTATATGATTTTAACGTATTTATACTTGAATTGCTTTTGCATGATTCGCATATTACCTTCGCTTCCTTGTTGACATATTATAACTCTGTGAACCTACTTGCTTGAGTCAACTTGGTATGTCGAGCTCACAGTCGGAGTGGACCAGTCGCGTTATGGAACCAGGCAACTCGGCTACTATTCCATTTAGTGGCCCCATTGTCCTAATCCTACCACTGGAGGACGGAGTGTCCAACAGGAGAAGTGGGTCGTAGATTTGAGGTATAATCATGATTATGACAATCCGGGTCTAGCTAGTCCCACAACGGATTTGTCGTGCCTAGGAGCGATAAGGTATTCGGGCCTTGTGCCATCTAGCTCGGGGAGTTACAAGGAAGAACAAAGAAATCAGTGCCTGATGTCACGATTTTGGAGTTACTCAAACCGAATTGCTTATTTAGGTTGGCGTTACAATTCCATACGCAACCACTACTTGAATTGTTTAGGTTGACATTACAATTCCGTACGCAACCACCACTTGACTCGTTCGGATACCATTCATGGTACTTGAATGTTCACAAACTATTTTCAATAAGTTATATACTACTATATTATTATCACACTGCTTGCGAATCGTGTGTGACGCATGCATCATGAACCATGCAATCTTCATATAATTGTTTTCCTCCAACGATATAAGTCATACTTACACACGGACACCTATCCACTGAGATTTTTTGTCTCACCCACGCCTTTTGAATCGACCAAATACCACACGTTCAGGACGTGAATGAGGATGATCAAGAGACGGAGTGACACGGTGCCCTAGTCGTCTAGTAGAATGATAATTTCCTATTTAGTGTTGTTGTTGGATAATTCATTTGGGTGAATGAATGTTATATTTTATTCGTACTGTAACTTAAGAATTTCCGTTGCTACGTTAGATTCCGATTTCGAATGTTTTAATGCATGGTTAACCATTTAAGTATTAATATTGTGTAAATCCTTTATCGGTTGATTCATTTGGTATACCAACTGATTTAAGTTATTGATCATGTCATGGTCCCATTTGGGGCATGACAAATTAGGCGTCATTACGTATCACATAAAATAAAGTTATTCTAAATACAAGTGATATACAAGTTAAATTAAGTAGTAAGTAATTTAATAAAATCAAGTATGAAACACTTGTTATTTCAATATTGAAGTTAGATTTTTTAATAAAATAAACCTCAAGTACTATTGTTTGGAAAAATAGAAATTTTTACTAATTGAGATTTCAAGACAAAGATATTGTAGTTTTAAAATACTAATTTAGTAGTAGATAGTTTTCAAAGATCATAATGATGAAAAGATTTATTGGTAAGGCACGAAATCATACTTGTTCGAAATAACTTCAAGCAATTATATTCTTTTCTATGAATTTTAAAATTTAAAAGTAAGTTTGTTTAAATCAAAATGGTCGTTTTGCATAAAGAATGGATTTTTTTTTTTAATAATAATTTTTCTTACTAAATTAAGATGAAATAGATAATCGATGCAATATCCATTAACATAATACATTGCGCAAAATAAATGATAAATATATGAATAATTTATCGGAATATTTAAATATTGTATCGGAAAAATATCCAATCGTGTCGTAATTCTATGGTTGAAAAATTTAGGGCCTCACACAACGTTTCCGAATAAATTAAGATGCGGAAATAAGATAAGTTAATTTAGTAAAGTTTTTATTATTGAAAGCTTTTCACTGCCAATATAATGAAATAGAAGGTGATAGAAAATGGGTAAAACGATATGCTTGAATATGGTTTCAATTCAAGATTGCGGCATAATAAGCTTGTCATTATTATATTATTATTTTTTTTTCAATGTACTTGTCATTATTCTTTTTAATTAAATAATAATTTGTCAACTATCAATATCTCTTGTAGACAATATGCTTAAGGGTTAATTTAAAAAAAAATATATATTGATCTTGATACAATTGTTCTTATTTATTAGTTGTCATATGTGTAGACCAATCATCTTGTCCCTACTGCCTGCCAAAAGCTATTTAAATAATACAACTTTATTTCTTGAACATTGTCTACTATCATCTCTATGAATTGTTTGAAGAATTAAGAATTTGTATGATTTTTATTATTAGTGGAATATTTTTTGAATGTTAGCGGTATAGATATCTACATTTTTTACTAAAAACTTATGAATAATGATTTGGGCATAAAGAAATTTGCAACATGTAATACGGTTTTCCAAGTTTGATACTCAATTATTTTCTTTGAAACTCATCATCTAAACTTCGAAGTAGTTGTTGCCGACATCATTAAAATATTTGAACTAGATTTCAAAATGAGTTTAAGAGATTCATGAAAATAAGATAATTACTTGTAAGTATAAGATTTAGAATGCTTCTATAAACTGAAAATAAACTCTTATTATGATTAAAATGGTCAAAATAATTACTTGTAAGTATAAGATTTAGAATGCTTGGCGATTCTTGAAACCGTCATATATACATTTTTTTGGAGTTTTGGATATCCCGAAATTGACAAATATATCGTCTGATATACACGAGAAAAAGGTTCTCGACGGTGTTCGTTATTTTTTATGAAAGTTATTACTGTGAATTTTCTTCAAGAAGAGCTGGGGGATTATTATTGATAGCAACATTACAAGGTTGTTTTTATCGACATGCAGATAGATTCTTCGGGACCAAAAATGTGAGTCTGCGGGAGGAGACGATCCATTGTTTGGATGTGTCCATTGGTGATTGAAGTTTTTGAAAGGTTAACTGGAGGTATTCCTTATATTGTAATAAATAATAACTATAATAAAAAATTGGAATTTTGGTTTGGATTATTTTCCCTTGTTGTACATCAAACATCGTATCCTTGTACTTGCCAAATGTCTAAATTAAACTTTTATTTCTATAGGATATAAATAACTTAGTGAAATAAGTCTTCTAAATTCTAAGGTGTCTAATAACTACTCAAGTAGTAGCAATAATGATCAATTAGATGATTAAATAAGCATAGAACTCGGAAAAAAAAAATAAAAATGACTAATAATTAAACAAGTAATTGATTACATAAATGAAATGACGATATAGCGCGAAAATAATATTAATAGTGATCCATCAAAAATAACGCGTTAAAAGTAGTCACGAATATACTTTTGGTGATCTTCATAGGTGGTGTTGTAAGAGATTTTGGTACTTTTAAAGGTAAAGGTTGTAATAGTTTGGTATCTATTAATAAACTTTTTGCTTTTCAAAATCCATTCGGACATACCGGGTGGTAGAGCACATAGGCCTTAGGTGGGTTGAAGTTCTATAAATCATTATGCGTTGATTCATTTTATGCAACTTTACTTCTTCACCATCTTCATATTCAAAAAAGAAGGCACAAATCGGAAAATTGGGGAAATCTATTCATCCCCCTTTAGATTTTCGTAGCCACTTGGACTAATAATCAAAGCCAAACTCTTTGGCAAGCTCGTTTTATCTTTGCAAGTAAAAAGGAGATCCATGGCTAAGAACGAAAGCTACCTCACCATCGGCATCTCAACAAACATGCCGCCACTATTCGTCCCCAACAATTATGCCTTTTGGAAAGATATAATGGAACTATCTACAAAGGAACCAAGAAGGTGAAACAAGATCGTAAAACTATGCTTGTTAATTATTTCAAAATTTTCACTATGTTTGAAAGTGAAAGCATTTCGAGAAATGGTGGAAATGCTAGATAATATTGTCAATCCCCTTCTAGGACTTGGAAAAATTCTTTCCGAGGAAGACAAAGTCACAAAGGTCATTAATGATCTATCGGGTACTTGGTCCGAGAAGGCCACACCTATAACGGAAGCACAAAATCTTGGGACTCTCAAGTTTGATGAGTTAATTGGAAATCTTCTCATATATGAAGTCTATCTTAAAGAAAGGAAGAATTCCAAACCATCTACCTCTCAATCGGGAATGAATTCTACACCTAAAGGCCTTGCTTCAAATTCAAATAATTCATATTATGCTTGTGAATCCCCGATTTGTCCGAGCTTATAATTGATTCTTATTGTCGTTTATGTATTTGATCGACTATTTTACCGCGTCACTTTGACGTGTAATTATTAATAATATATATATTTTGTATTTTATTTCATTTTATTTAATTACTTGTGATCATGATCATCATTAATTCTATTTTGCATTTATGATCACGTGATTGATCATTATTACTATTTTTGTATTTATTAGTCACCTTAGAATTTTAAGAGACTATTTATTTTAGAGACTTTTACCTTATAGAATTAAGATTTTGATTTAGATTAAGTGATCATGAGACTTATAAGTGATCAAGGAAATCACTAATTATTTTGCAGATTGATATATTTCATCTATTATCATCAAATTTGGGACAAAAACAAATATATGGAATTACCAATATGCCCTTATAATGGACGGCCATGGTGATATTTTGGAGTAAAAATATCATCCAACTCTTGTACACTTACACCTTATATTAGTCATCTTGTGTATAATTATACCATTAATTCAAACATTATACACATCATCTTATACATAAATTTTTTATTATTAATTTTGCCAACATGTTGGAAGTCTTCCCAACATTCCATTCAAACCATCTCATGCCCATACCTTTGACCTCCAAAATGTCTCCCATGCAAGAAGCAAAATGCAAGACACAAAATTGAACAAAAAATTTCTCTCTCCCCCACATGGTGGGCGGCCATAATGGCAATTTTTACACAAAAAATCATTTTTCATCCAACACATTTTAACTCTCAAGCCTTTTCTCCTCCTTCTCTCTAAAATTCATTCACATCTTCAAATCTTCAAACAAAATTCATTCATATCTTCAAACCTTCAAACACCAACTCTTCACATTTTCAAATCTTCAACATAAGTTCTTCATATCTTCAAGTACCCCTTCTTCACATCTTCAAATATTCAAACACAAGTCCTTCACATCTTCAAACCCATCTTTATATCTTCATGAACATCTTCTTCCTAACATCAAACATACTTTCTTTCTTCAAACATCTAAACCAAAACAAACAATCTTACCACTTAAACACCAAAAATTCGAACACCCCCTATCTCAAGATAAGAAATTTCACTCCTCAATCCAACTTAAATTCTTACTACTCCTCACCTTCTCCTTTTAATTTAAGTTTATATTTTGGATTTTGAGGTACTTAGAAGACCACTTCGAGACATGCATGCATGGTGGTGAAACTTGAAGACTTGAAGAATAACTAGTAGAGAAATTTGGACTACAAGGTAAGAATTGGACACTAGAACCCTTCTTTCCTCTTCTTTCTATTATTAAAATGCATGTAGAATTTTGATCATGAGCCCTTGAGATATATAATCTATGTATTGCATGTCAATTTTATGTATCAAATCATAAAAATTCTCAAGAGTTGCTCAAAATTGCTATTTATTGAATTTTAGGTGCATGCATGTACAATTTAATGTTCTTTTTGATGAATTCTTGTATGTATTGGATATGCATGTGTATGATCTTTAAAATCCATGTTTTGGATGACTTATAACCTGGACAAGTCGAGCATAATTGATTAAATTTCAATTTTGGACTTAAAAATGTAAAAATGGAAAGTTGGTGGACTAAATTGCAAGAAAATAAAGTTAAAGGACCCCTGTGCAAATTTCGAATTTTGGGACTGTACTCAGGTTCAAAAATGACTTTTGGACATTTTAATAAAGTTTTAAGAGTTTTAAGAAAAATAAAATCAACCTTTAAAATCCCAAGGACTAGATTGCAAAATTTTGAAAGTTTAAGGGCTACTTTGCAAATTTTAAAACTGTACCAGACCTTAACTTTAAATTTGAAAATTTTAATCTTAAGGTACGGGAAATGACATATTTTAATTGTATTCCAAAAATCCAAGTGTTTAGGGCTTGGAAAGTAATTTTTCTAAAATTGAGGGTCTAAAGAGTAAAATACTAAACTTGAGGACCCAAATGAAATTTCCAGGACTTATGCAGCCCATGCACCTGGAAATACTAACTTTACTATAATTTAATTATATTTTGGACCCAAGGTTCAAATTTCCATAACAATTGGACCCCTAAAAGACTTAAAGGCAATTATTTCAAAATGGGACAAAAATGATATTTTCAAAAGTTAAAGGACCTACACTTATTTCTTTTAAAAACTGCTTTTGTCTCAATATCCTACCAACCTTAGTGACATTTTTCAACTGGACTCACATTAAAAGCCCTTCCGGTTTTTGAGTTCCGATTATTTTAAACTTAAGGTCCGAAATGACAATTTTTACAAATTTGGGGCCAATGTGAGAATTTTATAAAACCTCGACATCAAAACTTTAAAAACCTAAATCTCTGGACAATTTGGAGAATTTAGGAACTGACCTCATAATTTTTCAAGGTCGGGATATTTATTTATTCAATTTTTAACCCCTAAAGTTTTGATTTTTACAAAACGGGGCTAAATTGTAATTTTTCTTTTATAAAAGACCTAACTCAAATTATTTTTTCTTTTACTAAAATAGCCCTGGACACTCTGACTTTGAGATTTGATTAAAATGTTTTATTTTCCCAAAAACCCCTTGACTTATCGGATCGTCTTGACCGATTAATACCCAATCGCGGAGCGACTTCCTCGCCTTGTGATTTTGAATCTATAATGGGACTTATGTTCCACCTAATCTTTCAAGATATCGAAGATTGCTTATCCTTCCAATAATCATCTTCATCCAAATAACTCCACCAACACCATATTTGCTACTCGCAAAATTTTCAAAATTTTTCCTGAACTGCTTCCCTGAAACAATAATACTCGATTTTGCTGGTTCGATCGCGTACTTGTATTTACTTTCCCGCTGAGTCAACTTGGTGTGTCGAGCTCACGGTCGGAATGGATACGTCGGAGATGGAACCGGGTAGCTCGGCCGCTATTCCACTCTTCCGGCTCCATCGCCCTAATCCCCAACCGAGGGACGGAGTTTGTCCAACGGAAGTTTGGTCGTAGTACTTGAGGTATAATCATGATTATGACAATCCAGGGCCTAGCTAGCTCTACTATGGATTTATCGTGCCTATGGAGCGATAAGGTGACAGGTCTTGGACCATCTTGCTCGGGAGTTACAAGGAAGAACGAAGGAATCGTTGTCTAATCCACACGATTAGGAGTTATCGGACCCGTTTGGTTGCCGCTACAAACCGTGACGCAACCGCTTACTTGTTTTGCATTGGTTGGCACTACAAATCAGACGCAACCATTATCTCGCTTGCATGGGATTGGCGTTACATTTCCGCACGCAATCCTACATGTCTTGATTGAATCACATAGTACTGTGTGACCATGAATCGTATTCTTGAATCAGTATAAGTATATTACTTAAATATATTTATCACGACACTTGTGGATCGTGTGTGAATTCATGCATCATACTCACGCGTTTTCATATAACTGTTTTCTCGCATTAACTATATATTGCCACACTTGCACACGATCACCCCATCCACTGAGATTTTTGTCTCATCCCCACCTGTTTTCTAACCTTTAGATGAGGACATCGTTGAAGATGCTGAACCGGCCTTGGATTGAACCCTTGTACTCCGCTTGTTGGATTCACTACTTCTTGTTGTTATTGATGGACTCATTTCTTTTGATTGTTGTTGGACTGTTTTATTTTCCTTTCATTCCGGTTTGTAACTGAAGGGCGTAGGACCCTTTGACTTTTAAGCTATTATCGTTGGTTGGTTTTCGAGGATGTAATTTGGATTGTGGATTGTGGACTGTAATTTGTACCTATGTTATTTTATTTCCGCTGCTATTTTGACTCTATTTCATTGGGTTCTCGATGATATTCGTCTAGACTGTTTGGTTATTTGTATTTAAGTTGTGGATCATCGTCGCGTCCCATTTGGGGTGTGACAGTTAGAGTGGTATCAGAGCTCGGTTAGTAAGATGGAAACTTACACCGAGCTGACCCAGGATAGGACCCTCGGTCTGTGTTTTTGGTAGTACCGCGACTTGACCAATTAAGTGTGAAATCGATTTCAAATTGGCACCGCCTTATTGATGTTTGAACTAAGTTAGAACGCATATTTTGAGGTTCCATAGCCATACTTGTCTTGACTTAGTTGATTCTTGACTGATTTCCTTTATTCATTCTTTCCTTACTCTCTCCTTATCTTTCCTCTACCTTTGACTGATCCGCCTTAGTTTTGTTGTTACTTTCCCTATAATATAACTTGCTTTACGCAAATAAATATTGTATCATTTACTCGTGAATCACAACTAACGCTTCAAGATACAGAATGGCCCAACATCGAGGACGTGGGAGACCTCGCCGCGTTCCACGAGGGGATGACGACGTACCCAGGGACCGGGTACCCTCCCCTGAATTACCACCGCCTCCTCCACCTGCTGCAGGGGACAACTTGAATGCGCAGGCCCTACAACAAATACTGGTTTTCATGAGGCAACAAGCAGAGCCTCAACCCCGTGCTCCCGAACCCGCCAGAGAGGCAAACGATCGCACGTTGGAGCTATTTCTACGGTTCGACCCACCACCTTCTTAGGAAATAGGATGATTTGAAGGCGAGAAGAATGGGTAGAGAAATTGGAGAATATCTTCAATGCTCTCCAATACTCAGATGAGCAGAAAGTCACACTCACCGTATTTTATCTGGAATTGGCTGCTAGAGACTGGTGGAGGGCGATTGAAAGAAGATGGGAACATGACCAGGTAGCGAGAACATGGGGAAATTTCTTGGCCGAGTTCAATGAAGTATATTCCACAAGGTTGTGAAAGAGGCACGCCGAGATGAATTCCACAGTTGAGGCGGGGAACATGGCGTAGCTCGATGCAGTCGAATTTCACCGATTGTCCAAGTATGCTGGGGACAATCGCACCAAAAAGGATAAGCTTTACAAGTTCACTCGAGGATTGAAACGGAACTTCGTAAACAAGCGTTGATTGTTGAATCGACAACCTACTCGATTCGGTAAAGGCGCTCTCCGCATTGAGTCGGGATCAACCGTATTGGACAGATTCAAACAGAGTAGGCCATCGAAACGATCTTAAGAGGACAATTTGTGGGACATGACCATCTAAACCTTTGCTAAGTTTCGAAGGGACCGATTAATAAGACAGAGATAAGGAAAGGGACGATTACAAGGAAAGCCGGGTCAATTGTGTGCATATTGCGTAAAAGGACATCGCCAATGATTGGCGTAAACAAGGAAGGTGTTTGCGTTGTGGTAAGTAATCGCATCACCGGTGAATGATTGCCCGAAGTACGAGGACCGAACCAAACAAACGCAGCCGCAGAAGCCGGGAAATGGCCAGGGTAATCGGGCAAGGATGCCGGCTTGAGCATTTGCACTAGCCGGACAGGAGGCTCCGAAGGCAACAAACGTGGTGGAAGGTACGCTCCTAGTATCTAACCACTACGCTAAAATATTGTTCGACCCTGGATCAACGCATTCATCTGTTGCACCGCATTTTGTACACAAACTGCATGCATGCATGGAACATATGCCTATATGTCTAGAAGTGTCAACTCCTATGGGTGCAAGTCAGATAACATATATTATCTATAATGCATGCGAAGTTAAGATTGCTGAGATAAACTTTCCTGCCTATTTAATCCTATTACCTATATCCGAATACGACGTGATATTGGGAATGAACTGGTTGTCTGCACACCATGCACAAATGGACTGCCATAACAAGTCCATTAAGCTATGTGAACCCAGAAAACCCGAAGTGGAAATTTCGGGAAGGGCACGAGTTAAGATTGCCCCATTCATTTCAGCAATGAAAGCGAGGAAGGCAATCACTAGAGGGGCTCAAGGGTACTTGGCGTTTGTAATTAACAAACCCACAGTTGATACATACATTAACCAAGTACCTATAGTATCAGAATACACGGATGTATTTCCATAAGAACTCACCACTGTCCCTCCAGATAGGGAAGTCGAGTTCACCATCGAGGTGTTACCGGGGACTGCCCCGATCGCTAGAACCCCATATAGAATGGCTCCTCTTGAGTTACAAGAGTTGAAGACGCAATTCGTAAACCGATGGATGTGGGATTTATCCGACCGAGCACGTCTCGTGGGGAGCACTGGCCGTTTGTCAAGAACAAAGATGGCACATTAAGGCTGTGTATAGATTATCGTGGTCTTAATAGCGTGACCATCAAGAACAAATATCCCCTCCCGAGGATAGACAAACTATTTGATCAACTTCAAGGAGCGACGATGTACTCGAAGTTTGATTTACAACAAGGATATTACCAATCAAGATCCGCGAAGAAGACATTTCGAATCGCATTTCAAACCCGATAAGGACACTACGAGTTTGTAGTGATGCCTTTCGGTCCCGACATTTAATGCACCGGTAGCATTTATGGACCGATGCATCGAGTCTTTCAACCTTATTTGGATCAATTCGTAGTGATATTCATTGATGACATACTAGTATACTCTAAGTCTAGAGAAGAACACGAACGTCATCTGAAAATCGTTTTGGAGACACTACGAGAGCATAAGCTGTATGCCAAATTCAGCAAGTGTGAATTTTGGCTTAGTGAAGTCGCATTCTTGGGACACATAGTATCCGGCACTGGGATTGCAGTAGATCCCTTGAAGGTACAGACAATGGTTGAATGAAAACAACCTGAGTCTGTAATGGAAATCAGGAGTTTCCTAGGATTAGCTGGATATTATCGAAGATTTATCCAGGATTTTTCCAAGATAGCCGGACCACTCACTCGACTAACCTGCAAGCAAGTCAAATTTAAGTGGAATGACAAATGCGAGGCGAGTTTCTAAGAGTCAAGAAACGACTTACTACGGCTCCATCTTAGCTCTTCCAAAGGGACCGAAAACTTCGCTGCCGTACTGATGACGCCTCAAAGGAAGGACTAGGAGCAAAGTGCTCATGCGGGAAGGAAAAGTTATCGCTTATGCATCACGAAAGTTCAAGCCGTATGAAGCCAATTATCCAACGCATGACTTGGAATTGGCAGCGATAGTGTTTGCTTTAAAGAAATGGAGACACTATCTCGGAGCAACATTCACGGTTTTCACGGATCATAAGAGCTTGAAGTATCTATTCTCGCCAAAAGGACCTCAACTGAGGAACGGAGATGGATGGAATTGATTGAGGACTATCACTTTGATATTCAATACCATCCCCGGAAAGCTAACGTCGTAGCAGGTGACGCTCAAGAGTAAAGGCGAGCTTAGCGGACTTATGATTCGAGAGTGGGAATCATTAGAAGAGCCGAGCAATTGGAATTTGACGAGAACCAATACTCGATTTCATGTGCTAACATTTCGGTTAAACCCGATCTGCTGAATGAGATCAAAAAAGCACAAGGGAAAGATACACATCTTCAAAAACTGAAGAAGAAGATAATTAAAGGAGAAAGATCAGAATTCTCGGTACCTGAAGATGGAGTTATCAGATTTCGGAATCGAGTTTGTGTACCGAATGACGAGCAGATTAGGAATAGAATCCTATTAGAGGCACACCGTTCAAAATACACTATACATCCTGGAGGAAAAGATGTATAAGGATTTGAAATGGAGTTATTGGTGGGTAAACATGAAGAACCAGGTAGCAGAGTTCGTTGCAAAATGTTTGACTTGTCAACGAGTAAAAGCAGAACACCAACGACCATCTGGTTTACTACAACCATTGAGAATTCCCGAGTGGAAATGGGAACACATAACGATGGACTTCGTGACGGATCTACCAAAGACCAGAGGAGGCCATGATGCTATTTGGGTAGTTGTAGACCGACTCACGAAATCTTCACACTTTTTACCTATCAAGAAAACTAATAGCTTGCAAAAACTTACACAGATTTATATCCGAGAAATCATTCGACTGCATGGAGTACCAGTCGACATAGTATCCGACAGAGACCCGAGGTTTGTCTCTAGATTTTGGAAGTGCTTGCACGAGGAATTGGGTACCTCGCTAAGTTTCAGCACAGCAGCACATCCACAAACCGATGGAGAGTCTGAGCGAACGATTCATACCCTTGAAGATATGTTGCGAGCCCGCACATTGGATTTTCAAGGAAGATGGGATTCGACTTACCATTAGCCGAGTTCGCCAACAATACTTGGTTATCAAGCCACGATTGGGATGGCACCTACGAGGCATTATATGGGCGAAAATGTAGATCCCCACCATCACGCCCCAACGTATGAGATATAGAAAAGTAAACTATAATAATAATATAAAATAGTCATTACAAACCATTATAATCATACAAACCAAATTCTTCTCGAATATTTAGTTTGAACTTACAAAACTTATTATAACAAACCAAAATACAGCGGAAGTCTGAAGTACAAAACCTGACTTCAACCTATATATATTACAAGTTGTCCTCGTAGGGACATAACAAAAATATGTACAAGTCATAACATGGCTTAAAAGAACACTCGAGTTTAACTAATGTTACTCGCGATCTGTGTCGGTCTCGCTATTTTCATAGTTCTCACCTTTCGAAAATTTTTAAAGAAAAAGAGGAAACAAAACGTGGGGTGAGCTAAACGAGCCCAATGAGGGGAAGTGGAATACGATTAAGAAGATAATTTTATTTTATGATTTCATGATGCACAAACAATAAACCAACATTCAAAGTGATCACCCCTTAGAACATGCAAAGCAACAATAATTTATTAGATATTCGATTTTAGCCGCCGATTTAGTCGATCGGTTTGTCAATCGATCCATCATTAATCGATCGATCCGTGAATAGAACGAGGATCGTATTGATCGAGACCACGAGATCTTTCGTTCTCCTTATAACTCCTAACTTGAGATTTGGCCGAAGCCCGTCACCTTATCCCTCCGGTTGGCTCGCGTCTCTTTAGCTATGGGCTTTTACCCGAGAGATCGTCATATTCCAGAATATACCGTTCTACGACCCAAGTTCTGTCGCCGTCTCCGACCCGACCCGAAAGTGGGAGTAGGCAAATGGGTAGTCAAACAAGGATCACAGGCAACCTGTTCGATCCGTTGTCTCACCTACCCACACCGAAATGGACTCAGTCAGTCAATATTGTTATCAAATGATATTTATATATCCAAAGTCCCAAGTCAAACAGTTATACCAGTCACAATGCAGATATAAATTCAACTATGAATATCAGTTTATGTTTTCTTTGACAACTAAATTATATATAAAATGATAGATATCATGAAGACGTGCAACAACGAATGAAATTAAAAGCAAACCTATTTTTCTTTAGAGAAATAATATTTTGCCCACCTTTAACTCCGATGTCACTTTAATGATGTGTCGGATGCAAAATCCTACCTGCCGGGTCTGATCTCGTCTTCTACAGAAAACAATATATTATTTTATGTATGATTTCTATTTGATTAAAATACAAATTAGATATTCACTTAATTATATTTATTCATTTACTTATTTTAATTTTAAACTCAACAAAAGTTTAGTTGATCTTGGTTCTGCAGGTTATAACTATTAACAATTAGAATTTAAATTAGGTAATTTTCACTACAAGAAAATTTCAGTTTACCGACAGAATTTACCGACAGAAATAATTTTGTCACTAAAATTTTACAGGTACCTACAAATTACCGACAAAATTTACATATTATTTTTTCCCAATATATACCGACAGATTACCGATAGATTACCGATAGATATTTACCGACAGATAATTTTGTAGGTAAAATAGGCGTCATTTTTTTGAGCAAATAGGTGTCATTTTAAATATCTTCCGATAAACTTATTTTTATTTACCGACAGAAAATTTTTGTTGGTAAAAGTAAAATAATTTTTAAAATTTTAATAATTGGAAGACTTATTTACTTTCTTTTTTAAATAGTCTAAACATTACTAATAGATATACCTTAAATTAAAAAGAGAAAACATATCAAACCCTTGCCCTCTTTTTTACAGAGTTCAAAACCTCCCTTTCGCTGCGCGCGCGGCGTCACCACCACCTAGCCACCATCGGACCGCCCACCGCCGCACCGCCCGTCACACCGCCCACCGTCGCACCGCCGTCATACCTCCATATCGGTGAGATTTCTATCTTCCCGATTTGAGCAAGGGGATTTTAGGTGGAAGTTTAAGAAATAATTAGGTTAATGAAATACTTAATTTATATTTTTCAAAATGTTGGTGTCTTTTGACTAAATCTATTCTATATTCATATAGGTCAATTGTGAGGTTGAGGGCATATTACTTAGGTGGGTAATGGGACTCCGTTTGTAAAGATCACAGAGTAAGATCAACATAGAAGTACATCAAAAGGTGAGTTATATTATTTTTGTTTATAAAGCATAAAAATGCACATGGCAAAAATTAATAATTACTATTTTAAGTTCCCGCTTTGTTTGCACCTTGATATTAAATCATTACTCGTTCAATCATAAGTAATATTTTCATCCATTAATTGATCAATGATTAAGAAAAAGTGGAATCTTGACAGCCTAGCTCTAAAACATGATTAATTATCACACGTTTGTATCTCTAAATTGTAAATGATATTCATAATGCTATTTTCGTCTCCTTTGAATTTCAGAGTGAACAATTATAACGGATAAGTAATTTAAGATTGAAAGAAAGAAATAGATCATGGGCTTAGGTTTTGCACGTAAGTTTATAGATAATCAAGTATCGTATTCCTTTTTGCTATCATTTACAAAAATATACAACTTGTACGGGTTTTGTCAAAAATGAGCCCAAGCCATGAAGGCTAATGGCTAAGAACATTAAGAAGAGAAACTCTTGTTTTAACTAATCTTCTAAAGAAGGCTTCTAACCCCTCTTCATTTCTCGGATGTTCATTTCGATGTTTTCAATTGCTTCAACATTTAATCTATTCTCTTTCATCTCCATTTGCCATGTTACATCCGTTGCTTGTTATGTATCGATCAAACATGGGAAGCAATCATTTGTATATTTTCCTTTTCAGTTGTATGTTAAAGTGTGATGTATGCTTCTTTTTTGGTTCCTTTGAACTTTGTAATGAAGTTCAAACAGATTATAACAACTCCTTATTTTAATTATTCCTAATGTAATATTTAACCTTTTTGCATAGGGATCCTCATACAAAGAACAAATGTCTATTATGTAAAAACCTTTGAAAGCTACTAAGGACTTCTTTTGTTTGCATAGAGAAAAGCGAAAAATCATTTTACTTTACAAAATGAAGTAACTTCTTATATAGAATTTGGTGATGTAATAGAAAATAATGTCTCGCAATTGTACTAAGCGAGGATATACCATAGCTAAATTGTCACAACTGTTAAAGAATTTTATTTTTTGAAAAGTGAAGCCCTACTCATTTTGGAAAACACAAGTAAACCTCATTTTTTTTTCTTTTTGAACATAATGATATTCAAACTCGATGCACAGTGATACAATTCTTCATACACGAACTTTGCTTCTTGATGGCTATGCTTCATACAATAACCCAAAATAGAGTCATCGAAAGAGGAAAAAAAAAAACAGAGAGAGAAGGGAGAAGGGGGTCGCAAACGCCCAAGTCCACCCACTTTCGTGCACTCAAATTTGATATGCAGACAATGAATGTTGATCAGGGAATTATGGTATGCTTTTGCTTACGATCCTGAGATATGGAGAGATCGGAAAGAGATATTCCAATTATTATTTGTAAGTCGGAGCGTATATTCCCCCTGGTTTCTTTGACTCCATGGAGCATCTTCCAATACACTTGCCTTATGAAGCAAAAACTCGCGGGTGCATTGCGACCGATTGGATGTATCCTTTTGAAAGGTAATGATTAAGTATAGTGAAAATTCATTATTTTTTTCATATTAAAAGAAATTCCTTTTGAAAGTTCCTAAATGAATAATGATCCATCGATTTTGCAATCTTATAATTTGTCTTTGCATCTTGCAGCTGACTCAAATTGTTCGAGTTGTCATTGCTAGGAATTGTTGAGTTTCCTCGTTGCCTTCTTAATGGTCAGGTAATGCTAGAAATTTAAAGTTCTAAATGTCTATAGACATGTAGAAGTGTAAGTATATATGATTCTTTCCACCAAAAAAGTTCGTTTCAAGGATGATGGATCACACTCAACAATGTTCCTTGAACCTTTTCCTTTCCACTTGTCTTAGCCTCCTTAGTTGGAGCAATAGTAAAAGGAAAAGCAACCAATGTTACTTGTTTATACAAATCAATTGAGGCAACATCATTCAAATATTTACTTGTTCTTTGATTAGTAAACCAAATCTACTGACTATGATATGTTATAAAAAGTTACTTTATCATATTTGGTTTTATTGTTGTTATATCATTCAAATATTACTCTGTTTCATTGTTTGAATCTAATATTGATTTTGAGAAGCCAATTTTGAAGTAATATTGTCATAGTTGATGCTCATCTAAAATGTCTCGGACACAAGTTTGTTTGTAGACCGCACTGAACCTAGGAAAATTGCTTCTCCCACTATTACAAATATTCGGAGTTCTAGTTTTGCCTTTTATTTTCTTTTGGAGTGACTCGGAGTAATTCTCACGGTTTGAAGTACTTATATTTGGTGAATTTAGTATTCATAACCCAAAGATGTTTGAAGATTACAAAAAAAAAAACCTCGAGGTTTGATTCTATGTTAAATGTAAGGGAGTAATTGTAATATTGTTACAAATTTAAGGGGGGTTTTGCTTATGACGGGGTTAAAGTGTAATACAAAACCAAACCTTAGGGTTTTTTTGTAATTTCAAAAACTTCCGGGTTTAATTGTAATTAACCCAAGCCTTAAAATGTTTTTTGTAATTATTCCTAAATCTTATTGTTGATTGCATTCCTTTCCTACAGAGGTTCTTATGTTTCATGAATTCATTTCTACCTATGATAGAGTTTCTTAACATCCAGATATACAGCGTAACATAGAATTACTTAACAGAATGAAGAGAGCTCCCAATATATGTGACATCTCACCTGGCAGGCTGGCTGTGGTGATTTGGTAACTATTGCTAATCTTGTTTGTTTTATTGTGTTTTGTGGTGTTCCATAGTAAAAAACAACAAAGCAAAATGAATAAAGATTTTCAAAGCATGAGAAACCCCGATTGTTGTGTGTTTAGCTTCTCATTGGACATTATATTATGACAAAGTCATTATATTATCAACCTTCAAAAGCTAGCACTTTGTCTTTTAATAATTGTCAATAATTTTTGACCATTCTTTTTACGATTTAGAACCATCCGGAACATGCTCTCGCTTGATAAGGGGTATTATTGAGGAGAGGATAGATTTTGAAGGTTACAAGTGGAAGGTTGTTTCTAAAGAAACTAAGGATTTCTACTTTGAAGAGTTCAGGGTAAGAAAATTTATTTTTTTGTTGCATTTGTTTAATTAAATAGTAATAATTTTATATGCTAATAAAATCATTGAGTTGTATTATTTCCAAATATTTAGGTTCGCAACTCGGATGTAAACTAACAGCCCCTTGCAGTTGCATCTCCATACCCACACAAAAAATCATGATGGCAAGACATTTACTAATGCGAAGTCCAAAAAAATTCATGTAATCTACTCAAATTAGCCATCTACTTTAATCTATAGCTTTGTCATGACCCCTCCCTTTTCCACTATGTTCTCTATACTAATATTTCATATGATTTTAAAAATTTTCAGGATACTTTTACTTCTAAGCTGGAGGAGTTGACACAAACCAATGAGACTGTAGATGAAAATAAGTTGTATTTGGATGTTGTGGGTGGAGCGAATAGAAATGGAACTTATGGTCTTGAATCTGAAGCATGTGAGTATTATGGTACTAGACCACCTACATCATTCCAATCCGGTCAACAGAATAGTGAAGAAATTAATGAACTGCGACAAAGAATTATACAACAAGATGAGGATATTAAGAATTTGAATGACTTGACAAAACGTTTGTTGCAGCGTATTGATGGAATGTCAGGAACTCAACCACCACCCCAACATGCTGGTGATGATGATGAGGACGACGATGATGATGAGTCTGCTACAGTGTAGCTTACGTTGTTTTAGTATCAACATTTTGTGCTTATTTGGCGTATTTGGTAGTCTTTTATTATTCACACTTTTAACATGCTTGTTACTTTTGGTATTATCGTTTTGCACTATTTCTAGGATATCTTAAGTACGTTTTTGCATTATATTAATGGGTTCATTTTGGGATTTTAATTTGTATACATGAGTATCTTTATTATATTATGATTCAATTGCATTACAGTGGACTCTGAGACAATTCTTCTTGAAATATAATGTATACATGCCCACAAATAGATTACCTACTAATTGCCTACAAAAATATAAAAAGAACTACAAGACAAAAATACCGATATTTCTTGCTAATTACCGATGCAGAAATGTAGTAGGCAAGACAAAAATACCAACAGTTACCAACAATTTTCATAATCATTACCATGGACAATATTTTGCTAATTACCGACAAAGATAATGTAGTAGGCAAATTGTCTCCAACAATAACAAACATGAACTTACCTACAATTATTTTGCAATTTACCGACAGATAATCTGTCGGTAATTACCGACAGATTCAAAAAATTGTCGGTGATTATTTACCGACAACGATTTTACCAGCAGTTTTGGTTTGTTGGAATATTTTCGGCAATTTAATTACCGACATAATTTTTAGCATTACCGATGTAATTTTTACGCCAGAAAGCTACAATTTTTTGTAGTGTTTGTAAAATAATAAAATTACTTCCATAATCCAAAATTGAGTGTTATACTAAACTACAAATTATTTCTCCCATTCTGGTTAGAAGGCATCATCCCAGTAGTCTACTTATGATTAATATTAATAATACGCTATACAGCATTACCCTTCTAATTAAAGTATAAATCTCTTTATTTGTATAAACTAATCAAATCACTCACTCACAGATTGATAGGTCCACCCACATAATACCACAATTCCAGTTTTATTAGTTTCATCAAGGAATTCTATTTTATTTTTAATTGTAGCTTTAAATAATAATTAACCTCTATAGCTTTAAATAATAATTAACCTCTATGCTTCGTGTCTATATATATATATATATATTTGTTGCAGTCATTACTAACCTCCTAATTGACAAACCTTTAAATTACAAATAAACACAATAACATACCAAATTCACACTTTAAGAAGGAATTTACAATACTTAAAATTCAGAAATTACCAATCTTGACAAGGTCTAAGTATTGAGAATCAAATGAATCTCACCTTGATTTTTCAGAATTATTCAACGAATGAAAGCAGGATAATACATCAACAAGATTTTTCAAAGGAATATATAACATGCTTGAAGAGAAAATTAAGCATGAGCCACTCACCTTTTTTTTTCCGTTCTTGTTAATCTTTCTCTTTCTCTTTCTCTTTCTCTTTTTCTTTCTTTTTTTTTTTGTTTTACCAATCAATCTGTTAGTAGAATTAATTATATGTAAGTTGGCAAAGTCTTGGCTTATAATACATCCGTTATCATCCACGTGTATAATTATCTTTATTTACTTTCATGCAGAGGATTTGATTGGCTATTACATACACATGTACAGTCGTGGCTTTCTTGTTGTCAAATAACTAAAAATTGGTTCCAAGCCCATAATTATCCACTAAGAGCCTTCTAGTCAATCACTAAACGTGATATATATATTCTAAGAAATTACTTTTAACACACGAAAACAAATACCAATATATATTATAGCCAAATATAATTAAATGAATGATAAGTTACTTAGGAAAATCACTATCAAAATTGCACATACAAAATTTAAACATAAATTAAATAGACCGGATAATAATCAAGTACCGTAAAGGTGACGATTCCAAGTTGTCAAGACGCGGGGTCTTACATACATACTCCCCTCCTTTAAAGAATTTGGCCCCCAAATTCTCTTCTTGAAAAAGTTCTGGATAACTTGATCTCATTTCTTCTTCTAGTTCCCAAGTAGCGTCTTCAAGTTTATCGTGGCGTTGCCAAATTACTTTCACTAACGGAATTCGCTTCCTACGCAATTCTTTGATATGTTGATCAATAATCCGAAGTGGTCGTTCAATATATGATAAATCTTCTTGGATTTCGGGTAATTCTTCCTTGAGTACGTGCTCTGGGTGGGGATGATACTTCTTCAGCCTAGAAACGTGAAATACGTTATGCATTCCTGCCAATGCGCTTGGAAGTTCTAGGACGATACGCCGCTTTTCCATTCTCTCTAGAATTTGATAAGGTCCCACATAGCGCGGACTTAGCTTTCCACCTTTCTTGGCTCGAATTAGTCCTTTCCTTGGGGAAAGTCGTAGAAAAACTGTACCAGACCTTAACTTTAAATTTTGAAAATTTTAATCTTAAGGTACTAGAAATGACATATTTTAAATGTATTCCAAAAATCCAAGTGTTTAGGGCTTGGAAAGTAATTTTTCTAAAATTGAGGGACTAAAGAGTAAAATACTAAACTTGAGGACCCAAATGAAATTTTCAGGACTTATGCAGCCCATGCACCTGGAATACTAACTTAACTATAATTTAATTATATTTTGGACCCAAGGTTCAAATTTCATAACAATTGGACCCCTAAAAGCCTTAAAGACAATTATTTCAAAATGGGACAAAATGATATTTTCAAACGTTAAAGGACCTACACTTATTTCTTTTAAAAACTGCTTTCGTCCCAATATCCTACCAACCTTAGTGACATTTTCCAACTGGACTCACATTAAAAGCCCTTTCGGTTTGTGAGTTCCGATTATTTTAAACTTAAGGTCCGAAATGACAATTTTTACAAATTTGGGGCCAATGTGAGAGTTTTATAAAACCTCGACCTCAAAACATTAAAAACCTGAATCTATGGACAATTTGGAAAATTTAGGAACTGACCTCATAATGTTTCAAGGTCGGGATATTTATTTATTCAATTTTTAACCCCTAAAGTTTTGATTTTTACAAAACGGGGCTAAATTGTAATTTTTCTTTTATAAAAGACCTAACTCAAATTATTTTCCCTTTTACTAAAATAGCCCTAGACCCTCTGACTTTGAGATTTAATTAAAATGTTTTATTTTCCCAAAAACCCTTGACTTATCGGATCGCCTTCGACCGACATACCCGATCGCTTGAGCGACTTCCTCACCTTGCAATTTGGATCTATAACGGACTTATGTTCCACCTAATCTTTCAAGATATCGAAGATTGCTTATCCTTCGATAATCATCTTCATCCAAATAACTCCACCAACACCATATTTGCTACTCGAAATTTTCAAAATTTTCCGAATCGCTTCTCAAAACAATAATACTCGATTTCACTGGTTGGATCGCTTGTACTTGTATTTACTTTCCCGCTGAGTCAACTTGGTGTGTCGAGCTCAATTCCGGAATGGATACGCCGGGGGAATGGAACCGGCAGCTCGGCCGCTATTCCACTCTTTTCGCCCCATCTTCCTAATCCCGCAATCGAGGGACGGAGTTTATCCAAGGAAGCGGGTCGTAGTACTTCCGAGGTATAATCATGATTATGACAATCCGGGCCTAGCTAGCTCTACTGTGGATTTGTCTTTGCCTATGGAGCGATAAGGTGACAGGTCTTGGACCATCTTGCTCGGGAGTTACAAGGAAATACGAAGGAATCGGGAGTGACAAATCCGTATGACACAACCGCTTACTTGTTTTGCATTGGTTGGCGCTACAACCGTGACGCAACCATTATCTCGCTTGCATGGGATTGGCGTTACATTTCGTACGCAATCCTACCGTCTTCGACCGAATCACATAGTACAGGTGACCATGAACTATTTTCTTGAATCAGTATAAGTATATTACTTAAATATATTTATCACGACGCTTGTGGACTCGTGTAAATTCATGCATCATACTCACGCGTTTTCATATAATCGTTTTCTCGCATTAACTATATATCGCCACACTTGCACACGATCACCCCATCCATCGAGATTTTTGTCTCATCCCCATTGCTTTTCTAACCTTTAGATGAGGACTTCGTTGAAGATCCGAACCGCCTCGATTGAACCCTTGTACTCGCTTGTTGGATTCACTACTTTTGTTGTTATTGATGGACTCATTTCTTTTGATTCTTTGTTGGACTATTTTATTTTCCTTTCATTCGGTTTTGTAATCAAGGGCGTAGGACCCTTTGACTTTTAAGCTATTATCGTTGGTTGGTTTTCGAGGATGTAATTTGGATTGTGGATTGTGGATCGTAATTTGTACCTATGTTATTTTATTTCCGCCGCTATTTTGACTGCTTTCATTGGGTTCTCGATGATATTCGTCTAGATCGTTTGGTTATTTGTATTTAAGTTGTGGATCGTCGTCGCGTCCCGTTTGGGGCGTGACAATGCTAGTGATAAGGAGGATGAGGAAACCATCGCTTGCTTTTTCGAAAAATTTGCCAATTTTGTCAACAAAAATAAAGCAAGAAAGGCTAGAGACAACTCATGCTTTAAATGTGGGAAATCCGGACACTTTACAGCCGATTGTCCCAAAATGGTGGAGGAGGAGCAAAAGAAGAAGAAATTCTTTCCGAAAAAGAAAGCATTAAATGTGGATGTCAAAACGTAGGATCAACTCCTTGCAACATCCGAGGATGAAGAAGAAACCGAACATGGTCCCATGGCCATAGACGATGAGAATAATGAGGTACGCTCTAACTCTTATTCTTTGTCTTTAATTGATGAACTACAATGTGATTATGATAATTTACAAAATGAGTTTAGAGACATGATTTGTAAATATAAATATTTAAAAAAGGACTTTAAAGATTTAAAATTAGAAAGAGACAAGTTATTCACTTCTTATGAATCCCTTGACCATGCTCATCAAATTACTCTTGCCCAAGTCAAAAATCATGATTTCGAAAATCAATTGCTCACTAAAGAAATTGAAACTTTGAAAAATGATGTACAACATTTCAACTTAAGTACCAATAAGGTCACAAAAATTCTTGATGTTCAAAGAAGTGAGCAATCTAAACTAGGACTTGCTTACAAACCTTTTCAAACAAATTTCAATAAAAGTAACCAAGCTCCAACTTTTATTCGTGTTAGCACTCCTAGAATAATTACTCGTTTTTATTATGGTAAACATGGACATTCTTGCTAGCCATTGTAAAATTAGGAATAGTAGTAGTCATTAGAATAATTACTCGTTTTTATTATGGTAAACATGGAAATTCTTGCTAGCCATTGTATAATTAGGAATAGTAGTAGTCATTATTGCAGACCCAAAGGTCTCAAGACTAACCCCCAAGAACCCCAAAACTCTAGGGTACGTAAAAATAATTTATTTATAGGTACTAGGGGCATTAATTGTCACGGAGGATTCCAAATGGCTCGTGGACAAACATCAAGCTCCAAGAAGAAGGAATGATCATGTTCAGGAATGGCAAAGGTAAAATTCTTGGCAATGGAGACGTTGGTAACTCTTCTTTCTCTCTACTTGATGTATTATTAGTAGATGGGCTTAAGTTCAATTTGGTAAGTGTAAGCCAACTTTGTGATTTAAATTATGATGTTCTTTTCAATAAAGAAAAATGCCTTGTTCTTAAAAATGGTAAAATATTTTGTGAAGCTAGTAGAAAAGGCAATCTTTATAAAAATTTGTACAAGTGATTTGGTCAATCAAAATGTTTCTTGTCTTGTCGCTAGCAATGATTTAACTAGTTTATGGGATAGGCGACTTGGACATGATGGATAGAAAAATTTACAAACTATTTACAGAAATGAACATGTCAGAGGACTATTCAAATTGAACTTTGGAAACCTTGGCTTATGTGACACTTGTCAAAAGAACAAATTAGTTAAGAGTAGTTTTAAGCCCAAAAGTGAAATTTCCACAATCAAGCCGCTACAACTTCTTCATATAGATTTGTATGGGGATATTAGCACGGTGAGTCTAAGTGGAAAACATTACACTTTTGTTATAGTCGATGATATTTTTAGATATAGTTGGACTATTTTTCTTGCTAATAAAAGTGATGCCGCTAATGAGTTTGCTAAGTTGTATAGACTTATTGAGAATAAAAAGGAAGATACTATTAAGTCTATAAGAAGTGACCGGGGAGGTGAATTTTATGGTGACTTTAGAATATTATTTGAAACCAAGGGATATGCTCACAATTTTTCAGCTCCGAGAACTCCTCAACAGAATGGCATAGCCGAAAGGAAAAATCGCACCTTACAAGAAATGTGTCAGTCTATGCTCAATGAATTTTCACTTCCATAATATTTTTGGGCTGAAGCTATAAACACCGCTTGCTACGTCATAAATCGGGTATATCTTGGTCCTAAGTTAAATAAAACTCCATATGAGCTTTAGAAAGAAAGAACACCAAATATTAGTTATTTCAAAATATTTGGTTGCAAATGTTTTATTTTGAATACTAAAGATCAATTGGACAAACTTGATCCTAAGGCCGAAGAAGGGATATTTATGGGGTACTTGAGTAGAAAAAAGGTATATCGGGTTTATAATAAGACTAGCATGGTAGTCGAAGAATCTATTCACGCCAAATTCAATGACGCTTCAGAGTTGAAAGAATCCCAAATGATGATAGTGATGAAGAAGATGAAGTTGGACGAATTACTCCAAATGATGCTCAAAATGATCAACCTTCTACCTCAAATGATCAACCTTCAACTTTAAATGTTCAACAAGAGGATAATGGTGATAATTCGAATCTTCCCGTGGCATTAAATTTGAAGGAGATCACCCAAAAGATCTCAAAATTGGAGATCCTCTTGACAAGGTAATGACTAGAAAAAAAATTACCAAAAAAGCTCTTATATCTCAAAAGGAGCCAAAGAATGCTAAGGAAGTCATTGAAGATGAAGATTGGTTTCTTGAGATGCAAGAAGAGTTAAATCAATTTGAGAGAAATGATATTTGGAAACTTGTGTCTTGTCCTCCATTACAAACTATCATTGGCACAAAATGGGTATTTCGAAATAAACTCGATGATGGTAATATCATTCCAAATAAAGCAAGCTTAGTAGCTCAAGGTTATTGTCAAGAAGAAGGTATTGATTATGATGAAATATTTGCACATGTAGCACTTTTAGAAGCTATATGTATTTTACATGCCTATTCTTGTTTCAAAAATTTCAAACTCTACCAAATGGATATTAAATCCGCTTTTCTAAATGGTTTTATTCAAGAAGAAGTCTATGTCAAACAACCTCTGGGGTTTGAATTTTTTTCTAGGCCAATGATGTTTATAAACTTAAAAAGGCCTTATATGGTTTAAAACAAGCACCCCGAGCTTGGTACGATAGACTTAGTTCATTTCTTTCGCAAAATGATTTTACAAGAAGTAAAGTTGAAACTAAACTCTTTGTTTTTGAAAAAGTGCAGGATTGTCTATTAGTTCAAATTTATGATGATGATATTATTTTCGGTGCTACTAATGAATCTTTTTGCAATAAAGTTTCTAAGTTAATGCAAGGTGAATTTGAGATGAGTATGATGGGAGAACTTAAATTCTTCCTTGCACTACAAATCAAACATTGTCAAGAAGGCTGTAGGTCCCAAGGGGTGTGAGTAAGGTTTAGAAGGGGGGTTTGAATAAATCTTACCAACTTTTCGATTTTAGTCCTTTTAAAATATTACAGAGTTAAATATACAGCTAAGTCCTTGAGGGACAGCTAAGTTAGTTAACCTAGCAGAGTTAGCCACTCAACAGACTCCATTGAGCTGTTGATAGAATAACTCAGCTGTTTAGTCTAAACCTTAACTTGGCTGTGATGAAATTTTCAGCGGAAGACTTAACACCCTTGAATTTGGTTTAAGTTTGTTTTAACACTTGGTTTTAGCACTTTGTTATTATTAGTTGGATAGCAAATTATCAGCAGATATAAAATGATATGCAAAAATTAAATCTTTGAAATGTAAATGACACAATAATTTTTATAGAGGTTCAAGATGGGGTAATTCTTCTAATCCTCTCTTCTCCAACTCCCGGAGGAATCCACTAAGTATTGATCGAGTACAGAGTGGTTATCAATCCGATACAAGTCTTGATCACACATTGACTTGATCCTTTGGGACTCGATCCTGAGATGCCTTGGTCACATAGCTGGCTTCTCGTCCGACTCGGGCCTTTCTTCACGGGTATGGCGCTTGCTACTTGAGCCTTACTTGCTCAAGCTTCTTGTATTTGATCACGAAGCCCTCAAATAACTTGAAACTGGTTCGACCTTGAACCTTTCTACAATCCTCCTTGGAATGTAGACCCCTTTTGATTCTTCAAAAGTTTTCTATTCAACAGTTTGAAGTTGTCTTTTCTTCACAGCTTGGTGTTGGATCGATTTCCTTCGAAATTTAGGCTTGAGGATTTGCTTGAATAACTTGAGAATATTTTGCAGGTTACAGTTCGAATATTGCTTTCTTGCTTGTAGTTCTGGTAATCAAGGTAACCCTTTCTCAAAGTGATTTCTCAGCCTTTTATAGTGAATTTTCAAAAAATCTGCCCGTTGAAGAGATAGGCCGATTTTTAAAAGTCACTTGTGTTCGTTGGATGTTCTTGTTGCAGTCCTTGATATTGACATTTCCTCGTATTAAATGAACATTCAGCTTTTCGTAGTCTCGACACAAGTGTGCAAAGTGCTTCCCATCGTTTATTCTTTTGCACGCTTCTCGGGATCGAACACTTTAAGACATGGTAGCATGGAAGTATTACTTGTTTAGGTAATATTCTTGACTTCAGGCAACGGATTCCTTTCAGTTGACTACTCTTTGCAAACGCTTTTCCCAAGTGACTTGAGTCCAATGATTGAAAGACTCATCCGTCACTTCAACTTCGACTTCGCTTCTTGAGTTGACTTGATCGACAATTCACACGATGTATCCCAACCGATACTTCTTGCCGAGTTCTTGACTTCTCCTCCTTGCCATACTCAATTTGTTTCACGGTGGAGTCTTCATTTTAGACTTCGGTTGACTTCTTGTATATCCAGCATAGCCGACTTGACTCACTGCATAACCCTATCTATTACAATACAAATTACAAGGAAAATTGGGTGCCAACTTTCTAGTCTAAGTTTTACATGGCATTCATCAAAATCTAAACAATAAATTTCCCAACAATTTCCCCTTTTGATGATGCCAAAACTTAAAATATACATACAAAATGTAAATAGCAAAGATACATACGACAATGTAGAAACAGATAATGTATGCGTAGAATTGATCTTTTTATTGATCATAACATTCTTGTCCTTTACACAATTGTTTTACAAAGTATATCAGAGCAAACACGACGTTCTATATCTATGCAAAAATATAGAAATTACAGATTCTTATTCAATCGTACAGAAGACTTACATACATATGCATTTACAATAGTAAACTACATGAAGGGGTGGACAACAACACTTCATCGCTTCGTTGTCTCCTTCTTTTTCTCTTCACTGGGCTGCCTTCTCGGTCTCTTTTTCTTCTTTTCTTCTTGCCTACTTTCTTTTTCTCGTAGGCTCTTTCTCGGCGCCTTCTGCTTTTTTCTCTTCCTTTCTTGTCTTCGTTGACTCTCTTCCCACAGCTGATCTTGTCTCTTATTTTCTTCTTTAATCCTTTGACATAGTCAGCATTCTTCCTAGCCACTTCCCGGTTGGCTACTTCGTCATATCCAGCCCATTAGATCCTTCCCTTCTTGCCCGGATCTACATATTCAATGATTTTGGGTAGAGGTCTAGGTTGAAAACCTCCGCCTCCACCACTTCTTCCTCTTCCTCCTCGGGCGTATATTCAGATCGAGTCTTCTTCTTTCCAGCAGAGTGAATGCTCGTAGTCTGCTGTCTGTCAGCTTGTTCACATAGCTTTAGACCCTTCTCCCAATACAAGTCCCAGGCTTGGGCTATGGACATATTTTTGAAGTATCCCTCGGATTCGAGCATTTTGAATTCTTCCACTGATCGTGGCTCGTCTCCGTCGTCTAGATTGGCATATATGTCTCTTCCTGCCGGAATGCCTCCGTATTGTTTCAATATGTCCATCACACGGGCATCCATTTTTCCTTCGACCTCCTTCATCCCTGCTTCTACTATTTTCCTCTTCTCAGACATGGGTACAGCAGAGTGTTGGAGCGGCAGAGTCACTGGAAGTTTGCTGATGATGTTAGCTGTGACGAGTCCTTGTTGAGGGGTTTCAGCAAACATTAGGGTCGTCTTTTGAACCTTCCCCCTCAACTGCTTTTCCCTTCTCTTTCTTCTGTTCTTCAGTTGTTTTCTTCTTCTTCTCAACAGCTTCGCCCTTCTCTTTCTTTAGCTGACCCTTTTAACGTCTTTAGGTATTCTCTTCCCCTTTTTGGCATCATCAAAGGAGAGAGGAACCCCTTCGAAACATGCCGCCAAAGCATGAAATCTAGCGGCCGATAGCCGAGTTTTGCTTGGATTCTCACGTGAGTATGTCGTTTCAAATTCTCGAGCGGGTGACCTTTGATTCTACTGTCACACTTCTTTTCACCATAAGAAGGCTGAACTTTTCATTCATATTCTCCTCACGCGCCAGAAGTTCTTTTCGAGGAAATTCTCGCAGTTAGCCCATTTCAAGGTGGTATGGGAGGCATGCATCCTATCAATATTTTCTTGCATTATCCTCTTCATATCAAGATTATGGCGCTGCATCAACATCTTATTGTACAATGCCTTAAAGTATCGAACCCGCTCGAGCCGCATTGTCTCTGGGCCGACACCATTCTCTTATCCGTACCCACAATCCTCTTAAATCTCTTTGAGAGTGGCATCTCTCTTTTGCCCAAACGCATATCAAGTGAAGCTTGGTGCCGTTCAATCTTTTAATCTCACCGAGTATTGTCTTGAATACTCACGCATTTCAAAGAATACCTCGGTTGCCACCAAGCGCCAAGCAACATCGAAATCAAAATCTATGGGGACAATGGAGTCGGTGGGAATGATCGATGGGTTTAACGTTGAAACGGGCGCTTTTCATGGGCGGTTTTTCTTCAAGGTCGGGCAAACTAACTGGAAAGGAAAGGTTTGTTCAAACGCATCATCACGCATACGTATAGAATTGAGGATTCGAGTTGTTCGTGCTTGTGATGATCCAGGTTGAGTTGTGCCTATCAGTAGCTTTGGGAGCTCCGCGCAGATGACTTGGCCTCACCGGGCCTTGGTGAGATGATTGGCGGTGACTAAGCTCACTGCCTTAATGACTTTGTCTCGGTGGTTTTTCTAAATGAATTTGCGTGTCTCACCGCACCACCGCCATCGGACGATGATGAGTTTTTAAGATTCGCTCATCATCAAAATTGAACTTTTGACGAGCAGCCTTGAATTCAGTTTACTCGCATTTTGGTAGACCGCCCTCACCGAAGTCTTTTTGATGTGCGTTGGGGTAGACTCGGCCATCCGGATCCTGTGAAGGTTGTATTAGATCATCCCGGGAGTCATGAAGAGCACCGATTTCCTCCTCAATCAATCAGCAATTATGGTTTGAGGAATGTTCTTATCGCCTTGATTTTTACCTTGGGAAGTCTCAACCTCCCTTAGGCCTTCATTACCTCATACTGAGTCCTCAATCGTTAGCTTCGGCCTTGTACAATCCCCTTCGACAAAAAACTGCTCTTAGGGTCTTCAGAAAGCGGGCATCCACAAGAGTCTCAACTCCGGATTACACTTTCATTGCCTGCAGTGTTAACTCCTGGGTAGATCCATCTCAGGCCTCGACCGCATCGTCAGCTGGGCCCACCGCAGAAAGCTTGGCACTTCAAACCGAGACAGACTCAATCGTCCGAGCTTCTTCGGTGAAAACTTGTTGTGTTTCTTTTTCTTGTTCCTTCTCCACTTCGCCTCCTAGATTCATGGTGGAGTCATCTGCAAAGATCCTCCGACCTAGTCGTAGTGGAGGAGTTTCCCTCACCGGGCGCACCGGTGAGTGACTTGTGATGGGGTCACTCTTCTCCGGACTCCCAATCGTGTCCTTTGAGTGTTCAGTGGGGGGCGGTGGTAAGACACCTTCAGCAGGGGTTGGCTCAACTAGGTTCCCCAAGTTCCCGGGTTTCATCGCCAAGTCCCTTAGATCCGTCTTCTGAGTGAACTGGGGAAGTGTTTGCAACAATGACATTGGCAATCTGCTGTACCACTCCCAATGGATCAATCTCCGGTGAGATTTGGAAGACTCTCAAGGTCCTTCCGTCACCGTAGCTCATGCATTATCCTCGATTCCCGCATGGCTTCTTTGCATTTCCAACTCCTCAGCAGAGCACCGGGTCCAAGTCCTCATCGCTCGAGAGTATGTCAAGATGAGGATGAGTATGATCGCTGGTTCCAGAAGAGGACAAACGTTGGCTTTCTATCTCGCTTCTCAATCGCTTTTGCCTTTTCGTCGTTCTCCTTCCGAATTTGCAGATATTAATACAATTATCTCATCAAGAGCTTGCAAAGATCAGATCAACTTCGAGAAACTTGAAGAGTTCCTCTTCCTCATTAATAAACTCGGGTGTTCAAACCGCACCTAGAGTGACTCAATTTCCATTTTTCCATTCTCGCAGACGATTTTGGATGTCCGGATACAATGGAGAGAGCATGATCGATCATCTTCATCATCTTATCCTTGTTACCTTTCCTTTTCGTGAATGGAAGGCAATATACTCGCCGCTTCAACTCCTTCAAGAAAGATCGGGGCAAAAGTGCGGCATACGCTCCCGCTGGGCCGGGATTCTCATTGTCTCCGCCGCTTGTTCTCACCGTTTCTATCCATATTGGTCTTCAACTTGCTCTATCGATCGGGCCTCAACAGATTTGGTCGTTTCATCAATAACTTTCGAGATCGCACTTCTTAAGCAATCTCAAAGATCTTCTCCACCGAGTGGCGGAGACTCGCTTGTCTTCTCAAGCTCAACGCCCGGTAAGTCTTCTCCTTCTTCTTAGTTTTCACCAGAGGAATGTCCGGTTCTACTTCCTCCGGTTCCTCAAACGTAAAGGCCTTTGAATCGCCTTGCTGTGCAACCGCTTTTCTCGCTTGGTTGCGGCCTCTTTCTTTTTATGCCTCGGGAGAAGGTATTAAGGATTCCTTCTCCACCACGGCCGCAGGGGCAAGAGACACGGCCGCAGGGGCAGTGGCTCCTACCGCAGGGCAAGTGCGGTTTTCTTTTTTTTGCAGAGCAACATTTTCTTTTTCCACCGCATGGGCGCTTTCTTCTTCTGAGGGGAGGCAACAATTGTTTCCTCAGGGTCACCTGATTCCCCTCACTGTATCCGCCCTCTTGAATAAGCTCTTCGGGCTCCAAACAAGTTAGCCCAAACCATTTTCTTGTTAACATGGAATGATTTGTCATGTCGTGCGGAACACCCTTCACCTCCATCAAGCCGCCAATTACAAGGCCATATCCGCAGATCCTCCAAATGACCCATCATCCTTGAAGGACTTATTTCCAACATTTTGGCGTGGTCCGTAGACGACTCGCCAGCTTTACCTTCTTTCTCCATGATCGCAACCATGACTATCACTTGGTTTTGGACAAACCGATTAAAGCTTCCAAATTTTATGTCTACACATTTGGCAACAATGTCCAATAGCTTAGGATAATCTTCCTTCAGCAGCCTTTTTTTGTCATTGTGGTAGACAACTTTTGCAAAGACACTCGGGTTTGGCCACTTTCTTCCATGCAACAGCCTAAGTTTACATCAGCCTCAAATATCTCCTAAGACTTTCCGATGGCAAGAAACAATGCTCCGCTAGATCTTCAAATAGTTGATTGTAAAATCCTTTCCGTGAACAGAGGATTTGATGCCTTCGCCATGAACCTCAACGCTCACATAGAATTGTGCTACCTCCTCAACGTATGTCATCTGGAACTCCATCGTGAGGAAGGGTTTCAGTCCAAATTTCTCGATTTTGTTGGCTATCTTCTTCACAAGGGTTTCATCGGAACCCTGTTTAACCATCCCTTCGAAATCAACGGTAGAACCAAAGGTGGATTTGCTTCCTAGCTTGGTGAAATTGTAGGTTGATGCCATTTTTGAGTTTTTACCGAACAAACTTTGATTAACTTGCTCTGAAGATTTGATAGGGTTTTGAGAGAAAAATGCTTTTTTTGCTTTTGGAGAGATGAACAGTTTTGAGTAATGTCAGAGAGAAACTGAACAAAATGGTATATATGGGTTATGAAAGGACGTGTTTTGGTTTTTGAAATTTGATCAAGATCGACGGCTCGATTTAGAAGACGCCGATTAGCATTTAATTGCCCGCATTTAATGCGGCAAAGATTTATATCCAATCATAGGTTTGGTCGTGCAACTTTTAATGCACTGTCGCCATTATTATTGACGCTATCCTTAAAAATATTCCCGCTTATTAAAAACGACCGCATTTTTGTCACTTAGCTCATAAATGACTACCTTACTCCTTAGCCGACTCAACTCTTCTTCTCTCTATTCACATAGTGACTCATTTGCCGCCTAACTCGACATAAATTGATTTTCCGACACGGTGATCCACTTGGTCGATTTAAGAAATCGCTTAATTTTCATCTTTTCACTTTCCATTTCTTCTCCTCGAGTCTTCTCGAGTGTTAACTCACTCAATCAACCCTAGCTCATGCTTAAGCTCTTCAAATCTTGATTCACATAATGGCTTTTGAATATGTCATCTAACTTGTTTGTCGCTTGAGATGTATTCCAAGGTGATGTCTCTCTTTTCAACATGATCTCTTATGAAATGATATCCGACATCAATGTGCTTTGTTCTTGAATGCAACACATGATTTTGAGTGATTGCAATAGCACTTGTGTTATCATACATAATTGGAATCTCTTTTTCTTCAACATCATAATCTCTCACCGTTGTCTCATCCATAAGACTTGGTACAACAACAAATGCTCGCAGCTATGTACTTCACCGGTTTGTGGATGTGGCTATTGAGTTTTGCTTCTTGCTAAACCAGAAACCAACTGTTTCCAACCATTTGACATGTACCAAGTACTTTTCCGTCAACTCTACATCCAAAGATAGTCGTGAGTCTGAATAACCAATAAGTTTGAATCCACCTTCCTTTGGATACCATAAGTCGACTTCCCGGCATCCCTTCAAATATCGTAGGATTTCTTTAGTGCATCATATGGCTTTTCTTTGAGAAGATTGGAATCTTGCACATACACCTATCGCAAAGGTGATGTCCGCCCGCTTGTTGTTAGATAGACCAGTGATCCAATAAGTGCTCAGATCTTGTTTGATCCACAGCTTGCCATCTGCTGGCCCATATCCATCTTCGACAGATGTATTCATTGGTATTTTCACGTAAGACTTCTCTTCCATACCAAATTTCTTCATTAAATCTCTAGTATACTTTGTTTGACTTATGAAGGTTCCATCCTTCGCTTGTTTAACTTGAAGTCCTAGAAAGAATGTCACTCTCCCATCATGCTCATTTCAAATTTGCCTTGCATGAGGTTTGAGAACTTATCACACAACTCTTTGTTTGTGGATCCAAAAATAATGTCATCCACATATATTTGAACAAGTAGTATACTTTCTCCATCTCGAATTCTGAAGAGTGTTCTGTCTACCTTGCCTTTGGTGAATCCATTTTCTGTCAGAAATTGAGATAATGTATCATACCATGCTCTAGGTGTTTGTTTCAATCCATATAGAGCTTTCTTAAGCTTGTACACCTTATCTCCAAGAGTCTTCTCGCTTCAAATCCTCGGAGGTTGTTCAACATAGACTTCTTCTTCCAACAATCCATTTAAGAATGCACTTTTCACATCTATTTGATATACAATAAAGTTCTTTGAGCAAAGATAGGCAAGAAACATCCTTATTGCTTCTAATCTTGCAACAGAGCAAATGTTTCATCAAAATCTATTCCTTCCTCTTGGCAATACCTTTGGCTACCAATCTTGCTTTGTTTCTTACCACAGAACCTTCTTCATCCATCTTGTTTCGGAATACCCATTTTGTGCCAATGACATTTTGATGGGTCGGTCTTTGCACCAATTCCCATACTTTATTTCTCTCAAACTGATTCAGCTCTTCCTACATGGCTTGAATCCAATGTGTGTCATCCAATGCTTGGGACACATCTTTAGGTTCTATTTGGGAAATAAAACAAGTGAACATTGCTTCTTGTTGGGCTCTGGATCTGGTTCTTACACCATCTCTTACATCTCCAATGACTAGCTCGTGAATGGTCTTCACCCATCTCACATCAAAGTTGGAGTAAGTCACGGGTTCGCCTGTTTTGTACTGTGTTATCTTGAGCAGCCTACTCTCTCATCATCACTTAGTCAGCAGATTTTCCACCGTCATTGAGATTCACCATTTCACCTTCATCTTGACATTACTCCAGCCTTCCAAGCCTTCAACATAATGACTCTTCGTGATAGTTGGCCGATTTAGCTTATCGCCTAACTCCTCAATGTCTTCTCCATTTACATTAGGTTCATCAAAAACCACATGGATAGACTCTTATGTGACCATAGTCCTTTTGTTCAAGATCAGAAGGCTTTGCTTTCACCGAGTATCCCAAAAAGATACCTTCATCGCCTTTAGCATCAAAAGCCTTTAGATTATCCTTGCCATTGTTGTGGATGAAGCATTTACATCCAAATATTCTAAAGTACCCAACATTTGGCTTTTCTCTCGTCCATATTTCATAGGAGTCTTTGTCACCGCCTATTTATCATGCATCTATTATGAGTATAGCATGCAGTTGTTGATGGCTTGCCCAAAATCTTTTAGCATTCCCGTCACCTAACATGGTCCTCAGCCTTCCTTGAGAGTTCTATTCTTATTTCTCGCTACTCCATTCTCATTGTGGAGTCCTTGCCGCAGATAATTCATGAGCAATACCATTTTTCAACACAATATCGAAGTTATTATTCCATTGACAAACTCAGCCTTCTATCTATCGATCTTATCTTTATAATGGTTTGACTTTTCTTCTCATTTTGAACTCTTTTCATCGCTTGAGGTAACTTCGCAAAGTTTCTTCTTTATACACATGAAGATTGTCCATGTATATCTTGAGTAATCATCCACCACTACTAGAGTGTATTTCTTTCCACTTATGTTGGCCGCTCAATCGACCAAATAAATCCATATGCAAATGATGCAATATCCTTGTTGAAGATGGACTTGACTTCTCTTTGAATAATGATTTGATTTGTTTTCCCATTTGGCATGCATCACAAACACTTTCCTTCTTGTACACTCGATTTTGGCAATCCTTCTACAAGATTACTTCTTGCAAGCTTGTTAATTGTCTTGAAATTCAGTGTGACTCAGCTTTTCTTGTGCCACAACCAACTTGATTCGGCTGATACTTTTGCTAGCAGACAGTGCTTGGTGGCAACACCAATCTACCACATACATGTTCTTTTGTCTCGATCCTTGTAACACTACTTCATTTGATTCGTTGTTTTGATTTGGCACACTACCATATTCAATCCAACATTATAGCCCTTGTCACGAGTTGGTCGATGCTTAACAAGTTGAAGTTGAGGCCTTCAACGATGTAACATCCGCGGATTTCTAATCCATTTTTCTTTATGGATCCAAAGGCTCTTATTTCCCCCGAGCTTCATTTTCTCCAAATATGACTTTTGCACCTTTAATCTCCTTTGAATTTTGAAAGATTTTTCTTGCTTTCCGCCATATGTCCTGGAATGCCCACTATCCATGTACCAGGTTCCTCCGCACTCACTGCTCCTTGAACCTCATCTTTTGGTCGTTGATCTTGTTCTTTGGCCATTGGGGATGATCATAGCTTCGCTTTTAATCACTTGAGTAGTCACCACTACTTTCTCGAAGTCAGATCTTTGACTTAGCTGTTTCAGCCTCGCCAGCTCAACATTGCTCTTTTCTTTTTTTTCTTGTCTTTCTTTCTCAAGACTTTCTTTCTTCTTCATTCCCGTATTTATTGACTACAGTGATATGGACAAATAATAGCAAAGTGTCCTGGTTGTCTCAGAATTCCAACACAAGTTTTCAACTTTTTGATCACTTCTCTCATTTCACGGGTTGTCGTGTCTGATATTCGACCTTTGATACTCGGCTCTCTTTGGTGGCCTATCTTTCCTTGACTTGGAGAGAGTCGCTTTTTATTTCTTTTGTAGTTCTTGTTGAAGAACTTGTTGAATCTTGACCATCAAGGCAATTTCTTCTCGTCAACGGCTTCCTTAACCTCGCCTCTCTTCCCATCCTTAACTATAATTGCAAATTATTTTGGGTACGCTTGTTTCCTCTTGATCCTTTCTTCTCACTCAAACTCATAAGCTTTGAGTTCCGAGAATAGTTCATGATCGATGTTTTTGATAGGTCCATCGAGCGCCTTAGAGCCATGGTCTTCATCTCCCGCCACCGAGGCTCCTTAAGATCTTCATACACATTTCCTTTGTGTGTATTCCTTTCCAAATGCCGAGAGCTCATTTGTAATTTCAATGAATCTAGCATCCAAATTGATCCATTGTCTCACCTACAAGCATTTTAAAGTTTTCAAATTTTTGAACAACAACGATAATTTGTTTTCCTTAATTTGCTCGCATCCTTCACAAATTAAAGTCGCTTTATCCTGCATTTCTTTCTGGGCCTCTTGCAAGATTTGACTTTGTTGAATACGGCTTTGTCCAAAGTCTTGTAAAGTATATCTTTGGCCACATTGTCTAGGTCAGATTTTTTCTCGTCATCATTTGTCCATTCAACTCTTGGTTTTTCAACCATTGCGGGTCTAGAGGAGCAGCTTCCTCTCCTTCTCCTTCACCGGCAGCAGCCTTCTCCGCGCAGCAGTTGTTCACCTTCATTATTTGCAGCCGCCCATCCTCTATCACTATCCACATCTCATCATGTAAAGTCGATAGATGAGCCTCGCATTCGTATTTTCCAAACCATCAAATTCTTCAATGATGAACATGGGAATGCGTGTCAAATTTGCTTCCATGATAATAACTTTGTTGTTTTAAAAATGGCTTTTGAAAGAACAAGTTGTTAAAGAAACTTCTTTGAAAGATTGAGATCTAGTTCAAGAACTAACGCGTAGTGCTCAATGAACAAACCGCCCGATACCACTTGTAGGTCCAAGGATGTGAGTAAGGTTTAGAAGGGCGGGGTTGAATAAACCTTACCAACTTTTCGATTTTAGTCCTTTTAAAATATTACAGAGTTAAATACGCAGCCTAAGTCCTCGAGGATGATAAGTTAGTTAACCAGAGTTAGCCACTCAACGCACTCGATTGAGTCATTGATAGAATAACTCACTGCTTAGTCTAAACCTTAACTTTGTCGTGATGAAATTTTCAAATGAAGACTTAACACCCTTAAATTTGGTTTAAGTTTATTTTAACACTTGGTTTTAGCACTTTGTTAATTATCACTGATAGCAAATTATCAACAGATATAAAATGATATGTAGAAATTAAATGTCGAAATGTAAATGACACAATAATTTTTATAGAGGTTCAAGATGGAGTAATTCTTCTAATCCTCTCTTCTCCAACTCCCGGAGGAATCCACTAAGTATTGATCAGAGTGCACAAGGGTTAACAAACTCCGTATTCAAGTCTTTGATCACACAAAATGACTTGATCCTTTGGGACTCGCTTGAGACGCTTGGTCACACAATGGCTTCTCGTCCGACTCGCCTTTCTTTCACAGGTGGTCGCTTTGCTACTTCACTCACTTGCTCAAGCTTCTTGGATTTGATCACGAAACCCTCCAATAACTTGAGATCGGTTCGACCTTGAACCTTTCTACAATCCTCCTTGGAATGTAGACCCCTTTTGATTCTTCAAAAGTTTGTTCTTCAACAGCTTTGAAGTTGTCTTTCCTTCACAAACTTGGTGTCGATCGATTTCTTCCAAATTTAGGCTTGAGGATTTGCTTGAATAACTTGAGAATATTTTGCAGTTATAGTTCAATATTGCTTTCTTGATCGTAGTTTCGTAATCAAGGTAACCCTTTCTCAAAGTGATTCTCACTTTTATAGTGAACTTTCAACAACCGCCCACAAGAGATAGCCGATTTTTAAAAGTCACTTGTGTTCGTTGGCTTGTCTTGTTGCATAGCCTCTTGATATTGACATTTCCTCGTATTAAATGAACATTCAAGCTTTTCGTAGTCCGACACAAGGTGCGCAATTTCCCATTGGTTTATTCCTTTTGCACGCTTCGGGATCAACACTTTAAGACATGGCAAAGATGGAAGTATTACTTGTTTAGGTAATATTTTGACTTCTCGGCAACGGATTCCTTTCGCTTGACTCTCTTGTACCGCTTTTTCCAGTGTGATTTGAGTTCGCTTCCAATGATCGAAAGACTCATCCGTCTACTTCAATTTGACTTGGCTTGAGTTGACTTGACTTACACTTCACACACCAGATCCCACCGATACTTCTTCAAATGAGTTCTTGACTTCTCCTCCTTGCCATACTCATTGTTTCACAAATGAGTCTTCATTTTAGCCTTCAGCTGACTTCTCTCAGATATCCAAGCATACCGACTTGACTCACTGACATGCACCTCTATCTATTACAATACAAATTACAAGGAAAATGGGGTGCCAACTTTCTAGTCTAAGTTTTTACATGGCATTCATCAAAATCTAAACAATAAATTTCCCAACAAAGGCATTTACATATCTCAATCAAAGTATACCAAGGAACTCCTAAAGAATTTTGGGATTGAAGAAGGAAGAACCGTTGTAACTCCAATGGCAACAAACATCAAGCTAGACAAGGATGAAAAAGGTAAATCGTTGATAAAACCAAATATTGAGGTATGATTGGTAGTTTACTTTATTTATCTGCAAGCAGAGCCAATATTCTTCATGTCGATGCTTATGCACTCGATTCCAATGCAATCCCAAAGAATCTCATTTAAGTGTCGTTAGACGCTTTTTTTTCGATATTTAAAGGGCATTATTTCGATTGTTTATTTTATCTAAAGAATAATTTTTTTATAAAAGCATATAATGACTCAATTATGCCAATAATATTGATGACCGTGAAAAGTACATCCGGATCATGTCAATTTTTAGCGATTGCCTAAAGATCTTGGTTTTCAAAGAAACAACATTATGTATCTTTATCAACTACTGGTTTCGAATACATTTCTACGGATTTTGTTGTACTCAACTTTTTGGATGAAACAAACTCTAGCGACTATAAATGTTCTTTCGAAAATGTTCTTATTTTTTGTGACAATACTTCCATTATAATTATTTCTCAAAATTCAATTCATCACAATTGAACCAAAAATATTGAGATTCAACATCATTTTCTAAGGGATTATTTTTCTAAAGGAAAATTTGAGATATGCTTTGTTCCGTCTCAAGATCAACTAGTGGATATTTTTACAAAATCATTAACCGCCGAGTCTTTTGCGTCAATTCGAGCTCGTTTAGGCACAATGCATATTAAATAAGATTTATGTTTGTATTTTGTGTATTTTTAAAACTTAGGGGTGAAAATAACTTTTTTAAAACTTGAAATTCGGACGGAAGAATTGCACTCGTGTAGACATGTCGCTTGAAGTCGACCAGCTCCGTCTGTGCACCCGCTTCACCATGACAAAGATTCTTAGAATGCTTTTATGTCCTTGCATTTGTTTTATTTTCTAACTTTGACACCCCTTCACCCAATTCACAAACATATCACTCAAAATGATTTTCTCTTGCAAATTCTATTATATTGGGTTTCTACAATGTATATCTCATCCATTTTATTCATCTTTCACAATCATTGGCAAGTTTTGGCTTCACGCTTTCATCTCATTGGGTTGAACCCTATATGATGGAAATTATGTATATTATTGGATTATGGCCATAGAATTAGGATATGTATTGAGTTTTTGGCTTGATTCTATATACAAATGGTACACACATCTTTGTTTTACATCTATGCATGCCAAGTGTTTGATAAAATATTTAAATAAAAATTTCATCTTTTGTATGCTCTTCTTATTTATAATTGATTACAATCCACATATTGATCATGATTATGTGTTTCTCCCATGTTCTTTAAGTGATATTGTGATTCTTTATACTCAAAGCATGATATTTTCATGATGATTACTCGTTTTTATCCTCATGCACACTTTGATATCTATCTATGATGCTTTTATTGTGCTAATTGTCTTTTAAGGATTCCAGAAGGAGAAAATGAAATGAGCATATAAGCTAATGGTAAGATCAAATAAGCAAGAAAAGTTCAAAAGCTTTCGCAAACAAATCTCAATAATAAAAACCTATAAGTCATGTGAATTGTTGTTAATTTTATTGAGCCTTATGACTAATGAGTTATTTTTGACAGGGGGAACTTTTAAGCTATTAAGTGCTTTTGTTATTCATGGAAAAGCTAAGTTTCTATTTTTAAGTTGTTTGCTTCTATGCTTATTCATTACTTAGCATGTTGATAAAGGGGAGCTTATAAAACTTGTTTTGAAAAATATTTGCTCATTTCCCCTTACGGATCTTTGTATTGATAAGTGCCGCTTAAAAACGTATAGATTATTTTTTGACCTAAAATCATCAAAAGGAGAGTTTGTTAGAAAAATGTTTTTATCATGATTTTGTTAATTTCATATAAATGAGTTTTTATACCAAAACAATATCCCCAAATGTTATCCAAATACTTAAAATATTTTCAATGATTTTAGTTTTCAAGCACTTTCAACTTTATTTTTGACAAAAATCGACAACTTTTCTCAGATTGAGGTCGACCGTCACCCTATAGGAGACCCATACCGAATATTGTTAAAACAAGAAACAAACAGAGGCCGAAAATAGGAAGGAGACCACGCCTCGATTCCTCAAGAAAAATGACTTTTCTTGTTTCTTTCTCTGCTTCTACGTGGAACGGTCACACCCTAGAGCAACCGGGTCACACCTTATGGCGCACGGCCGCCCATGTACACCGACTCGCCGACTTCCCCTGTGCAACCTCGTGTCAAACGATCCAACGGTTTAAAATTTTGAATTTTCAACAAAACGACGGCCGCCTCTATGATTTTTGACAACATATTCTATTTTGTTGCTCACCACTTATCAACAAGATTTACTTTTCAATTATTAACCATTTTTGTAGAACTTTTGATCCTTCTTTTGTGACAAAAGTGAAGATGGAAGAGCCTATGCTGGAAATCAAATCTTGAAACCTTCCTATAAATAGATGAAGAATTTGAAGGATCAAATACAACACAAGCATACAACACAACAAGAAAAATTCAGCAAAATTCTCAAAGCTTTCATTTTCAATATTATTGTTGTAATAGCCTAAGCACATTATTTTCACGTCTTGCTAATTAGGTTTTCTTTCTTGATTACACTTGCACTTACAAAGTTGTATACTTCATTGAGTTGTAATCTTGATTGTTTCAAATCATCCAAAACAAGACATACTTGTTAATGTTCTTGGTAAGAACACACTTGGTTGATCATCTGTATTGGAAGAGTTTCGTGTTCTTCATTGTTGTAAGAAGATTTTGGTGATCTTTATAGGTGGTGTTGTAAGAAGAGTGTGGTACTCTTCAATGTAAATGTTGTAATAGTTTGATATCTATTAATAAACTTTTTTCTTTTCAAAATCCATTTCGACATACCGCGTGGTAGAGCACATAGCCTTAAAGTGGGTTGAAGTTTTATAAATCATTGTGTGTTGATTCATTTCCCGCAACTTTACTTCTTCACCATCTTCATATTCAAAAAGAAGACACAAATCGGAAAATGGGGAAATCTATTCATCCCCTTCTAGATTTTCTTACCACTTGACTAATAGTCAAAGCCAAACTCTTTTGGCAAGCTCGCTTTTATATTTGCAAGTATAGAGGAGATCCATGGTTAAGAACGAAAGCTACCTCACCACCAGATCTCAACAAACATGCCGCCACTATTCCAACATACGGTGGCAGAGCACGAGGCCCAGTGGTTGAAGCTCTATAAATCATTGTGTGTTGATTCATTTTCTCGCAACTTTACTTCTTCACCATCTTCATATTCAAAAAGAGGGCACAAATCGGAAAATTGAGAAAATTTATTCATCCCCCCTTCCTCTCTAGATTTTCGTGAGCCACTGACTAATAGTCCCAAAGTGTACACCAACCATCGTGATCCTTTCAACTCCGCCAAATGTCAAAAATAACAATTTTATTTCTTTAATTTTGTCCACTATCATCGTCAGTATGAATTATTCAATTAATTAAGTATTTGTATGATTCTTATTTTAATAGTATAGTTTTTTTTTAGAGATGGGATAGTTTTCAATGTTAATTAAGCATATTTACATTTTTTGCAAAATACTTATCAATTAATAATAATCCGGGATAAGAAAATTTCAACTCATAGATGATCATTTTGTTGGTTTGGTACCCAATTATTTATTCTGGATACCTTGAATTGTAAAAATACAACTTTATGTATTATGGTGTGGAATATGCCGTCAATATTCACGTACAACGGAAAAGCGCCAAATCATCTAAAGTTATAAAATTGTTTCATTTTGCCATCTAAATTTTGCGCTAACTTACTCTTTTTTACCACCCGTAAATTTACACGACTTCAACTTTGTCATGAACATCAAGAAAATATATTTTTATATATATATATATATATATATATATATAGGATTGGATCAAATGAGACCACATAATTAGAGTGAGACAAAGGTGACTAATCCCGTCCATGATCTCGTAATTTTAGATGGTTGAGATTTACCCAATTTAATAAATTTCTTTTTAATTTATTTTAAATTTGTAAAGGTCAATATTGTAATTGTATAATTACACACTTTCATTCAATTTTTGTAATTCCTCCTGCTCCTCTCCACTCTCTCACTCCAAAGACCCCACCCCACCGACCCATCACCTCCTCCGCCACCACCTCTGCGCAATCTCAAAGTATCATACTCGCACCTTCCCAAACCTTCTCACGGAATCAACATAATTCTCCCATTCATTATCGATTGCCAAAAAGGAAAGTAGCAAACATAGCTATCATTAAAGCAAATTAACGGATTTTTAACTTGTCGATTCGCATTGAAAGGGATTTGTGTGCTTTATTTATTCTTTTCGATTTAGAAATTTGTTATCATTATTCTTCATTGAAATTTGGTACTTTAGGGTTATGCTTTATTATTGCAACTTGATGTCGTTAAAATGTCGAATACTATTCCTTCTCGCTGCACTGTACATACTCTCCTCCGCTTGGTATTCAAATCGATGATAATACATAATTTGCTTCCGTGCATGCCCGCTCACTCAATCAAGTCGGGCCGTTAACTTCGCCATGGCCTCATCATTTGGTGCCAAATCAGAGCACATAACCCTCGTAAAACTAATCTCCCCATTTCGTAAGCTTTCAATGAGGTGAGATTCACCAAAATATCAGCCATTTCATTGTATGAAGAGGCGATGGAGTGCTTGAGTTCGGGAGATATTTTGGGGTTTCGTAACAAAGGACATGATTAGAGGATCGTAGCTAAGAAGATGATGCCGACGTGGAGAAAACGAGGGCCTACGAGGAGGCATTTTAGATTACTCGTATACTTATATGTTTTTCGATGTATACTTATTCGTGTTTTGTCCGTATAAGTAGTTAATGTTTTATGTATGTATTTATGTTGATGCATACTTATGTTTTTTGTCAGATACTTATATCTGCTTTGATGTATACTTATACGTGTTTTGTTGTACACTTATATTTTTGTTCGCTATTTTGATATGCAAAGAAAATTATGTTAAACATATAACAAAATAGCGTATGTACATCAAATATATGCTAAATATACAACACAATAATGAGCGATTTTTTCTCTCTATTATCGATTTACTTAATCAACGGTCCCCACATGTTAATAAGCGTGATTCTCTCTCTATATATATAATCGATTCATCGATTCACGATCCCCACATATTTTTGTTTGACCATTTTAATATGCAAAGAAAATTATGCTAAACATACAAGAAAATAAAAGTTAAATATACAACAAATATATGATAAGCAGACAAAGATAATCGCAGCAGAAACATTACGCGATTTTCTTCTCCGCGATTTTCTCGATTTTCTCTCTCCACGTGATTTTTTCTCTCCTAATAACTCGATTCCATATTTAGATGGTTTCACTGGGTAATTTGACTATTATACCCTTATTTTGATTTAATTAAATATTTAATGTAATTATAACCCCTATTTATCTTAGCCATTGATATAACTAAAGGAGGGCTGAGATGAGTCCACATTGCCTCACTATAATACGCTGGCCTCATTTTAACCTCCCCTATATATATATATATATATATATTTCTTTATTCACAATATAATATATTTAACTCGTACTAATTATAAATTGTTTAATTTATTCGTTTTAGCTTTCTTGTTAAATTATGAACCTACTAATTATGTTATTATATTGAATCTTGAAAAAACAAAATATAAAATGAAAAGAGAAAAGAAATAAATAATTATAAGTCAATTTTAAGTTGCATAAAATTTACTGTTATATTAATTGTTACTAGTTAAATATATATATTTTTGTTGAATAAAAGGGATAATTACATACACAATAACAATTATATTTTTCATTTTATCGAAGTGGGGTGACCAAGTTTTTTGAAATCATGCAAAGCATGGGCGGCAAAGTGAAAAAACATGTAAAGTTTGGGTTAAAAATGCAATAATGTACTTTGCTCTCACATATTGCACACGTGGCGACATCTAGGTAGGTTATTCTGATGCCGGATGCATAAGGCTGTATTATTAAGATCCCCAAAATTTAGGTACTAATTTCCAAGAAAAATATTAGGCACTAAACATGCAAAACAACCATACTACCAGTTGCAAATTTCCCCCTAATCATTTATTTAAACAATCATTTGTCAACTATATATCATCGTTTACAAGATAATGCTTTGTTTTATTTTTAAAAAAATTATATGTATACATTTTTCCCTAAGCACTTATCAACAATAATTATAAATGAATAATTATTTGGCAATTATTATTGTTTTCAAGAATATGCTAGAAAGTTATTGCTTAAGTATAAATACATTTTTACAAAGTGCGTACCATTATAATTTTAATTAGATAATTATTTTTCAACTGTAATTATCAACAAGATTATGCCTGGGGATTGTTGTTGCTTACAGAAACTATATATATATATATTTATATTTGTTATCATTTAGTTGTCGTCATTTGGTGTACTCCAATCATCCTTTAGAGTTTGTATATATAACTTTTATTTTAACAAGAATTCTTTTAATGTAAAATATATATTATATCCATCTTGTCAAAATACTTATCAATAATCATTTGAATTAAAAAATTATTTATCAACTATCATTGTCTACAATAATATACTTGGCAATTGCAGTTTTAGAAAGAAAAAAACAAACTTTTCTATATACATTTTTTCCAAAAATACCAATCATTAATTATTTTTATAAAAAATTAATTGCCAAATATCATTTTGTACAAGAATATGCTAGAGGATTGTTTTTTGTAAAAACAACTTTTATGTACATATATATACATAATTTTCCGAAATTACTTATCGTTATTAGTAGATAATTAAATAAGTAATTGTCGACTATCATTGTTTATAAGAATATGCTTGATTTTGTTGTTATTTTTAGTAAATATTTTACATATGTACGTCTTTTTCAAAGAAATTATCAATAATCACTTTAATATTAAAAACATTTGTCAACAACCATTGTCTTCATGAATATGCTTGGGACTTTTTTTTTTAAAAAGCAATTACTACTAATTACCGCTTAATCATCGATCGCGACATATATATATATATATATATATATATATATATGTGGACTGGATCAAATGAGACTCACATAATTAGAATGAGACAAAGATGGACTAATCATGTCCACAAATCTATAATTTAGATGGTTGAGATTAACCTAATTTAATAGTCTTTTAATTTATTTTAAAAAAAGACAAAGATTGTAATTACACAATTTCCAAAATGAAACCTTTCGGGGTTAGATGAGGCCACGGCGATGGAGGCCGGATCGAATCATACATCTCGTTGAGTCAACTCGCTCGAGAATCGAAAAACCCTAGATTGATCAAGATATACGTAGAGAGAAAGACAAAATGATAGATATTGAAAATGGGGACAAGTATCATGGGCTGGAAATGGGCCCAAAATCAATGAAGAGGATGGTAACAGAGTGGAAAGTTTTGAACTTGGGAGCAATCTATTCGATTGGAATTGAATGAACAAAATTGCACGAGTTTGAAATAATTATAGTTTTATTTGATCGTTGGAGAAACTTTTTTGATTGGGTATTGAATCATTACCGATTATGTATATTTTTAGTGGAATTCATGATATGTCCACAAATTAACACAAAATGTATCATGATCTCTGTTGTTTTTTGTAAGTAATAATGGCGATTTTTGTATGGGATTTCGATGGTCACCCAAAGATATGTCGCTTGTACTTTTCTTTGAGAATTTGATTTGAGTTGGTTCGATTCGAGACTCGAGATGGGATCCAACATAGAGGAAGCTGCTAGAGCTAAAGCATTTGGCCGGTAAGGTGTTATGGAGAAAATCTTCATAATTGCAAAAATTATGCTTTAAAAGCTCAAATGCTCACATGAACTCGAGGGCATATCTCGAGATACAACATGAGAAGACGGGCCTTATGGACAATCCGATGGAAATTTGGTTGAAGGGAAAGAGTACCCACGTGGTTGTCGGTTAAGACGCAGAGCAGGAGCATGACGACGATGTTTGATGGTTCCCGTGATGAAGATTGATATCGATATATTTTTGGGGTTTTAATAAAGGACATGGTGGATCGAGGATTGGTGAAGAAGATGATAAGCGACGTGGAGAGAAACGAGGCCTACTTATGAGGCAGTTGAGGACATCGATACTTATATGTTTTTCGATGTATACTTAGATGTGTTTTGTTGTATAAGTAGTTAATTTTTTTTATGTATGTATTTATGTTGTTGTATACTTATGTTTTTTGTTGTATACTTATATGTGTTTTGATGTATACTTATATATGTTTTGTTGAATACTTATATTTTTGTTTGACAATTGTAATATGCAATACAAATATGTTAAATATACAAAATAAAATAAGTAAATATACAAAGAAATATACATTAAATATATAAGACAATAACGAGCGATTTTTTCTCTCTATATAATCGATTTTACTTAATCCACGGTCCCCACATGTTAATGAGTGTGGTTCTTCTCTCTCTATAATTGATTCTCGATTCACCCTACATTTTTGTTTCCGACTC